>VZRQ01009978.1:91818-199493 GCA_013397975.1 Machaerirhynchus nigripectus
GAAACGACTTCCAAGGTCATCAAGTCCAACCTTTAGCTGATACACCCATGAAAAATATCATGAAGTACCATATCTGCTCATTTATTGAACACTTCCAAGGACAGTGATTCCATCCCTTCCTGGGCAACCTCTTCCAACACTTGACCACTCTTTCAATGAAGAAATTCTTTCTAATATCTAATTTAAACCTCCTCTGGTGCAACCGGAGGCCATTTCCCCTTGTGTCAGATCACTTTAATTTCCTGAAGCGAAAACCACAGGAGAAGGGCAAAGAAGGAGAAATTCCAGGTAATAATTGGTCTTTAAGCACACTGTGCATGAGTGCGCTGAGCTTTCTTCATCTCTTTTCTCTTTTCTCCCATGCAACAGGCAGGGATGAAGAACTCCACCCTTCCCCTTGCTCGCAATTTACATCTTGGGATGTTAGCACAGAAAAAGTGCTCAGTTTTATCATCGAAATTAAAAAAATCACAGAACGGTTTGGGTTGGAAGGGACCTTCATGTTCATCTTATTCCAACTCCCCGACACAGGCAAGGAACTTCCCTCTAGACCAACACTAATATTGAATATCAGTGATTAGGGGATTTGCTGCCAACATTTGCATTTCAGTGTAGAGAAACAGCCCAGCGAGCTATGAGGGTATTTAAGAATAATTTTCAACCCATGGCCCACCTGTGAAAATCCCAAACTATTCCTAAAGGCTGCACGGTGAGTCAAATATATTGCAAGCTGCCTCAAATTCACTAATTACACTGAATTCTAAAGGAAAGCAAATTAGAAGAAAACCCAAAAAAATGATGAGCAGAGGCTTATGAGCCCTCTTCCAGGTAGGTCACCAGCTCAGCAGAGGAAATAAAAGCGTAGAAGAAAATTCAGACAAATAAGAAATGGCAGAAGTATAAAGAAAAAGAGTAAATAAAATTCAGAAGATTGTTTTAGAGGCAAGCCACAAGGACTTGCAGGCCAAGGGAGGCCCTCACATGGGGCCAGAGTGCAAGGAAGGATATTTAACTTGCCAATTTAATGGGAAATATGCCTGTCATTCCAGGGAATTTAATGCCAGCTCTATATCCCTTATTAATTGTTCTCGGCCTCAGAAAAGCTTCCTTCAGGCTTGGTTTTCTCCACAGAATCTGACAGTAAAACACCATTTGATGAAAACAGCACGTTGCTCTGCCTTTCTTCCACGTGCCCTGTGACTCTGTGGCTGGAACAACTGAGCTGCAGGGGTTTTCATCATCAACATTTTAAATCCTACAGTTACCTCCCCCCGACCCCCCAAAAAAAAATAAAGTGTTTTTCTCCAAGAAGACACAAAATACTGGGGGGGGGGGGGGGGGGAGTANAAAAGACTGGGGGGGGGGGAAACAAAAAGTGAATAACGTGCTGTGCTCTTATCAGGGGCCTGGGCTGAGAAAAATCCTTTAAGAGAGATGTCAAAGTCAAATACAAGCCCCAAACTGGTTCCTCTAAATTCTACCTGTCTAAGGTCAGAGTTCTCTGTATCCTTGGGGATCTTCCTGAGGTTCATGCAGTGTTTTGCTCTCATATCCAATATTTATTATAGCAGATACTCTGGGGGGTGGAAAGACAAAGAATAACTAAGCAAACACTGAAAAGCCTGACTGCAGCAAAGGTCTGCCTGTAGAGAAGTGTCTTTGTACTATTGTTGAGTAGGTAAAGGAGAAAATAGAATAATGAATTGATTATTGGGACTGCAGCACGCTAATTATCCATGAACCTTATCCAAACCTGGAAGGAAACAAGCACAACCTCTGGCTAGGGCAGAATAGAAATGCTTGAGGAGGGCTGCAGGTGGAAGATCCCTGGGTCAGAGGTGTAAATGCAATTTGAAAGGAAAAAAACACACAGGAAGAGCTGGAAATGGAGCAAGTTAATTTAAAAAAATTAAAATTTAAGAATAAAAAGAAGAAAATAGCAGATTTTTGGGTCCCCAGAGAGCAAAGACCACTCCCTTGGGTAAATGAGCAAGCTAAGGGATCTAAAGGCCAAAGCTGGATGTGGGGGCTGAGATTCAGCAATGAGGTGGTGGATGTTTGCTGAAGGTTGCCTGGTTTGAATCTACTGAATTAAATGAAGTGTCCACACTGCAGTGGCGGGATGGGAATCATTGCTGTCCCTCCCCCAGCCCCACTGGGAGACAGGCACAAACTACCAGGCCTAATAATTCCTTAATATCACAGAATTATGGAATGGTTTGGGTTGGAAAGGACCTTAAAGATCATTTTGTTCCACTCCCTCCCACGGGCAGGGACACCTTCCACTATCCCAGGGCTCTCCAAGCCCTGCCCAACCCGGCCTTGGACACTTCCAGGGATGAAAGTGATGATTCTGAGAATTCCCCAGGGTTTCATTTGGGGAAAAAAAATGTGACTAATACTGGGAATTTCTCACAGATCTCAGCAAAAGCCAGGTCTTGGTGCAGGGTAGATACAATGCCCTCCACAGAAGTGGAAGTTTTCTCCAAATGAGGTAGGAATGAGATAAGGTGGGGAGAAAACAATTTAGTCTGGGTCAGCAGAGGGGATGGTGCAAAGCAAAAGGCACAGGAGCCCGAATTCTCTGAATGAGAGCAAAACAGAAGGGCAGAGCCATCAGCAGCAGCTCCAATGTTTCTGAACGAGTGGGGATGGCAGAGAAGAATCTGTAGCTGGCTTCTGTGTGGTTTTTAGGCAACAGTTGTTTAAGAGAACAACACTGTACAAAACAGAAACAGTGTGGGCTGCTCATTGGCAGGGCAATAGCAATTGTGGAGACTCAGAGAGATGTCATTGCTCTGCCTGGAGAAGAGAAGGAACCACAGAGAACTCATTTTGGCCTTCCAGTAAATAAAAATGGCTTAGAAACAGCAGGAGTGACTTTCTACATGGGCTAATAATGACAGGACAAAGGGGAACGATTCTAAACTGCCCAGTTTTAAGGTGTAGGGCACATCTGTGTCGTTTTAAAAACACATCTGATGCTGCTTTCTGTCTTTCAGTGAGATTTCTTCTCCAGGACTGAAGAAATTCATACCTTGTTTCGTAACAGCAGCAAAGAGCTGCTTGGTGGCCGCCTCACGTGATGGACTCAAGGTCTGTCAACATCTGCCCCGTGCCTGGCTGGAGATAAAATAATTGTCAGCACCTGTGAAAGAAGCATCAAAGCACTGAGAAAGACAAATACACTGCCTGGGGCTGAGGAGGAGATCAGCCCCCTTCTCTGTCAGGAAGGGCTGACGTGTGTGTTAATTCTGCTTTTCCATTCTGCTTCTCAAAATCAAAGTGTATTTAGGATTATTTTGGAAAAAAATTAGAAATAATCCCTAATTATGAGCGGCCTGGGATACTGGAAGGTGTCCCTGCTCATGGGGAGGAACAAGATAAGCTTTAAGGTTCTTTCAACCCATAGAATTCTGTGGTTCTGTGATACACATTTAAAAAATGTTATGTCTCCATAAAAATATCAACTTTCTGAAAATACGATGGAGATGTAAAAGGAGAGAAAAAAAACCCGACAAAATTATAAAATTGCTTTCACTTAAAAAAAAAAGAAGCATTAAAATGATAATGGCTGAACAGAAACATCTCACAGCAAGTTCTACAAAATTAAAAGGAAATAAAAAACCGAGAGTTAACGCCTGCTTTTAATTGGTCTTGCTGGTTTATAGATTCAGCTCATCAGCCTGAGCTCTGTCTCAGCACCATCCTGTGCCAGCCCCCCTCCCTCCCCACAGGCCTGAGACATCCCTGCTCTCCCAGGGACCTGCTTGGAAGCAAAACCACTGCTTGTCACAGCATGGGATTCTTGTAATTAGGGCCTGGATTCCGCTCCCTCTGCCATCAGTGGTCACCTTGGATTAAAGCAAAAATCACTTTTTAATGCCGAGAAAGGCTCCAAACACAGGCTATTTTCCTATTTCAGCAGCTAAAGGAAGGATACTCAAAGGTTCTGAAGGAAGGTTTGAGGGAGAGAGCGAGCTCGCACAGCACTCAGGGCAGCAGTGTGCCGTCAGAGTTAAAACAAACCAAGACGTCCTCCCTGGTGCAGAACTCCTTTGATGGACCCTTCTCCCCACAGACTGCAGCATCCTTGTATTCTGAGCGTGTCCTGGGTAAGCTTATTCAATTGTTCCTTTAATTAGCCTGATGAAATGGACTCGCTGCTGGACTGGCTGCTCAGAGTCGGGGTTTGCCCTTTAATGTTCAGACAGTTCCGAGAGAAAAGCTGCTGGCGAGGAAATAAAGTTCCCTGATGTTTAAGGGAGATCAAAGAGCCTCCAAATATTAGCCAAGATTATTAGGTTAAAGGCTTTGGTGAAGGGTCCCAAAGACAGACAACAACCCCATCCACACACAAACAGAAAAAACCCCACAAAAAACCCGCAAAAAAAGAGTCCCGTCCCTTCCCTTCCCCTTTTTCCTATAGATACTTTCTTTCTAGGACTCGTTATTTCCTTGTCCAAAGGACTTTCCATCTCAGGAAAGTAAATCCCACTTGGATTGGCACAAAGTCCTGGCCCTGGTGGCCCAGCCTGGAGACCAAAGTTAGGGTTGATTTAAATCGATTAATGACATCCTCTGTCCCAAACAGATAACAAAAAAAAAAGGGGGAAATAAAATTCCAGGCATTTAATTAATCAGCAAATGAATAAAGAAATATTTATACATCAAATAATGATTTTTCCCTTTTCCCAAGGTCTCCTTTACTTATGCTCTGGCTGATCAGCACAAACTAAACAGGGAACAGTTGTCCCCAAGCTCAGTTTAGGTGGAACATCGTGGCTTTTGCTTTTTCAGATGTGAAGAAAAGGAGTATGCTTTGTTTTTTCCCCCTCTAATGAAAAATGTCACCTCCCTTTCCAGGCTTTCCTCTGTTAAAGCTGGAGCTGATCCTGCTGCTGGACGAGGTGAGGTTTTCCTGTTGCCATCAGCACAAAGCAGAGCACAGACACGTAAGGCAGCTGCTCACAAATCCCTTCTCCAAGCCAGACCTCCTGGCCCTCGTTAAGGCAGGCACCTGCTGCAGATGAACTCAGTGGAAAAAAAAAAATGGCCTGAGCACTAAAAAAGGAGGATCCCCACACATTAATCCAAAACTTAAATTGCAATCACGCTAAGTGAAGATCAAAAGAAAAAACAGGTTTTCCCCAAGAGCTGTCATATTTGTCTGGCTTTCTGAGCATGATAGAGCAGTAGAGTCAATTAATTCTCTTAACTAATTAGTGACTGAATAGGCAGTAAACACTGCAGAGTTTATCTTCAAGGGAAGGCAAACAAGAACAAGTGTGTGTATAAAACTGGATAAAAGCACTCAGAGACATATTTTATATAAGTTATATTCCAGATAGTGATTTGCGCAAGGTATATGGCCTGCTAGGGGCATTAAATCTAACCACAGGCTTTTGTCATCTGATCAGAAGAAAGTACATCCGCCTAATTCGCTTTGGAAATGGGAAATCTACTTTTAAAATTGCTGAAAAATCAGCATTTTGGATGTTATTATCATCATGCAGGACGTCTTTAGGGCAGCACCTGTCCTAAATCTGATCAACTTGTGGTTCCCCTTGTTGAAGCTGCTCCGTCTTCCATCAAGGTCCCTTAACTACCTGACAGGAAATCTAGAAATTATGGGCAGCCACAATCAGTCAAACATTTTGGTTTGCAATTGGGACAGTTCTGGGATGGTTCAGTATTTGGCTGGGAGAGCATCTGGAATTTCAGGAGCCCTTGTGCACAGGGGAAGGAGCTGAGGGCGAGCCTTAGACCAGGAGCTGGGTCTGTAATTTGCTGAAAAGCGAGGGCAAAGGGAGAAGGGAATATCAGAGGCGTTGGGATGGCATCTCTGGGCTGTCCCCACAGCCACGTCGGTGGTGGGAAGCAGCGAGGAGGGATCCATCTGTCTCCTGTGCTTCTGCAAAGACACAGCTTCTCAAGCCCCCCAGTTTTATCAGTCCTGTCTTTGCTTTCCCATCCTGCATTCCTGACCTTGGAAAAGCATCCCAAAGCCATGCTCAGCACAGGGGGCTGGGTTTGGCTGGTACAGAGTTCATTTCCTTCCTGCTGTGGGGCTGTGTTTTGGGTCTGTGGCTGGTAACACAGGGATGTTTTTGCTGTGGCTGAGTTGTGCCTGTGCAGCACTAAGGCCTTTCCTGCTTCTCTCTGAGCCGGTGAAGAGGCTGGGGGTGCACAAGAGGTTTCAAGGGGGCACAGCTGGGGCAGCTGATCCAAGCTGACCCCAGGGATGTTCCACACCTTAGAACACGCTCAGCATGTAGGGCAGAAGGAGAAGGGGAATTTGTTGTGCTTGTTTTCAAATATACCTGAAGGATCTCTGCTTTCCCGGGGGTGGCTGAACACCTTCCTGCCCATGGGGAGCAGTGAATGAATTCCTAGTTTTGCTTTGCTTGTGTGTGGGACCTTTGTTTTTCCTGTTATTAAACCATCCTTTTTCCAACCCATAAATTTACTCACTTGTACTCTCCCGATTCTTCTCCCCCATCTCAGCGGAGGGAGGGAGTGAGCACCTGCCTGGTCCTTTCTTGCCAGCTTGGTTAAACGACGACACAGAAACATTCCCAAACTCTTTGCTGTGCACCTTTGGCTGTCCCATCTCTACCTGGTTCCAAAAATTCACATTTTTCAAAACCCAGATTAAAAAAAAAATCCCCTTTGAGACAATAATAAATCAGAGGGACCGAATCAAACCCGCTGCCTCTCCCACGCCTCCAAAAAATCCCGGAGTAAACCTTGGCTTGGGTGGGCTGGTGGGAGACGGGAAGAGCTCGGGGTCCCTCTGCGGGCAGGAGGAGAGGGATGGAGCAAGGAGCTTTCAGCAGGTCCGCAGCTCCATCTAGTGCCACACAGCCGGGGAGACAGGGAAGAGTTGGAATACTGCAAGGAGAATTTTTGGGATGTGAAGCCTGTCTTAGCAAGGGTAAAAACGGGTTTGGTCTTTTGGGAAGGGTTGTTTTGTCAGCACATTGCAGCTACAGGAAAAATTTTTTCCCGGAGTTTTGAAAGGGATAATTGATGTCTCGAAGGACTAGAGATACTCATAGGCATCGTAAAATGGTTTAGGTTGGAATGAACTTTAAAGATCATGTATTTTGAACCCCCCTGCCATGGGCAGGGACACCTTCCACTATCCCAGGTTGCTCCAAGCCCCGTCCAACCTGGCCTTGGACAGTGCCAAGGCTCCAGGGACAGCCACAGCTTCTCTGGGCACGCTGTGCCAGGGCCTCACCACCCTCATTGTAGAAAACTTTTTCCTTACACATCATCTAAATCAGCTTCCTTTCCCTTTAAAGCCGTTCCCCCTTGTCCTGTCACAACAGACCCTGCTGAAAACTTTGTCCCCATCTTTCTTACACGTCCTCTTTAGGCCCTGGAAGGGGCTCTGAGGTCTCCCTGGAGCCTTCTTCTCTCCAAGCACCCCCAGCTCTCCCAGCCTGGCTCCTGAGCAGAAGGGCTCCAGTTCTCCTTGTGGCTTCCTCTGGACCTGCTCCAAAGGGTCCAAGGCCTGATAACTGATGTCTCCAAGGACTGAAGTTACCCTGTTGCTCACAGGAGCTCAGTCCTTTGGCACAAATAACAACATGAGAAGTCAGTGGGAGCAAGGCTGAGTACTTGAGTTCCCCTCCCCAGGGCAGAACAGTTTTATGGATGTTCCACAGAATTGTGTTTCCAGGAAAAACTAAAAAAATGTGAGGACCAAATAAATTACTGTTTACAGAAAAAGCTTTATCTACTGACTCATACAACAGTGCTATGTGATCTTTTTATCTGCCAGCAGGGCATAAAAAACCACCCTTTACGCAATGTTCAGATCTTTCAGATCCTGAATAACATAGGTAGATTTGTGAGTAGTGGAAACAGTGAAGGATTTCCTTTTTTTAATGAACATGAGCCAGAAAATTTGAACAATCATGTGATTTCTGTGGTTTCTAAGTGTTGGTCTCATGCTCTGTCCATGCACAATAAAAAGTGATGAAGAGTTCCTGCTCCCTTCTATAATACCTTATTTCCATCATTTTGTCCAGGCTGTCGCTTGCTCAAGAGTGACTGAAGTGGGACATTGGATTTCAAAGTTTTTTTGGGGGAAAACCATTGGGAGCACACAGATATACAGGAATCACACATTTCATTCTCCATGAAACCACTGAAGTGTTCACAGAAGGATTTCATTTTCAGATGCTCCATCTCACAATTTGTAGCCCTGTATTTTGCTCATGGATTTTGTCTTCCTGGAGCAGCAGCTGGAGACCAGGCAGAATGTCCCCAAAAATCTCAAATGAGGCCAGATGTCCATCCTCAGGCACTTGAATTATTCTTTAAGCAGCTGCCTAGGGAAAAGAAGAAAATATTATTTTATCAGATTCACTGTAGGGATATTTCCATTTTTTGCTTTGACTTGGAGGGTTTCAGTAAAACATTTAAACTTCTTGTGTGAAAAAAACCTCATAAAAATCACACACATAAAATCATGATATTTTGGGGAGAAAAAAACCGCAACTTGCGTCTATTTGGAAAATTTCTGAACTAATTTTAAAGCACAGACTAGGGTTGTTGTGGAAGTGGGATGAGAATGAAAGGACACCTAATTTATAGGCTAATTACAGACTGCCTTCATCTGGTGGCATTCTGCTCCCAGAATTGGGGATTCCATGAGTAAATTACCAATTTCCATTGCCTTCCACTGCCGAGCTTTGGATATGCCATGGGAATGACATTAACACTCCGAGGGACAGCTCTGAGCAATGCAGAGATCACAGAGTGTCTCCCCAAACATCACCTTGTTGGTCTGGTTGCAAACGTTGGATCCAAAATGTGAGCCAACACTTTTTGTGGATGTTCTACCCTTTCTCAGAAGCCCAGACAACAATAAAACTTGATTATAACTTTTTGTTATCAGGTTAATTGGTTCTGCTCAAAAAAAACCCAACCCAAAACGAAACAAAAAAAACCACAACAACAAGAAAAACCCCAACCAACAAACCCCAAATATTGTTTAGAATTCTTTTATTTCTGACTTCATTTTGTCTGTTCTTTTTCCCTTTGTCACGGGATTCTCATTAAAATTTATGCACCAGCAGCCCTTTAAAGAGTTGGCTTTGTACAAACATTTACAGAGTTTATAAATGTGCATTACACAGACATTTCTCCCTGTACCCACATTTCTGTATGGGTTCCATAATGAAGGTGAAGATTTTAATGAAGATTTAAAGTCTGTCCCTGTGATTTCTCCTAGCACCTGCATGCAAATAAACCATCGATTTTCCTGCACTTTTCTTAGCTCAAAACACCTTTCCAAGGGCTTGACTTGCCTCTGTTTTCACATCACTGTAGCATTTATGTTCTAAAACTTTTCAGTATTTGGCCCCCTCCTTTCGTGTTTTAGCTTTGCAGAGAAATAAGGAAATAATCCAAGGTGATGAAAACATCACAGAGGGTTTTGGGATGGTTTATCTTTTACAGTGTTGATATTTACCATGTTACCTTGGGCATTTTGGGATTTTTCTGTGAACTTTACTTAAAAAATGGAGATTTCATAAAACCTAAGCACACTATTCCTACTTGTTTGAGGTTTGGGGTTGTTTTTGGGTCAGTGGCATGTTGGAAGGGAAGAAACCCAACCAGGCCAGCCTGAAAATCTTTTCCATTTATAGGAAATAGCAGCAAGATGGAAAATCAATTATTCCTGCTCCTTCACTTCAAAAATCTCAGTTCTCTAGTGCCTGGATTTCCAAACTCTTTTCCTTTTTCTTCCCAACCAACAACACTGTCTCACTTCTAGAATGGAAGAACCTCAGGCCACAAAGTATTTTCACATTTAGCCAGCACCCAAAAAGACAATCTTGCTCTTGCTGCCTCGTGTTCCATGAAATGTCTTTTTAATTATGGTGATTCTACCTTGGTAGCTTTTCCTCTATAATAAGCCCTCCCCTGTCAGGAGGAGAAACAATAATAACAACAAGCCCTGCATTAGGAGGAAACATTTAAGCCCTCCATGCTAAGCTCGCTGCCATTTATTAATTAGCAGAGGCCACGGGAGCTGTTTTTGTCCCTCTTGGAAGAGAATTATATTTGCAGCTTATAGTTTATACCTCTTGTAATAGGAGCTGCAGAAATAACCCACTAATCACCTCATTTCAACCTGAACTGAGGAGCTGAGGCTTCCAGGAAGAGCTCTGAGGATGTGTGCTCAGGCCAAGGATGTAATCATGGGTCTTCTCAGGATTCATCTCCCTGCCCCAAAAGCAGTTCCAGGAATAAACCACCAGTGTGGAAAACTCCACCATGCTTTCTTCATTCATCCTCGCCCACCTTCTACCTCTGGGTAATTTGATTTGCTGTTAACATTTCCTGCCAGAATTAGATGCAGCAGCAAGTGCAAATAGGAGTTGTTGTGTTGTTATTCCCTTAACCATATCTCAGGGAAAAATTCAGGGTCTCTTAATGGCAAACATTACAATAAAACGTTATTGCTCCAAGAGCTCTTCTTTAAACAGCAGAATCAACCTTCCAGCCCTGAAAGGTTTACAGTGAGAAGAGGCATTGGTTTGTTGGTTGTTGGGTGAGGGGTTTTTTACTCGTTTCCTTCTATTTAAAGCTTTACAACACGAAAACCACTCTGACAGTGCCTGCAGCAAAAAGGCACAAGAGCACGACAAACATGCAGCAATTCTTCCAAGAATGCCCGGCTGATTTCCAGCAAATCTGCAGCTCAGCAGCTCCTAAAAACTGTTCTGAGCCAAATTCGTCAGTGGTTTCGTGGTTTTTTCCCTTAGTCAGTCCCTTTCAGCACAATGGTTTAGGCTCAGCTGGTCACATTCGGGTTCCTGTTGGCCCATTTGGCCCTAGAAATTGATACTGGCTGCTGCTGAAAGGAGGTATTTGTAAAGGATGGTGTCTGATTTCAGGTTTTTTCATCTGTTTGCATCGTCATCATCCTCAGTTTCTGATATTTCAGTTGCCCTGTGTGTAAGTCTTGACTCTCCTCACAGATTTTTTCATTTTTTCCCCACAACTACAGTAAGGATTTTGAGAAGGAATTGTTTCCTGACTTATTTTTCACAATTACTTTCCTTGGGAGAGAAGAAATTTCAGGGAAATAACCACTTTCATGATCTCACTACACACAAAAAACCCCAAATATTGAAATAATGATGATAATTTTTGCACCAGGAAACCAAAAACAAAAGCAAAATCGCTGTCGTCAGAGCATGTAAAGGTACCAAGTGCCTGAAGATTCAAGTCACAGTTATTCTTTCAGTATGCAAGAATCATTCACCAATTTTTCAAATAATTCATCTGGCAGAATTAAAATCTCTCTATAAAAAATTAAGTACCAGGAAAAGGAGATCAGTCAGTTTGTAGAAATGATGAACTGCTCAGCACGGAAAACTCTCTGTTAAAAATATAAATGGAATTATCCCTTTTCAAGAGAAAATTTATGGGTTTGTGCTTTCTGTCCTGACTACCATAACTCCAGAAATTTCCTTACAGTTTTTGAAATACTGGTGGAGAAAGAAGAGGAAGGCAAACAAAACTGTCTGTAAAATAAAACTAATTTTTTGACAAATAAAGGGATTTAACTCAATAGGATCTTTGAATAGGCAAAGGCTCTAAATCTCAAAGTTTCCCCTGTCTGTGCTTCTCGGAACATTTGTTTTTTCCTGCTCTCCTGGGTGCAAATCAGTCGTAACACTGAGTTAGTTTTTATGTACATTCTGTTCAGGAGTTTTTCAGTGTAGATCAATCCTAAAGCTGACGTGGTTTTCATCCAGCTATTTTTCATGGGGTTTTGCAATAAGAATTTTCTCACATTATTCAGCACAATATTGCATTACACTGCAGGAAAGAGTGTAATTATCTGATTATAACTGTGTAATACATTCACTATTGCAGTGTTCTCTAAAAAACACCCCAAAAACCACTTTGAGGTTGAATTACCTGCTTTTGGTTTTGATTTTAATCCCAGAGACTGATGGACCTTCTGTTTTCCTGAGGTAATTACATTTCTGGGCAAAAGCCAGTGCTCTGATGACCACAGCTCGAGCTGGAAGACTTACAAGAAAGTTTCATCCCTGTAAGACCAGATTATGTCTTATTTGAGCGTTCTGACTCAGAAATCTTTAGTTACAGCATTTTGCCCTCTCAGAAACGGAATCAACTCTTTTTCCCCTACATCTAACTCACAGTGCTCGGCCTTGAGCTCGCAAAGTCTCCCTCGTGGGTAAGACTTTGGTTCCTGTTATCATTTCCTTTTTCTTTCATTCTCCTTTTACAAAGTGCCAGCACTCAGAACAATGAGTCTCCAGCGGGCAGATCACGTGAAGGATTTATGGGTTGGATTCCTTTTATAAGTAGAGTCAGTCCCACAAAGGATCTGGTTGGCCTAGTGGTGAAATAAAAGCTGGTAAATGGTAACATAAAAATAAGAAAAGTTTCATGAAAAAGGGATGCTTGAGTGTGTCCCCTCTTCTTCTTTCATTATAAATAAAAATATGGCTTGACAATCTCCGCTCTACATATATAAAACATAAAAATTTGGAGGAGAGAAGGACCTCATTCTTTCTAGGATCAGGGATGAATGAATAAATGAATTAACCAATGAGGAATGGTGGTTGAATATATATCAGACTTGTGTCTTTGTATTTATTTCTATTTACATATTTTGCGTTGTGTTTTAAATAACTGGTAATTTAAATAAATCTGTGTGTTTACATTCTTCAATCTTGCTTTGTGTGCAATCTTTAGCTAATCAAAAGGCAATCAATTCTTAGCTAATTGTTCTCTTAGTTGGCTCTTTCTATGCTGTCCCATGACTGTTAAGAAATTGGCCCTTCCCAACAATTTGGGTTTTGGGTTAAAGTGAGCTGAGTGTGATATTTCCACAAAGCTGAGATACTGGGGAGAAATGCTAAGGAGGTTGTGTTGAATGATAGGAAGAACTGGAAAACACCAAGAACTTTGTTGTTGTTTTTTAGAGAAAACAGTGGTGGAAAGTGTCTTCTGTTCATTGTTCAGAGAAAGGTTTGTCCCATCAATAACAGAGCTGGGCACTCTTCCTTATCTTTAAGGTGAAGAGTTACACAGGAAGGCACAGAAAAAAAATGAGCAACCATAATTTCTGGCAGCACAGCACTCTGGTTTCCCACCAGCAGGAAAGTTCTGTAGATCCTGCAGATCTCCTGACACATCTCTTGTCACAAATCTGCTTTTTTATCACCTTCCCTCCCAGGGTTGTTTCAAATCGTGTTTTTATCAACATCCATCTCTAAAATCACCCAGAAAACGCATTCTCTTAGTAGTGGGTATTTTACCACACCCAGAAAGCTCAGAGATAAACTTTGTGACTCTTTACATGTTCTGAGCTCTTTAACGAGGGAGTCACGATGTGCTTGCAAAGTCAGAGACGTAAATCCTCCCTTATTGTGAGTCCAACCTTGAATAACGTAAGATTTAGTTGTGGGGTTCACTGTAATATGTAGAAATACAACAAGCAAGAAACAAAAATTTTATGATAATCTCCCCTCAGAAGAAAACTATTTTTTTCTATGTGAAATTAAAGATTTACTTTAAATAGAAGAAGTGAAACCTTCCACCACATGATACAACCATGCAAGAAGCTCAGTGTCCTGAGGAAAACCAGTCTGGGATGGTGTGGACAATAGGTTTAGGTAAGGATTTTAGGGAAAAAAAATGAAAATAAGTTTTGATAAAGGAAGCCAGGCTTTGTAATTCAATTCATCTTTGAGAAACACCTGGCAAGGGATTCCTCTTACTGAAGATGAATGTGAAAATTCAGCCAAAATCAGATATCTGGTCTGGCTGGGATTTACCTTATTTGATTTCAGGGCTTGATTCATTTCTCCACACAAAGGAATCCGGTTCCCTTTGGCCAGGCAGCCTCGACCTGCTGTGGCTTCAGTGTCCCTGTGTCACAGCTGGCAGCTCCTGGGAATCAGAGAATCACAGAATGGGGAAGGTTGGAAGGGAGACTGGAGGTGTCTGGTCCAGCCTTCTGCTCCAGCAGGGCCTCCCAGAGCAGCTTACTCAGGATCATGTCCAGATCGCTTTGGAATATCTCCTGTGAGGGACACTCCACACCCTCTCTGGACAGTCCAGTGCTTGGTCACTGCACAGAGAAGTTCTTCCTCCTGTCCAGGTGGAACTTCCTGGGCATCAGTTCCTGTCCGTTTCTCTTGTGCCATTGCTGAGGCCCGCAGAGCAGAGCCTGGTCCAACTTCTGACCCCTCCCTGCAAACACTTAAAAACACTGATATTTAAATGATATATTATATTATATTATATTATATTATATTATATTATATTTATTATGGCACCTCAGTTGGCTCTGATCACCTCTTATTGGGAAACACAACTGAGGCTTGAATTGTGTGAATTTCTGCAGGATCTTGGCCAACACAGTTGATGGCCTCCCAAGAACCATTCAATGGACTAAAAAAGGTTCCATTTTAGGTGAATATCGACCCCAAAGGAAGCTGAAACACCCAATTTGCATCTGAACACCGACATGTTGGCATCTAAATTTCCCAATGTCTTTAACAAACTCCACCTCACCCCTGCCTTTGGAAGTCACTAATAGAGACAGGATGGCTTGGGACTCGGGGCCTCCTACCACAACACAGCACAAAGGAGGTTCTAACAGCAACTGGAAGAATAAATTGACTAATTAATTTAGGCTGGCAATTAACCGCAACGGGGGCTCACTTTTCCAGCTTACCCAGCCTGCATTGGGCGTTCATAACCTAATGGGCGAAGTGTGTGGAATTTCACCCCCCAAGCAAACATCCACAGCTGAGCTCTCATCCTTGCCTCCGTTCGGAGATGGTGGTGGAGAGGAGCACGCCCTGAGGAAATGATTCTCTTGTCCTCCATAGACATCTGAATTGTGTCAGGCAGATTGCATTCAGCAGTGCCCGTGACTGTGAAAATAACCCGGAATAATCAGCTCACATTTACATCCTCGGTGTCTGGAATTAGGTGAGATGAGTACTGCTGTAGGGGGGGGTGAGGTGAGCCAGCTGGCTGAGCCCCCTCTGCAGTCAGGGGAGAAACTGGGATAATCAAAGGGAAAAGCCTGGGAAAAAAAAGGCCTTTTGGTGGTGAGGCCCTGGCACAGGGTGCCCAGAGAAGCTGTGGCTGCCCCTGGATCCCTGGAAGTGTCTGAAGCCAGGCTGGACGGGGCTTGGAACAACCTGGGATAGTGGAAGGTGTCCCTGCCCATGGCAGGGGTTGGAATGAGATGAGCTTTAAGATCTTTACCAACCCAAACCATTCTGGGATTCCATGATTCTCTCTTTTGAACATAAAAGAAGCAAAGACCAGTATACCCCAGTAACTAAACTTTGTTGTTAAAAACAGGTTATCATGTTTACCCAAATTCTACTTTATAGGCTCAATCTATACCTAGGAGAAACGTGACTATTTCCTTGGCCCTTAGAAAGGGAGCAAGCTTAGTCTTAAACCTGCATTTTACTGAATAAAAATCAAGGTTGTTCTCTTCCTCTTGAAAAAGAAACAGAATTGAAATTGAGTTGAAGTGGCCAGAGGAAAACAAGAAAACCAATGAATAATACAATGCATAAAACTATTTCTGAGGACAGGAACAGCTGGTCTGTCAACTCTTTAGAGACTATTAATAGGAATGAAGATTTCTTTGTGTGTCACTGGGAAAAGTAACTTCCCTCAGGCTGGAAAAAACAACTTGAATAAAATACAATAGAAGAAGAGAAGGGATCGCTGTCAGGTTTTTTTTTGTCCCAAGCAGAAATGTTGAAAAGAACAAAGGAGTTTATTTTTAAAATAGTTAAATAATATGTTTGTGCAAGATGAGTAGAATCAGATATGTTTTTTCAAATTCACAATGCATGTTAAATACTTGGGTGAAATTAAGTTTACGGATCAAAACAGGACAAAATCCACGTAATCCAAGGGTCTGGGATTTCTGCCTTTATTTCGGAGGCGTCGCTGGGGTCAGGCCAAGGAACAGTAACAGAATATGGGCACATATGGAGTCAGAGCCCCAGGACACAGCAGGAGTCAGTTTTATCCAAGAAAAACAGTGAGGAGATAACACAGGGAGGGTTTACAGAGGACACGAGCTGGACAAATTATCCCCGTGCAGCTCCAAGCACTTGCCTGATACTTAGTGCCCTCCCTGTTTAGCATCTCAAACCCAGCCTATTGCCTTCAGGTGTTTTATTTTCCTGCTCTCACCCCTCTCTCAAACACCCCACAGAGATCACCCTCAGCAAAAAAGCCTCCAGCCTTTTTTTATACCCTCCTTTTTTAAATACTGTGCAGTTTTGCTGTTAATTACAGTCACAATATGTTTCTCAGTAACATCATGTTCTGCCTGAGCACTGAATTATGTACTTTCCTTAATTGCAGCCTCCTTCCCATCATCCCAGGCCTTTTTGTTTTGCCTCTTTAGTCAGATCTATCAAAAGGTTGTTTAGAAATGTCAATAAAATCACCTTTGTGCTGTGGCTGGTGGCTCGTGCTGCACTGTGGGGCTGGGGAATTCCTTATTTTCCGGCCTGAGGAAGTGCTAGTGGGGGCACTCAGAGGAAATGCAGGTGCCTTTCAGGAAGATTTTTATTATGAAAAAGCCACTTTCAGGTAACATATGGTATTAAAATCCATTCTCCAGCTTCCACAAAGGTGCTCAGCAGCTCAGCAAATGTCAAGTAATTTTCATGCAATGGCACCAATTGATTCAGAATATCTGCGAGGGGGATGAGGAGGAATCTCAGGTCTGTTGCCTCATTGATTAAGTTTCATGCCAACACAATGGCTTGTTGTTGTTAACAAGAGGAGGTTTTTATGCACATGTGTTGTATTCTGAGCCCAGGCTGATGTTGTGGAGCAGCAGGAAAACAAAGGTAGTTCTTATCTTTGATTAGTTATCCTGTAATTCTTGGAGAAAAACAATTAATAATGCTTGGTTAGAGGCAACTTCTCAGGCAAGGACCTATTTTATGACAAAAAGTAACAAAATGCACCAGAGCAGACAAAAATTTTATGAGAAAGAAGTGCAAAGTCTTTCCTGCATTATTTCATTTTTGGATCTTCTTTGGGTACCTACAGAGAAACAGCGAAGAGTGAAATGAATCAAGCAAATTAATACGATGAACAGAAGTTAGGTTTTAGACTAAATAAGCTTTTAAGGATCTGCTTAAAGTAATGAAGGGATGTAAGAAGACTGAGGAACTCAGAGGCTTTAATGTGGGTGAGGTTTATAACATTAACTACAGCGAGAAGTTACAAAAACCCAATAAAACCAGGCTTGATTTCCTCATTAGGATGGAAAAATGTTCTCACAAGAGGAATTTCCAGCTAATTAATTTAAATCTCAGGGATGGGAACGTGGACTGCTGTTTTGATCAGCTAGAGGTGATATAGGAAAAGCAGATGGAGAAAAGAAAACGTATGAGAGAGCAAAAATTGAGAGACCACGTCTGCTCCATGAAGCAGTGCCTTCTCCTAAAAACCACTTACAAACACTCAAGTCAAAAAAACTACCCAAAAAACTACCCAAAAAAGCGATTCACATTTAATTTTGCTCCAAACTGGTTGCCATGACCTAAAAAACTTAATTTAATTGACCTTCGGGGCACTTGGGATGTTTGATAGGTCTCTACTTCGCATTTTTCTTTGCATTGGAAGTGGGAACTGTCTGACACCATCCGGTGCCTGCCTTGTAGTGGGATCCTAAAAATTATTCCAGTGTGACAGGAACCACATTGCTGACTAGTGAGAGTGGCCACAGCTTCAACTTATCCATTACAGACGAGGAAAATGTCAAAATCAGACTTCAAATTAATTTTAAAAAATTTTTATTTTCTCACAAATTTGACTTTTGGAGTAGCATTTGAATCTTACCTGTGCAGGTCAGGGATCATTTTGCACTAATGAAAGACAAACATATAGAAAAGAGAAGGTTAAATGAGAATTCGGTTATGAATGTTACCTCTTGTATATCTGAAATATTTAGGTGGAGCTGGAAAACCCAGGCACAGGACTTGCAGGAGAGCTGCACCCTTATGCTTAAAGCTGCAGAAGTAAATATTTCTCCTAATGGCATTGGATACCTGCTTTGGGGTAACTTAGGCAAGCCCCAAATCTCCTCTGAGTGTACAGAACTTCTGTGCTTAACACCACAGGGAAATAGGGAATGATAAACAGGATATGAAACAGCACTTCAGTCTTATCAAGGAAAGTGATTTTGTCATGTCCACAGTTTTGGTTCTCCCAGGTCCTGAAAATAGCTCGGTGCAATATTTGATGGGGCAAAAGCCAGAGCTGGTGCCCAGGTCCTACAAACCCTGACATTTAAAACACTATATGTTTTTTTTTCTTTCCTCTTTTCTTTTTTCCCCCCAAAAATCTAAGCTGCAGGCAAGAAAAGCTTTAACTTTCTTAGCACCAAGAAATAAACCCGAGCTCAAGACATCTTTGTGATAAAAGGGTCAAAAAGATCTTGTTCAAGTCATGGAGGAAATTCTGTGATTGCACAACATTTTCCATCTGAGAGGAGGGAGATGCCAAAACCCAGAAGCTCCATCTCAAAGAGTCCCGAAGGGAATCCCACACTTTCAGACCCACTCAGACCCCAGATCCTCGGAAAACCTGCGGCCACGCTCCTGGTCCCATCAGCAGGAGGGGCGAACGCAGCCTCTCTTCTTGCATAGAGCATTTCTGCTTCCAAAACCATCCCAAAACACCCACCGGCGCCCCAGCTCCCTGCTTTGCAGGTGGGCGAGCGGACAGGTGCACGGAGGTGAATCCAATATCCCGGGGGCATCCTGGGGAATCTCTGTCCATCTGCTCCCATCCCGCGCGGGGATGCCGGGGTCTCACGGAGCTCCGAGGCTCTCGGGGCGGGTCTTGGGCAGGTGGGGGCGGGCAGAGCCTCGGCTTTTGGCAGCATCACAACAGGCAGAGGCAGCGGCAGGAGCCGGCGGCTGCTGCGGAGGATGCGAAGTTTGCGCTGGCTGCTGCTCCCGCTGGTGAGTGAGTGCCCGCGGGGGAACCGCTGGGGCGGGGGGACCCCACATCTGGCTCCCGACAGCGCCCGCCACAGCTGGATACAGCTCTGCAGCTGCCCCACTGCAGCCGGGGTGGGGGAAAGTCCGCAGGGTAACTTTTCTCCTAACAGGGAGCAGGCAGAGAGAAAAAAAATAAATTAGGGAAGGATTAAAAAATATATAAAATTACACAGAGACGTTAGAGGGGAGAGAAGAAAAAATATCCCTGAGTTAGGCTGTTGACCTTGCTCCTTTCATTAAAATTTTCCAGCCTCAAGACACTGTTAATAAATGTCTTTTCATTTCCATCCGTTAGAACTGCAGTTTCCAAAGGACAGAAGAGCATCCCTAAATCAGAATGGCTGGAGCAGGGCTCTAGAGGGACAGAAGGGGACAGCTTGCTGTCCCAGCTTCTCTTGAGAAAGGCAACTTTGCAGAAGGAGGAGGATAACTAGAAAGGAATAGTTCCTCCTGATGGATGGGGGATCTCTTCGAGAGGGCACGGACGTGGTCAGAGCTGAAGGCTTAGAATATCACCAAGCAGGAGCTTGAACTGTCTCACGTGTGCTGTGCCCTGGGGGCAGCAGGTGAGGCTGTACCATCAGGGAAGATGGATGAGCACAGGAACACAATCCAGGCACGGCCATCCCTCCCTGATCCTCACGCTCCGCCACCGGCATTGCCTGGGCTGCTTAACAAAAACCAGTGCGAATCCAAGCCCAGGCATTTCTCTTCTTTCCCCTCAGTCCTCAGCCTCGGGGAGGTGTTTGGAACCCTTCCCCCGGGTGTGATTACCAGGGGCTCGTTAATTCAAACTTTAGTCATTTCATGGTGAAATGTTCAGCGTGGGCAGGGATTCAGGCTCCTGCTGTAGTCAGGAGGGAGAGAGTCACCTTCCTGGGAAATATTCCATCTTGTCCTGAGAAAGCCAGACGCAGTGGGTGCTTCTCTAGGGCCTGCTTTCCTCTGTTGATAACTGTGAGAGCCTAAATGGCTGCGGACTGGTCTTGACCTTTCATTTTGAGAAGGTGGGAGATGGGATGTAAATTTTCACACTGGCACGACCTCTGGATCTCGCAGTTTCTTCCATATTTACACAGATTTATGAACAAGGGACAGGTTGTGGGTCCTTGCCACGCACACCTCGCCAGTGTAGTTATTATCATGTGTAATACTGTTCTTTCAGGCAAAACCAGTCAGCCTAAAGGGTTAGACTGCTACAGGTAAAGGGATTTTGGCATCTGGACCAGCCCTTTTACACCTAACAGAGGCACAGCTCATTCTTGTAGCTGTCAGCAGAGGGGAGCTGATCCAAAGTGATGTATCGAGCACATCTGTGGGCTGCCATGCATCATTTTAATATTGCAGCATATTGCAGCAGGCTGTGCCCATAATCAAAGAAATTCTGTGAACTGCGTGATCTGCACAGCTTTTGGCCTCAAATTGTTGCTGAAATATGAACATCAACTCCGTGTCTGGGGAGAGGCAGTGCTCTGAATGTCAGTGGGGTTTGAAGTGTCTCAATCTAGGTCTCTTTGCATGCTCAGCTAAACAGGCAGGGAAGGCCCGAGACCCATAGGATGTACTGAGGAAATAATCCTTTCCTATTTCAAAGGGTCATGTCAGAGCTGAGAAATAATTCCTGTATGGATTCTGCAAATAAGTCATTAATCAGATAGGAAAATAAACCAGAGGGCTAATCCTGAAAACTTCCTCTGTGCAGCTGGGTACTGTTACCTCCTGTCAGCTCCACAGGGATGTTGCAGGATATACTTTGTGCCTTGCAGAATGGAGTCCTTGACACTAAAAAAATTACCATTCACTGGTAAGTGACAGGGAACAGAGAGCAGCGGAGGCTGAAATGCCTAAAAATGACTTTTCCTGTCTTAAAGAGCTCAGAGTCTCAGGAAGCAGAGGACAAGGAGCAGAAAAGTCTCTGCCTTCTCTGCTCTCCCCGCTGTGCTAAACTGCTTTCCTCTTCACACACCTGCATTTCCCATGTCTGCGAGGGCCTTCAGTGGATCTAATGAATGGAGCTGAGAATGGAAACACAGCTGGGTCGTCACTGAGCTGTGGATTCCCTTCAGCACAACATTTCTTGTGGTCATGGACATATGGATCCAAACCCATGGCAAGGTGCTGAGCTCCCACTGAAACAAAGCCAGGTGTCTAAATTTCCGTGTTTAGCCAATATTGATTAATTTGTGCCACTTCTACCAACCTGGTCCCTGCAGACCTTCAGTTCCTCTCCATGGGGAGATGGATGTGTGGAAGAATCTGTGTTTGGGTGTTTTTTAGCCTGGAGGGAGTTAATGGAGGGAGACAGGCTCTTGTACAGGCCGTCACCGTTCTCAAACAGGTGTCTGAGCAAAGTAGGAGGAATCCTTCCCTGGAACTGCTTGTCTGCTTTCACTGATCATTAAGGGAGGCTTGATGGGGGAATTTAGATTAATCATCTACAATTAACAGTCTAAAATCAGGAATCTGGTCAAAAGCTACTCATTGAGCCTCCTTCAAGTATTACTGGGAAGAGATGGAAACACTCCAAGAATACAGATCAATTAAATTAACTTCCTGAAGGACTTTGACTTCCAGGTGTCAGGACTTTGGGATTAGATGACATGAATCCCACCTGTGGGCAAAAAAAAAGATACAGAAAGGGAGAAATTTCTCTTTAGTTTACAGGAATACTTGCAGTAGAACAAAATGGGGATCCTCAGTAATTAGTGTTCTGTTATTCTTCAAGCATTAGCAATAATTAAATGCTCTACCCAATTTAGCATAGCGCTGATAAATTAGTTGTTCTCAAGGTAATACTAATCACAGAGGGCTTATAAACAAAATAAATTAATATGACTGTGTTGTCTCAGAAAGTATACCTATGAGTGGATAAATATAATGATATACATGGATAAATATGTATGGCAAGTGCTGTTCTGTATAAGGTCACGCTGTTAAACACAGCCATATAAACACAGTCCAATCCACAGAGGAGCATTCAAGCATTGCTTCAATGTCTTGAAAACAATATTGAAAATAACACTCCTCTAAATGACTGTGAGGCAATCAGTGTCTCAGCTTCCCCTCTTCCATAGGTAATCGAGTTAGAGAGAGAAAACAAACACGGAAAATATCCCCTAGGTAGTGATTTTCAGCCAAAAAGACTCCTGGAATAATCTATTTAACTGACTAAAGAGAAAGACTGGAAATGAGGCTTTAGCTTTGGGGTTGGAAGCTTCTTGGGATCAGGATAGTGTCAGAGCTGGAAGCTGAGGGGGTGACCTGGTGCTTTTCAGCCCGAGTCCAGAGTGCTAAACATGGCTTGGGGATGCTGGAAACAAGAGGTGGATGCTCATCTATTCTTACAAGTGTAATGAGGCTTGCAAAGTTGGAGTTGACTTTTTTTACTGCCTGAGAAATCTTTGGTTTTTTATAGTTTCTTGTCGTTTTCTGACACAACACAGTACTGCACATATTGCATACCAAATATCCCAGAATTACTTGTAGGCTGGGGATTGGACAGGAAGGTTTTTACTGCAGTGACTGGGAACGTAGCTATGAAATGGACAGGAGCCCGTGGAGCTCGGGGTGGGCCCCAGATCCCTCCAAAGCACGTGTGAAAATTGGCTCCAGTGTCCTGTGCTCCCCAGTCTCAAAGATTTTTAATTAGCGCTTGGCTTTTTGGGAAGGAGTTAAGCAGATGGAAGGTTTTGATGAGGTACATTCAACAGACTGGGAAGTTTATGAAAAAGGCTGAGGTTTTCTTTGTCTGTTATTCAACCTGTCTTCAACTTTTTTTTTCCGTGAGCCTTCCTCCGTCCTAAAAGCCTTTCATGAACATCAAAATTCCACTTGAAATAATGAGTGTATTTCAAAGCATATCCTGACTCTCCTGCACCATGTTTTTGGCATCCCTGGCAAACTTCCAGGACTAAATGAACACCTCATTCCACATTTAAATAGGGATGCAGGAGTGATCTTTGCTGTGCTTTTCTGTGTTCTAAAATACCAGGTGAGTTTTAATCCTCCAGGCTGGGAGTCCGTGTGCGACATGAATGGCAGACAACGTTGCGTGAGGGAGAACTAAAATATTCAGGCACCAGAGTGGTATCAGAAGAACTGGGGAAGCACAGAGAGTAGGAACTGGGAGTACAGGATTGATTTCAGAGCATGTCTGAGATGGGATCTGAGGCGTGAATGCAAGCTGAGGAGACAGAGGCAAAAAGAACAGAGATGAATATTTTCAGTCAGTGATTTACGTACCTGACGCAAAACCTGTTTGTGAGGCTGTGGGACTGCAGGGCACCGGAAGCTAAAACAGATCACTGGAAAGAGCCTTCCAGTTCTTGAAACCTTCTCATCTTGTCGATGAATTCAGCCAATTCTTCGAGCTTTGATTAATTTTCAAAACAGACTGAGTGTTACTGCTGCCGCTTTGATCCCGTGGAACTGCTGTTTCAAAGGTGAATAATATATTCAGTGCCCAGCTTTGAAGCACTTCCCTTGTTTTCAGAGAGCATAGAAAATGTTCTTACTTTTCTCCAAGTGTGCTAATGGACTTCTTAATGAGTGAAGGTCTGCCTTCTGTGTGACATCTAATAGGGTTTTTCTACCCCCACAGCAGCTTAGGGGCACCATTTTTGCATGGACTCTCAGGAAAGATTATTTTTAATAAAATTGCTCTAAGCATGGCATGAGGATATTGCTAGAAATACTCCTCCCAGTGCTTGCTAAATCTCCTGTTGTCCAACATAAGTAAATCAAAGCCCAAAGGGCCATTACTTTGATTTTTCTGTGCAGATTTGGGGAGGTAAATAAACTCTCAGGGAACACAGGAAATAGAAAACAGTGCTATACTTACTCTCAGTGAATAAGCCACTTAAGGTTTCAGTACAGTAACCTTACAAGATGTGGGAAAAATGAAGTCTAAAAGTAAGTGCAAGCCCAAAATCCAGCTCTCTAAACTCTCTCAGGTTTTTCGCCTGCTCATGGCTGTCACAGGTAATTTTTTAGTGCTCACCGTGTTCCAGGCAAGATTGTTTCAGTGGTAAGGACTAGGAGTCAAAACACCCCTGTGAATTCTGCCTCAATTTGGTCAACAGCATTCAGTCCAGTAAAATCCAGTAAAAAATCCTCTTTGTGTTATGGTGCTCAGGAATGCAAAGCTCAATTCCTTGAGGGCTGACCACAACACTTCCTGAAACCTCTAAATTTTGTGTGTAAATCTTACAGCAAAGGCACACCACTGTGATTTCCAGTGAGAGTCAGGCCAGGTTACTGCCGAGATACTGGGAAATATTGATTCAGGAAATAACATTTTAAATCAGCCTCTTACACTTCTTACCAAGGCAGATGGGACCTGCCTGCCTCAGAAAGCTCTGCCCTGGTTTGGTTCCTAAATTTTACTTTTTTATGGTGTTCAGGAGCTCCTCTTTTCTTACAAAAGACATCTTTTGAGCAGATGCCTCCCAAATTGCCATAATATGTCCCTGCGCCAAATGCAGAGCTCCTGCTTTCTAGAAAGCCCCATCACCCAACCCTTGTAGGCAGATTAGAGCAAAACCTTTTCATTCAAGGCATTGTGAGACTAATACCAGGAAATAAGCCATGGACAACAAATTGCAAGTAATACTCTGCCCATGAGGCTTTTCTTTAACTATGCAATGGTTTAATGTCTTTCTTCTTCTTAAAGCCTGAGGAAAACCAACAAATTGAAGCATCATCACTACTCTCAATTTCTTGTATATGTGTCATTTTTTCTTTTACTGTCCAACAGTAGGATTACTCTGAGTGAGGCTGCATGATTATAAATTAATTACATCAGCCTCATGTTTTCTTCTGATGGGATAGTCTGTAGGCTACATCTGAAATAGGACTTGATGTTGATTTCCAAACACCGACATGTCGGTGATATTTAATATCTGCATTGGCCTGTAATAAAAGGTCTGGGCTCCTGTGGTTGTAGACCTGCCCACCCTAAATCCAGTAACCCAAAAGGAAACAAACTGTGATCCACTGGTTGATTGCTCTACTCTGAGTGTCAGTGGGATCAACTGTAGGGTCACCACGGGTATCAAAGAACAATAGAATGGGTTGGGTTGGAAGGGACCTTCAAGATCATCCTGTTCCAACTCTGACACCTTCCACTATCCAAGCCCCATCCAACCTGGCCTTAGACACTTCAAGGGATAGGGCAGCCACAGCTTCTCCAGGCACCCTGTGCCAGGGCCTCCCCACCCTGTATCACTACCAGTTGATCAGGATTTCCAAAAGAAATCGTCAATTCATGTTTTCTGGTGATTTATCACCATTTTCAGAGGCAGGAGGCAGGACTACATGGACCTGTTTTAGCAATTCCTCTGTCGTGTGTAAAACCAAGGCAGTACCACTTCCCCAGGGGTGGGGTATGAGCTTCCCCAGCCATGGCAAATGAAGAACCCCCCCATTTTTCCGACAGCTCTGATGAATAATGGTGATTGAGGGTCTGGTTAAGCAGGTGTGGACTTACCAAAGGAGGGAAGACAGGAGATGCAGCCTACTTTGAGCAGCAGGAGTCTGGCACACTCACTCAGTGTCCCTCATTCCACCTGTACCAGCTGCGTGTGTCTCTCAGATTAACTTCTGGAGAAAAGATAACTCTTATCCCCTCCTAATATTTTTCAGAACTAATTCTGTGTGTTTCTAGGATTCCCAAATTTTCTGGCATGAGGTGGGAGTTAATTTAACCCACCTCTCCTCAGTGCTTTTTTTCTAAGACATTTCAAATTTCATGGTTTGTTTTCATTTTGGGTTATGAGTGGCTGTTGCTTTCAAGCCTTTCAGCAGAGGACTCAGTGTAGATGGTAGAGCATAATCTCAAATAGTCACGACTTTTAAACATCAAGCCTAAGAACTTTCCAAACACAAAATTATCAGCTGTAACAGAATCCAGGAATTCCAGAAAGTAGAGGGATGGCTTTTTCCCTGTCCAGCCGAATCCACCTTTATGAACCGAAATAGTGAGAGATTTATGGAGCAATTATTTTGTTACTTCTACTCAGAGAATTCATTTGTTGTGTGGGCAAACTGCAAAGTGAAATGTCTGTTTAAATGAGAAGTGATGAGCAGGGACCCTATTAACACCTGAAAAATTTCATTTCAGAATTGAGTTACTGCAGTTGAAGAGCAAAAAGCACTATTTTAAGAGTCACTCACGCTGATTTATAAAATGTATTTTGAATTATCCACCGGAGTAATATAATGCATGGAAAAGGACCATATCTTAACTTTCCTTTCAAACTGTGCCCCTAATCCTCTTTCTGTTCTAATATTAGCATGGATCAACCATCTCTGGGGCCTCATAATTAAGACAAGTCTGTCTATGCCACTTTAAAACCCAAATGTAGGCAGAATTTTTAAAGGTTTTTAATGATAAAGTTGTGCTCCAATTTTTGCCCCTTGGCAGATATTATTGCTAAGATGGAATAGTCTGCATAACTTCTGGTAAAGTTTCTGTGGAGGCTAAAAGAAATCCTGGTTGCTCTGCTCACTGAAAACATTTTGAAGGCCAATAAATCATTTTTCTGAGATTGAAAAGGCAATATAGAAGCGATGTTTACATCTGCACTGACTTTTCAAAGTCAAAAGAGGTCAGAACGGCCCACAGCCTTCCTCAAAAACATCTTGGAAATTCTTAAATCCATCATTTTCCATCAAAATCGCTGCTAACTGAGCCCCTGGCTTTGTGTTGAATAGCATAGGTTAGAAAAAAGCAAAAACTCTGCTCTATTCCATAGAAGACTCCCTACATCTTGAAGATCCCAGTATCCCAGAGGAGGCTTTGGTCCAGCATCCAGGTCCCCGAACACAGTTCAGTGGCTTTCTTAACTCAAGGGAATATGGGTTTAATTCAGTTTCCTAAAGATGGGGGCGCAGAAGCATTCGAGACAACAATAATGCTTTTGAGGCTTCTACATGGGGCTGACGAAAGTAATGCACAGTCTACACAAGAGGGCTGAGATTCCTTTTAACATCCCAAACAGCACCAATCATTTCTGTGGGATGAGACAGCCTTGAAATTCCCGAGGACTGGGAAAGAAGCTGAGGTAACAAAATCACACGTAGACACTGACATTGTAGTCTCTTTCTTAGAATTTATTTGCCTTTGCAGAGAAAAGGATTTTGGGATTGTGGAGGTTCTAAAGAACACCTTCACAGTCACAGGAGTTGTGATACAGGACTACAGGGACACGAAACTTTCTGGAGTGGGAGATGGAGGTCAAGTAAAATACACGACAATAAATGGGACTAAATATCTGTAGCTAAGAGGATGAATTTAGACCCCATTCAACAACTGCTGCCTAGAAATCCATTTAGCTGTTTAAATGTACCTTAATCTGTGAGATAAATAGATTCCTTTAGCTTCCCAATCAGTTAATTAATTTTTTCTCATTTCTTCAGCTGTTAAAATGGAAGCAGCTTCTCTAAGCTGTGTGCAACATCCTCAGATAATACATCCATAGAATTTTTCAATTGTTCGGATTAAACTATGGTCAAGACTACCGTCCTTTAAATAAATTTATTTCTTTTTAATTGGTTCATGGAGAAGAAATATTTGTGTGGTCAGGGTGTATGTAATTTTGGAGAAATTGCTGTGAATAATCCCATAGCTGGTGGATTCATCTAATTTTGGCCAGTTGGTAAATGTGTGAAAATCCAAAAACTGTGAACATCATTTAAGTTTTCTGTAAATCATAACTGCAAAGGAAATGGGGAAAAGATGTCTAGATTGGAGAAGAGGTGCTGTATAAACTGATTATTATGGTACACTGAAGAATCCATCTGGAATGTACACCCAGAAATGTATACAAATTAATAATTATTTGGGATCACAGACTCCTCCTGCCATTTATATGTTCTATTTGCAAGAAAAAAAACCCCAATTTTAGCTGGAGTTTTCACATTCTTAGACCTCAAAGTATAAACCACGAGGTACAGACTGGATTTTCTCATTCTGATAATCACAGAAGGTCTTGGGGTTCTTTTTTGTCTTTCTCTTGCAAAGGTTACGGGAATCCATCCAGAATGCAAAATATTCCAGCAGGTGGTCAAAGAGGAGGCTCTCTGCTTGGAACACAACGAATCTGCCTCACCTGATCTTAAAGGTAATGGTCCTGATGGTCATTCCCTGGCCTGGAATGTCTCCCATTACTGAAGTGTTTGGTGTGTTCTTCATTTACATCCAAAACTCCTACAAAACTCCCTCAGAAGGCTCTGAAGACCCTGTTGAGATAATATCGTGTTGGGAATCATTCCAATCTGGTGAAAATGTTCTTTGAGCGGAAAAAAAACCCAAAAAGTAATCCAAAGTTCTTCAAAATATTACATTTTTACAGTTTTAGGCATTATTTGTTTGCTTGTAAAGATTTATTGTGGTGGTATTTAGGAGTCTATTACATGCTCAGATATAAATTTTGAAAACTAAAATGAATACATAACTGAGTCTCTAAAATATATTTAGAATGCTGTGTAGGGTGTTCCCTCCTGGAGTTTTGGCATTGTGGAAACGTGCTTAGAAATAACTCAACGTGAAATTTCAAAATGCTCAAACTCCTACAAAAATTCAGTCGTATTTTTTTGTGGTCAACTTTGCTTAGAAAAATTTGAATCCACCTCAGTGAGATTTTTCAGTGCCATGAATTTTAAGACGTTCATTTTCTGCAGAGGGATTGTGAGACAAAGATTCCTCATGCATTTGTTTGGGGTAGACTTATTGGAACCACTTAGAATTTTGCCTTTTGCAACCTGGTGCAAATCAGGGTCTAACCCCCAAAGTATTTCCTTTATCTTTTTATACCATTCTGCAGTATTTCCAATCACTCCAATGTTTCATATTCCTCTTCCAGTTTCCTATTTTATTTTGGTGCTATTCCCTCACACACACTTTAATGAAGTCCAAAATACCTCTGGAGCACATTTTGCACTTAGAACACACAGTAACCCACCCCAAAAATTTGCTGGTATTAAATCAGGCATTTTCAAAAATGATTTGTTACCTCCATTGCAGGATGTCATTACAGGAATCTTCCTCTTCAAGCCAAAAATAATTACATGGTTTTAGAATCCTCTTTGTAGCAAAAGAAATAAAAATCCCCGAGAGTTCTGTGAAATTATTTTAAAATCTTCAACCTCGTCAGCTTTGGGCTTCTCAAAGCTCCCCTTTCCACATTTTTGTTCTCTAGATATGGAAAGACTTTAATGAAAGTCTGTTCTCATATTTACAGCCTTTTTCAATATAGTTTGAAATTAAACATTAGAGCCGGAAAAACAATTTATCCCAAATGTTTTATCTGGAGGATAAAACTGGGCTAGGATTGGTAAAAGTCCATTGCTTGTGTTCCAGTTTTCAGGAATTCAACGAGACGAAGAGAAAGATCACAATTTGTAGAGTTAAACCTCAGCAGTCACAGAGAATCCGTGCTGGAATCAGTCTGTGTTGCAGTTTTTAATCTAAAGTAGTTCCATACTTTTTGTTGTACAGAGCAGTGTCCAGTGAGTGTCACCAGCAGAGCCCAGGTGCAGTTCCTCCTGTTTTGGAGCAGATAGGTAAAATAAGTCAAATTAATCAGTTTCTAAACCCCACTTTTCTTTCCTTCACTGTCTAAACATTCCTGGATTACTGAACAAGACTTAAATATCCATGATGTCAACATTCATTGATACAATTCCCACTGTTGTGTTTATGGAGTCTCGGGTGACTTGGACACCACCAGTCTCTTGGAAACCTTGGTGTGAAAAATTCCCTTTCAGCCTCTGCACTCAGGAGTTTCTTGGATCTAAATTGTAGAAGTCACTGGAAATAAACCAGATCCAAGACCTGAGACATACAGGTTCTGTTCCTACACAAGGTCACACAAATACAGTTTTTAACTCCACATTGCCAAATATAAGATTTTAGACCCAGCTCCTCAAATCTGCTACAACCTCTCTAAGAAGGATCATTTCAATTGCAAAATCTAAGTGTGGGGGCCACTGCATGTCTAAGGTGGACTGGAATTACCTGGCTTTCCTAATTTGACAATGAGCAGCTGAGTTTAGGCTGTAATCATCAGTGAGAGCAGGTATTTGCAGGGTGTGATTCATCCTGTCCTCAGGAAGAAGCCGCCAATATTTGGGATGAATCAGCGCTGGGAGTCACTATGTCTTCTTGCTGATCACAAAGGGAAGGTAGCTAAGATTAGCTGACATATTTGAGGCAATTAAATTTACAGCTAATGAATCAGGGCCTCTAATTTCCCAGGAAAATTTGGCATACCAGGAATTTCATCCTCCCGAGGGTGATGTGAGGCTAATGCTGTGGGAGATTCTCAGGACTATCCTTTTGAAAGCCAGGGAGTAACTTTGCTCAGCTGCCGGCAAGGAGTGCTTCCACATTTCCGCTCTTGACAAGTTTAGTTTTGCCTCGTCATCCATCACAGAGGCAGCAGAAAAGAATCACGAGAGAAAATGACACCTCCCAACCCAAACCCCTGCTTTATACCCACCTTATGACTCCCTAGAGATTCGTTTTGGTTAGAGCATGATGTTGGTTTTTATTGTTTCAGGCACATTTACATGCTGGCAATTTTTCTGCGCTGCCCCCACGCCCGCTTGCCAACAGCTTGAAGTCTCAGTGTGATGCAGCTGTGACAAAGATATGATTCACCGAAACTTCTGAAAACCCTTTTTGGGGGACTCAGAGCCAGTAGCATGCCCTGTGCCATCAGCCAGCACTCTCTGCTTTAGGGAACTCATGAACTGCAACCATTTCCAGTGATGGTCGTTTTTATAATGCTGAGGTGTATTCCTAGTTTGGGATGAATCTAACCCCTTTGGAAATCCACTGCAAAAATGCCATTGATTGCCTCAAATTGGTATTTCAGCCCTTATTTCCTTTAAGCCAGGTGAAATTGGTAGATTTTTGAACATGAGATAAAGTGGTTAAGGCTGAATTTTAAGTCTGATGTATTTCAGTTAGACTCTGTAATGAGGAACCTCAAGTAATTAGGAAGGACTAATGAGAAATCTCAAGTGGTGATCATTATTCAATATTTGTTATTTTTTTGACAATATATGTTTATTGTTTTGACAATATTTTTACAGTCCATTTGATTTGACTTTCAGATTGTGTCTGCTTGAATTTCAGGTACATTCTCTCATGAGATAAGGAGGGGGAAGGTCCAGCTGGAATACCAAGTGTGAGCAAGGATGCATTCAAGGAGAAAAGGAAAACATTCCACTCCTTCATTTGCAGAGCTGCTGTGGCTCTTGCATGTGAATGAGTGGGAAAGCCACAGACAATCTCATTATGGAAGATCAGATGTGTGATGTTCTCTGCGTTTTTCTCTATTTAGAGGAATTTTTTTTTTTTTTACAGGATGTGCCAGAGATTGGGATGGTTTAACCTGTTGGCCCAAAGCCACTTTTGGGGAAGTGGTTAAAATTCCCTGCCCACGATTTTTTGAAGAATTCACCAGTACCCACGGCAAGATCTTTTTTTCCTATTCTTTTTATCCTGATTGTTTTTAATTTTAAATGAATTCTAGCAGTTGAGGATTCCTTCCCATTTTCCTGATTCACAATGCTGTTATGTCAGTCAGCATTCAGTAATTACCCAGATACCTGTCTGGGCTTGGGGTCAATATCGACACTCATGCTTTGTGCTGTGCTCTCCTGAATTGTTTAATCCCTTTGCTGATCTATATATGATGGACAAGTGCACCATGCTGCTAAATATGTAAAGGAATATGTCATAGAATCACTGATTTATAAAGTTGTACACTAATTAATATTAGAAAGAACCTCCTGTGGTCATCCAGTCCAATCCTCCAGTCAGGGCAGGACCAAGATCAAAACTTGTATGGAGCTTCCAGGCAGGAACAGGCAGCTCAGGGCTTTGCCCACAATCCCCAAATGTGTTGCAAATGTGTAATTTGATTTCCTCCGTGGAAAGATTGAGTTTGCAGAGTTGATTTCCCATATGAAATGCACAAGTCCCACTGCATCTCGAAATGATTGGGAACATCTCCGGCAGTTTTTTTAAAGGATAGATATATAGAATATTGTAATTCTTATAGCTAATCTTGCTGAACATGACTTAAGCTGTAAGTCCCTAATTTAGGAATCACAGGGGTAATAAAAAATTGCTGCTACTCATCAAAACTTAAAGAACAGCAGCACCACCCTCCCACGACGAATTCTGTGCTGTGTTTTACCTTTGAAGGTTTCCTCCAGAGGAACTGTACACAGGAGGACTATTGGTCAGAGCCATTCCCACCATACACCATTGCCTGTGGGTTTGATGAAGGTTCCAGTAAAGGACCTGAGGATCAGGTGGGTGTTTGATTTCCTGCTCCCGAACATCTCCAGAGCACCCTCTCCTGAGCAGCTGGATGCTCCACATATCCGAGTCCTGTCAGGACCCAGTAATTACCCATTTCCAGTGCTAAACTCACAACTTTTAGGTGTATTTAGAGCTTGTTTAACAACCTGGCATATTAACATAAAGCAAGTGAGCAGCAGTTAGCACCTTCCTCTCCATCCAAACATCTCCTCTTGGCGTCAAACTCATGATTAGTTCACTTGTCCAAATTAACAAAGACTTTGGTTCTCTGGCAGAGGTGATGAGAGTCCTCATCATGTGCCCTTTGCCCAGGGAAGCCCTACCCACACGTCCTCAGGGATTTTTTTCAGTGAAAATTCCTTTGGATCCCTCCTATTGATTTTTTTTTCCCCAGATTTTCTTTGAGTCGTAGAAAAACATTTCCTAACTTCATAGCCTGGTGGTCAACACACATCCTTGGGAGGGAACTTCTGGATGCCATTGGGTATTTCCACACTTTATCTCAGGTGTTCAGTGGAGCAGGAAGTGAATAGTTTTCCTATCTGATAATCACCATTGGTGCTCAATTAAGCTCCAGCAGCATTTCTGTCACATCCACATCTTCATATGATTTAAGTTTCCATGTTCCTCCTCATTATACTGGAGTTCATATCTGGAGCTCGATCCACCTCCTATAAGTAATAATAATAATATTTGTAGTTTGCACTTTGGGGAAGCTAGAAAGATAATTGCTTAAAAAGCTTAAAAAATGCTTGGAAAACTTAACTGCTTAAAAGCCTTCTGGAAAGATGCTGGAGGTGATCTGAACTGTTCAGAAGGGATGCAAGATTCATAAAAGGACGTGTATTCTGGAGCACAGTGCTCCAGCCACCATGAGGTTCTCCCCATGGGCTCAGGTTCTCCTGAGGGCTAAACTCAATCTCCAGGTGGCTTTCTCCAAGCAGTCCCTGGATTATGATAAACCAGGCATAATTTCTGGCTGGTCTAGACTAAAATCAAGCAAGGAGCTATATTTCTATTTCACCATGACACCAGATTTCAGCACAGAGCTGCTGTCTGTGCTCTGGCTGTGTTTAGTTTGTTATTCCAGGCAAATCCACAAGCTTGGACTACAACAGGAAGATAAGATCAGCAATCTCTGCTGCACTGCAAACACAGGGAAGTGAGTAAAAATCCCAGTTGTATCCTAGGAGAACCACTTGCTTTGTATTTTGTATGTGCAGTGAGCACTTATGATGTCTTTTGTGTAAAGTGCTGGTTTTTATCCATCCTACAAAAACAGATGAATGAATTGAAATAGTTGATTTTTCAGCTGAAGAACCCATTTTCTGATTTTCATCTGTGTTTGGAAAATACTGTATAAAAGATCAGGACTATTTCAGAAACACCAGGATGATTCCTATCATGTCAGGTTCACAAGATCTATTTATGGATCTACTTAAAATTGCTAATCTGTTGCCTCAACCTAGAATTGCAGCCTTTTGGATAAACAGATTTGGGATTAATTACAGAACAAAGTGTCCACTGGGTTTAGAAGGAGGAAATTTGCCTGGGTTCAGAGAAATTAGTTTCTTGGGATTTTAAATAATTAGGTGATCTTGTAGTGAATCAGAATGAAATTTGCATAGTTAAAGAAAACAAGCTTTATTTTTCTTAGGACATAGGATTAGGATATAAGTCTAAATTGAAAACAAGGGAATTATAAAGAATTTACAGTGCTACCATATACAGCAAGGAATGAACTGTTTGTCCAGAGAATTAAGGAACTGAGGTGATTTTCTTGGCTTTAACTTACCTCCACAACATGATGTAAGTCTTTGTCAATGTTTCAGCTTCCTCACCTGCAAATTGGGAGTTTTATTTCTCTTTCAGCTACAGCTGCTTATGAAAATCAATATTTATTGAATCTGGCCCGGGTCTAAAGTGACAGATTCACAAATCTCCCACCAGAAGGTTTCAGTGCTCCAGAGTTTTTATGTACTGACATGAGAAAAGGTAGTTACATATCAAAGTTAATATTTTCCTGTTGAATGTCAGAGGGGTCAGATGAGCCTGTGGGCTGTGAAACTTCTCTCCTGTGTAGGGTCAAGCAGGATTCAAAGGAAAACCTTTTTTAGTGGAGGTGGAGGGAAAATCCTGGAGCCGATCTCGAGCGTACAAACAGCACTGAGATTGTGGGACTGAGCAGTGAGGGAAATGTGTCCCTGTGGAATAAGCACCCCAGGGTGCATCCTGCAGAACCCCCTGCACTGGGCTGTGTCTCTTTTTCCCGCAGAAATCCTATTATTCTGCATTTTGGCGCGTCTACACCGCCGGCTATGCAGCATCCGTGACTTCGCTCATTACTGCTCTAATTGTCTTTGCTGCCTTCAGGTAAATATAAATGGGCTCTTTCTCAGGATGTCTTAAGACAATTTCTCTCAGATCATCTGTGGTTTTGTTTTGTGGGGTTTTTTTACGGTTGTTTTCTAATCATTCTAAGACATAACATCTTTGATGGTGATGAGTCCTTCTCTACTCGTGCCGTGGTGTTTCCCTGCAGATGTTAAAACAATCAGGCTGGGTGGTCTGTCTTAATGTCCTTAATGACACCACAAAATGGAAATGCCCTAACCCTATATCATTATTAACATAAGATAATTATTCCTCCACAAAAATGTGAACTCTTTTTGCAGGACAGACTCTGCAGAAACAGTGTCCCATGCCCCCAAACCACAGCTTCCCAAACTGTCCATTCCCCCGTGAAAGGCCATTGCTTCCATAACTGAGAGCTATAAAAAGAGATTGAATTAAATTTAAATGCCTCGTTTGATGATGTTGGGTATTGAGAAGTGGATCTGGGGATTGGTTGGGGCAGAGCACGGAACAGCTCCCTGACTGGAGCGGGTTGGCATTCTCAAGGGTCATGGCCCTTACAGAGGGACCCAGGAGCACGAGGCTGATGGGTCCAAACCTTGAGGGAGATTCTTTCAGCTAAAGGTAAAAGTGTGCACAGGGCAGGCTAGGGAAAGGGAATCATCGAAATGTTGGGCTGGAAAAGACGTTTAAGATCATCAAGTCCAACCATTAACCCAGCACTGCCAAGTCCATCCCTAACCCACAACCCCAAGCACCACAACTAAGTGTGTTTTAAATACCCACGGGGATGGGACTCAACCACTTCCCTGGGCAGCCTGTGCTGGTACTTGACAACCCTTTCCATAAAGAAATTTTCCCTAATATCAAGTGTAAACCTCCTCTAGCACAACTCAGGGCCTTTGTCTGTTGTCCCGTCCTTGTTACCTGGGGGAAGAGCCCAGCTCCATCTGGCTGCCCCCTCCTGTCAGGGGGTTGTGCACAGTGATGAGAAGGTCCCCCCTGAGCCTTCTTTTCTCCAGGCTGAGCCCCTTTCCCAGCTCCCTCAGCTATTCCTCACCAGATTAATGCAGTTTAGGGTAACTGCTCTGGCAGCCATCCCATAGCACGTGACTGACACCGATTCCTCTCTTTGGCCTGAAAGGGGCTGGAAAGCCTGATGCAAGCTTGTTCAACAACAACAACAAAAATAGTTAAAATAATTAAAAGGTATTATCATAATCCAGCCCAAGAGCCCCACAGTTACTCTCTGCTTCTGGCATCTCCTTTAAATGTGTGGTGGTCCAAGGACAATTATCCTGGAGCTTTTTTTGGCTTAAACAGGTAACAGCTCCTCTGCTCCCTCCTGTCTTGCTGCCTCTCAAATAGTGACAGATCTTTTATTGCTTTGCAAGGTGTCCGCAGTCCCGTGTGTCCCTGCTTGACTTCTGATGAGATGGTGAGAAATTTCTCTCAAAGAACAATTTTTCTTTTCTTTTCCATGCCAGAAAATTCCACTGTACACGGAATTACATCCACATGCACCTGTTTGTCTCCTTTATCTTGCGAGCAGTTGCTGTTTTCACCAAAGACGCTGTTTTGTTTGCAGATGAAACTATGGACCACTGCCTCATGTCAACGGTACTGAACTTCCCCTCTCTCTCACCCTTGATTTAACATTTAATTCCTTACCTGAAGGCAACATGGAGATCTTTTAATCCTATTTCTCCTATTGCTAAAAGTGAGATCTTTAAACAAACAACATTATGTAAACCCAAAGACCAAGCGCTAAGGCTGCACTCAGCTTTGATATTTAAGATTTGTTGACTCTGATGAAGCTCTAACAATTTCTACCAGTAAAGAATTTAATCTGTAAGAAAAAACCCCAGTATTTCCCTTTCGAAAACCTGAAGTCAATTCAAATGATGGAACCCCAAACCTACAAACAATTTGTTATTTCTTCATTCTTGCGTGGTAACCTTGAATTTTGCCTACATTTCTAGAGAAACCAGACATAACAAGGGTAGACCTAAAGGGTTTTTCTTCCTCTGCACTTCCAGGTGGCTTGTAAGGCTGCTGTGGCATTCTTCCAATTCAGTATTTTAGCCAATTTCTTCTGGCTTCTTATCGAAGGGATCTACCTGCAAACCCTGCTGCTGCTGACCTTTGTTTCCAACAAGAAGTTTGTGTGGTGGTTCATATTTGCTGGCTGGGGTTAGTACTCCCTTCTTCTTCGTGCCATTCAGTATTTCTGGCTGCTTGCAGAACTGGATAAAATCTGTGTTTTGAGGTAAAATGCGCCTGTCAAAGGCGCCACTTCTCTGAGGGAAGTTGCTCCTTCATCCAGTACTGCTACATCAAAGCCCCACCAATTTATTGTCTTTTATATCTTAGTTATTTACACCATGGTGGTGAATAATCCAGGCCTCAAGAGGATGAGTCGTATGGCTGGAGTATATCCTAGAAATATGTTTGGTTCCTCCACTGATTAAAGAAGTTTGGGTGATTAAGTTGGCAGCATTTGACAGATTAATCTTAAATCATGTCAGTCCAGGCCTAGGAATCAAGCAATTCTATTTTTCTTTTATTTTCAAAGATCTCCTGACCTGAAGGAATCTTTTGAGGTTATACAGCAATTGAAATTATCTCTGATATTCAGAAAAGGAATGTAAAGATTCCTTTCATGGCTCAGGATTGTTTATTGTGACTCTCAGATACTCCCTTCCCTCACCTTGGCTGGTCTAAAATACAGGCACCCAAACTGAGCAGTTACAATGACATTTTTCAGCTTAGAAGTGAAATCCAAATTATCCTGAATAAATATTAATTTATCCTTTACCTTCGGATTTTTAGGTTTTATTTAATGTAATTAAGGTTTTTTTGGAGCTATTCCAATTAGGATTGTCTGAAAGTAGACTCTCAGCCCTTGATTAACCATGGCCAACTTGAGATAAGAAAGCAAACAACTCAATTAATAATGTGATAATCCTCATCTCCTTCTGTAATCAATGGGAGTTGAGAGATACCTCGGGGCTAACTCAGGTCTTAGGTGATGTGGAAGTAAATATTTCTTTTCATTAATTAAAAAGCCAACTTGAACTTAACATGATCCCAGCTTAAAGGACTTCAGCAAAGAGCTAAAATTTGGAAGGACAAATTCTGGGCCCTTCTTACAGATCTGAAATGATACTTAGAAAGAAATTACCTCTGTTTCTGTAGATTCACCAGTGAAAATGTCACCTGCTTCACATTAGAGTCCCTTTTGTGGCAGCTTTGGAAGTCACTTAGTCTTTGGAAATTCAATTCCACAGGAGGAGAGCAAAAGCAATTTCTAATTTATATGCCTTCTTTAAAAAAAAATAAATGTAGAAGGATGGAAGGATGAGCAGTGAGCTAAAGTGAGGCTAGAAATCACTGGGTCCTGGATTCAGTTAAATTTTCATGGAATTCTTATCAGCTGATTGGTCTGGAGTGATTAGTAGAGCCTTTAGGACAAAAATGTGAACTCATCCAGCTGCTATACAAAGAGTGTTTGTTGGCCACAATTCACAAGATAAAAGAGCTCCAGCTAAATAAATGTTTACTCCAGCTTTACAAGTGCTTGTAATTCCTATCCAAACCTTCAAGTAATTCTTAGCATTCATTTCTGAAAATGTAGTTTCACAGCATCCCTGATTCTCCTTTGTCATTCTCCTGCCCTTTTATTCCTTTTTTCCTTTCCCTGAACTGCAAATTGAATTCCCTCATAAAGTTACTGAAAATTGTCTGACCCATAATTTGACCTTTAATCCATCCTGCTGCACTGTGAACCCATTGGAATAAAGATTCCACGGGACATGAAATTCCAACCAATTCTTGTGTTCCTGTTGATTCGCTCAGGAGCTCCCACTGCTGTGATGTTTGCTTGGGTCCTCACACGAATCCATCAACAAAACACTGGGTAAGTCAGAGCTTGGATATAAGGCAGGCAAAGAAATCCTAATTTTTATGGTGTTCTGTTTTTCTGGGGAGGTTGGGGAAAAAGATGTCTAGAAAAAAAAGAAAGGAAAAACCTCTCATGCTCCAAAGCCATGCTCTAGTTTTCACAATTTGTACCTAAGTGAGAAAATACTTTAAGTCTTGTGATTTTTATGTCCATACATGGGGTAATAAACCCTGGAAATATCACATAAACTACTGAAATTTCATTTAAGTTCCTTAATGCCCAGTCCTTGAAAAAATTGTATTTCAAGAAAATTGTTGCTTCTGTATAAAGTAAACCATAAATTACTAACACTAATCTCTTCAAATAAGAATTTCTCAAATAACCAACATTAAGTCAAGTAGTTTCTTCTTTTGTTTCAATTATTTTTATTTTATTTTATTTTATTTTATTTTATTTTATTTTATTTTATTTTATTTTATTTTATTTTATTTCAATGCAAGAGCCAGATATAAAGATTGCTTGGTAAAACCTGTCCTGCAGGCTTTCAGATCATTTCACATGAGCTGGAAAAGGCACTATTTTACACCTACCTGCTCAGAACTCAGGAGAGGTGAGTAAGAAGTTGAGTTGAGAGTGATAAGAAGAGCAGGAAAGAAGCCTGAAAATACAAATGTATTTTTTTTACTTTGCTTTGGTTCTTCAATCTGTGCTTCTTGCTGATTAAATTTTCTTTTGCTTGGACTACATGGAAATGAGGGACATTTAAATAGTGATCTAAAGCTCAGTGTCCAGCACTTTCTGTTCCTGTGGCAGAAGTGCTTTCGTGTGTTGTGGGAAGCTCTCACAGGACAGATAAACCTGGTTTTGTTTGTTGTTTCAGGTGTTGGGATGATGATGAAAATGGAGTGGTGTTATGGATCATCAAAGGTCCCATCCTGCTAACTGTATTAGTGAGTATTTTCATTTTCCCTTGAGTTTCTGCATATAGATAACTTTATCTAGTGTGCTTTTAAAATCAGTTCTTATGATTGTAACTTAAGACAAAAAAATCTCCCTTAGCCACGAATTTATACCACCTAAACATGGGGAGGGAGCAGTCTGGTTTTTAGGTCTGTATCTGATATAATCCCTGTCATAAACAATGAAGAGAACAGGAGGAACTTTTTTAGGCCATTTAAAATTCTGCAAAGTTCTAACCAGAAGTACAAGGCATTAATATCAGACATAAAATGAAATTAAGATATGTAGGTCAACATTAATTCAACATAACTTTCATCATATTTTATGTGCAGCTATAGATTGGTGGGAAAGATTATTATTATTATTTCTAAAGCTATTGATTTGAGCTGAGAGAAGATGAGCACTGATCTATAGCAGTGCGGTTCCTAAAAGTGGGGATTTTCAGTTATTTGTATCAACTGAAGGCAAGTCCTGGATTGTAGTAAATTCACAGATTTTGTCTTGTCTTTTCAGATCAACTTTATTATATTCATTAATGTGATCAGGATTCTGGTTCATAAATTGAAATCCCAAGAGGGAGGAGGGAGCCATTCAAGCCACTTCGTGTAAGTATTTCTGGGTCTCTTGGTATTCACCTGTTCTATCTCCTATAAGACATTTTTTATGGGTAGGAGAACAGAATGATCTACTCCTAACAGGAAGAGAAGAAATGACAATGTGAACTTTCTTCTTCATCCCAAATATCACATCTTGCTTTTTCTTCAGGGCAAAAAGGGTGGGGTGCATATGTCAGGGACAAAGAGCAAAGTAAAATATAAAGGGTGAAACTTAAAGGGCTTGAAAGTGTAAAAACTAAATGCCAGGTGATGAATCCATCTCACTCCCAGTCCTTTCCACACAAATGCCCACACAGAGAAAGATGCAGATAATTTCCTTTAAATTCTTTGTGGTAGCAGGATACAATCTGTAGCCAAACCCAGTCCTGGCTGTTTACAAACCCCTTCACAGCCACTGGGGATCCCAGCAGTGCAGCCAGAGGACCTTTCCATAACTTCTCTGGATGCAGCTGCCTCCATTTGGAGCTGTTCTCTGAATTAAAAGATGTCCCACCCTATAATTGCTCTCACCCACTCTGCATTTCTAACATTGTTCTTTAAATCCTTGCTTTTCCAGGCGGCTTGCGAAATCCACGTTACTCCTGATCCCCCTCTTCGGGGTGCACTACATTGTGTTTGCATTCTTCCCAGAGAGCACTGGGCTGGAAGCTCGGCTTTATATCGAGCTGGGCCTGGGCTCCTTTCAGGTAAGGCAGGCAAAATGTTTAACAGCCCTGAGATGTTTGGTCTCTAACACCCCACCTCAGGCTGGCTATCAGAGCAGGATTTATCTACACATCCAAATTCGATGCACTCATCCCATCTCACGCCTTCTCGAGCTCTTCTCTTGATTGCTCCCTTTTTATTTGAAACCTCTGAGTCAGACTTCACATGAATAATCACCAAATAAATGCAATATCTACCTTTATTGAATAACAATGACAGAATGGCATCAAGACCGGTCTGTGGATTAAGGTGAACTGATTGAAAATGGTTTCACATGCAATAATGATAAGAGGGATGGTAAATAAGAGTTTATAACAACCTGCTCTGCCCTCACCCCTTAGGAGTAGTGAACCATGTTAATATTTCATGGTTTATTTTTCTCTAGCACTAGTCAGAACAGCATGGATTTGAGAGGGTCAGGGCCTGTGTAGGGTACATTTTGTACTGAACAGCTGAGATCTTTTCCCATCCCCTTTCCCCTGTACCCCACCTCAACTTGTCCACATTGACATGTGTTGCAAATCATCCCTCTTCCATGCTTGCCTTATCTGAGGGAGAATTTGTTTGTAGGATACAGTAAACAGCAAATTGATCCATGTTGTCTCTGTACAAGGGCAATAACAAACATAATATGTCACCAGCCCACTGAGGAATTTAATTCTATCCTGATAATAAATAGTGCCACATCACCTGAATTCCAATGGAAAAGTGGAAAATATGCATTCTTTGTTGTCTTACACAAACTGTGACTGAAACCTGATGTCTGTTATTGGTTCTATATTTTAAATCCTTATGTTTTTTATCTCCCTACCCTCCCTGTCCTAGGGTTTTGTTGTTGCTCTCCTATATTGCTTCTCAAACGCGGAGGTGAGTAGCAAGTACATGAGATTATCCAAACCTTTAAAACCCACAGTCCCCTCTCGTTTTTTAATTTCTTTTCCTATTTTCAGAACAGATCTGCCTTTGATCTGCTCCTGAAACCATGACATCCCCATATCTTTTTTGTCCCTTGGTACTTTTGTTGACTTTATTCGTATTCATACAGTTCTGACGTGAGGACACAAAATAAACTTTGAAGTGGTGACCCTTTAGAAATGGTTGGTGAGTTTCCTGTCAGGGGACCTTTCTCCTGGTTTATTTTTGATAGCTATCATGATGATGTCTCGATGGAAATCTTGTAGAGCTCCTCACTTTCTCAAGATTTATTTTCTCCTAGTGATTGTCTTCATTTCCCCCTTCCCTTTATTGACCCCTTGCCCCTTTCCTTTTTCTTTTTTCCTTTCCTCTTTCTTTTCCCCCCCTTTACTTTTTCTCCTTTCCCCTTCCTCTTTTCATTTCCTCTTCCCCCCTTTCTGTTTCTTCTTTCCCCTCCCCTTTTCCCTTTTTTTTTCCCTTTCCCTTTTCCAGGGCATCTTGTGCAATCAGGAGTTCTGTTCAAACACTTTCTTTCCTGGTTTTATGACACTGGTAGAATTTGGATAAATTCCCTGCAGTAGGGTGTCGTGAGCTTATAATTTAAAAACCTCATTAAATTTGCTGGAGTTTTCTCCAAAAGAGTAGAACCAATCAAAATTGATGGGAAAATGTAAAACCACATCTCATCCTCAGAAAACTGAGTGGGTTAGTTGACAATGACGCACTAATGGTGTCCCAGTCTCTGCAGTGGCTTAAACTTGGACAGTTCTCATAGAACATGGAATTATTGAGGTTGGGAAAGCCTTCCAAGACCATCGAGTCCAACCTGTGCCCAATGCCCACCTTGTCACCAGCCCAGAGCACTGAGTGCCATGTCCAGGCCTTCCTTGGACACCTCCAGGGACGGGGACTCCAAACCTCCCTGGGCAGCCCATTCCAATGTTTGACACTGGAATTTCTTTCAGTCAAGAAATTCTTCTTGATGTCCAACCTGAACCTCCCTTGGCACAGCTTGAGGCCGTTTCCTCTCATCCTGTCCCTTGTTTTCTGGGAGAAGAGGCCAACCCCCACCTACAGCCTCCTGTCAGGGACTTGTGCAGAGCCAGAAGGTCTCCCCTGAGCCTCCTTTTCTCCAGGCTGAGCCCTCCCAGCTCCCTCAGCTGCTCCTCATAGGATTTACTCTCCAAGCCCTTCACCAGCTCCATTGCCCTTCCCTGGACACACTCCAGCACCTCACAGGAATGGCTGTATGGAAGTGCAAGTAATCCTAGCCAAGGATGAATAATTCCTAAAATATGTTTGTTGCTTAGGAAAACAATTTATAATGGCCATTCCGAGAGAGTGCCTTCAAGGCTTCACTGTAAATCCAGAATGCTCTACTTCCAACCTGCCTTCTGTATCGCAGGCTCCTCGCCAGCAGCCTTTTAATTGCTTCAGCAGCCTTTTAATAGTTTGCATATTGTACCTCACAACACAGAGATGCAGTAGGTGTTAAAAACGGGACAGGCAGAGCCTGATCTCTGTCCACAAGATGAAGCTGGGTTGGCTTCTGTCCATGTTTCTTAGGGATAACTGCTCCTGGAGCAGCTTGGCCACTCATTACCGCTTGGCAGTGCATCTCTTGTGGTTCCCTGCAATCAGAAAAACTAATTATGCTTTTCTCTCTGTGTGTGTGTGTTTCTTCAGTTTTGAGTATCTGTGACAATGTGAGAGACTGTGCTGCTGCCAGGCAAGGTGTTATCAGTATGGATGAAACTGAGGAGTGCCGGGGGGCCTTGAGCTTGCTGGGATAGTGCTGGAATACTGACTTGGTGGAGGAAATCTCTCTTTTATTTGTTAGATTCTTGGAAGGTCCAGAGAGCCATCCATGAAGTTGTACACAGGGGTTGTCTGTGTGTCCGTGTGGTTAACAGGGACAATTAAGGCAGAATAGGGGCCACCAAAATGATAAATATTGCCAGTGACTTTCCCTGATGCCCAAATGCACTTCTTCATGCCATCCTCTCAATTTTTGAAATTAAATCTATGTATTTTCAACAGGAATAAGGACAGAGTTCAAGTTCTTTTAAAAATGTGTTAAGGCTTAATCCTGACTTATCTGGGCCAAGCACTTAGGCAGACTTTTGGGCATATTTTGCCTTCAGGGTTCATTAAATCTTAATTTTCTCTTTGTTTGTAACTTCCTGTAGGTTCAAACCGAGCTGAAGAAACAGCTGTGCAAGTGGCAGTACCAGGAATACCTGACCTTCACCCACAAACACGGCACCTTGTCCAGAGAAACCAGCCCGGTCAACTACGTCACTCAGTTGTCCCTGCTGGACAAAATCAGCCCCAAAAGGAGAACCTCTGTGTTCCAGGATGGTGTCACCACTGTCTGAGCCCTTCTAGCAGGACAAATTGCTGTGACATTGTGATGTGCTATGCAGAGGTGGCCAGCTGGGATCCTTTGTGGCTTTCCATAGTGTCAGGAGCCTTCAGTGAATTCCTTGTCCCGAACAGGAGCTGCTTTTCTCACCTGGTACAGCTCTGCATCACAACCCCGATTCTCTCCTGAAGCATAAAATGCCCTTGTTTTGCTATGAAAAGCGAGACTTTGAGCTAGAGTGAATCAACAGGTTAGCACAAAACTCTCCCCACGTCAACTCCTCCTGGGCCCAGAATGTTTGTCATATCTTTGTCAGCACTTCCCAAAATTTCCAGTTTTCAAGAACGTGATTCCTAACCATCTTTTAAAGGGTTAAACATGAAAGGGTTATTTGCTGGCCAAGCTTTGAAGAAACCAAGAAACCATAATGACTTCTGGTGTTTTATTACTTGCTTCGAGGTGTCTTGAGACAATTTAAGGGAAATAAAGCACAGAAACTTGCCAAGCACTTACCTATAGAACAGTAATCTCCTTTAAAAGGAATCTCAAACTGTCTTCGGTGACACAAACAAGTGACACAAAATATCTGCTTGATTTTTTTTTTCTTCCAAGCCTGTTGAACAGAGATTAAAGTAGGCCAGAGGATCCCAAACCCTTTCTTTTCCAAAGGAAACTTCGGAGCAGAGGAATATTAGGCAGACGATGTGTGAAAGAATAAATCAGAGCAAACCCAGTGCCAGGTGCCAGCTGGGCTACCTTGTGCTCAGAATGATTTACAGACCCAATCTTAGTGCCCAGATGTTGGTTTCCCTGGGACAGATGTTCAAAACCTTGAAGATCAATCAGTGAAACATCCAATTAAACTGCACGTTTGTACTTTTTGGGGAGCTGCCTCTGAGGACTAAACTGCTGTGATTGTCCCAGTCCCGCCCAGCGTTTTCCAGCTCATTATCACGGCACTCAGTGGAGTTTCAGGGATCAGGATGCGCAGCCCGGCAGTGAGGTCTGGTGAAGCAGAGTGAACCAGAGTTGTGCTCGCAGCATTCTTTGGGTGACCGTGCTCTTTCTTCAGGACTGAGTTGGACTCCACCTCAACCTCTCCAAAAGAAAAGAAAAGGCACTCAAGGTGCACGAGATGGGTCAAGACAGGAGCATTCCCAAGGAGAACTTGCATCAGGCTTGGAAGCACTGCTGGGAGACCACAGCCACTCACTCACTCTGAGTTCCAGTACCAATTTAGCTTAAAAAAACCCCAGTATTTCAGTCCCTCAGTTTGCTCTGCTCTTGGTTAATTATTTAGGTCAACAGACATTTGATTCCTGGAAACCTCTTTGCTGATTTTAGGTGCTTCATCTCTCGTTCTATTACAGCAGAAATTAGTTGTCCAGGTTTCTATAAATATGATTCAGATAAGTTATTTATTAATTAAGTATTTAACCCATCTGTCACAATGTCATGTGTTCATTATAAATAGGAATAATTTTGTCTATTCTTTCTTATCAGCTTTACTTGTAAAAGTAAGCCCTGTTCCTGTGTCTTGGTGCTGAGCATAGTAATGAGAATTTGCATACAAAATGTATGATGTACATCTATAAAATTCAAGTGGCAATTACAGCTGTTGTGAGCTTGTACATTTAATATATGTCCGTTTGGATATTTCATTCGAGATTGTACACTTAATTTGTCTCAGTTTGGGTATTTCACTTGAGACTTCATAAAATAAAAGGTTCATAATCCTGGGCAGTGCTAAAATTTGTTGGATAAAGATTTGATTTGGGCTGTGAAAAGAATCCTGATCCCTTTTTGGTGACCCGGCTGAGTTGGTGTGGGTTCGTTTACGAGTCGGGAGCGCTTCAGGCAGGGATGTTTTGCGCCACAGAAGGCCTGGGAAAGCAGCAAAAGCAGCCCGAGTCGTGTTTAACTGTGCTGTCTGTTCCGTGTGGAGCCACTGCCACCTCCTGGAGCTGGATGCGTGCAGCCCACAAAGCCAGCCAGGGCTCCCAAATTTCTCCTGGATGAGTTTTAAACGACTCCCAAAGGGCAGCTGCAACAGATCATTAAATTACATCAGCTGCTTTCGCTTCCCCTAATCCCCTCATGTCTTTTGCAGAGTTTAGCTCTCCAAGAATTCTTTTAAAATCCCTTTACAAACTACATGACACCCTGGAAAGATCAAAACCTTCTTTTTCAGCTGGTTTTCGTGGTGTTGCAGCAAAGACAGGTTGTTGAGGTAACTGAAATTTCTAGAGTAGAGAGTAGATTTCTAACTCTGACAATGTCAGCAGATTTTTTTTTCAGAAAGTTTGACTGATTGGGGTCTAAATTAAAAGAAATCCTCCCAGCAGGCAGCTTTACATGTTTTGCACATTCAGAGCTTCCCTGAGGCTGCCTAATGCACCCAGAGTAAGAATTATTTGAGCATCTGAGGAGGATTTGTCCAATTGCAGATAATACAACTGAATTTAAGGTAGTTGCTCCTTGGTGTGTTGACAGACCTGTTAAATGAGGTTTTCCTCGTTTAAATCAGGTGTCTGGGATTTGGAGCAAATGTGCTCTAGTGTGGTAATTCATCTTTAAAAAAATAGTGGATATTTACAAGGGGTTTTTAAAGAGGCTGAAATACTTTTGGAGGCACCTTTTCTTTCTCTGCCTCTTAACTCTAAAAGGGGCCTAAAAACCCACTTAGGCTAGGGGTAACCTCTGGAAATTAGGCTTTTTCCAGATTCCCTGTTCTACACTTGCTGATCTCCATGATTAGTGAGACACTAACTGCAGCGTCTCACTAATTACTCACTAATATCTCACTAATTAGTGTCTCACTAATTACTCACTAACATTCTGCACGTGGTGGGAAGGGGAGACACATCCTGTGCCCCATCATCCAGCCCTCAAAAAAAAAAAAAAGGGTTGAGGCTGCCTCAGGTCACCTTGAAAATCCATGTGAAGGGCATTTACAGCGATTTGAATCACAGCAAAAATGAAAATACATAGATCTGCCCTGTCCCTCCCCATGCCCCGCCTGCCCCTGGCCCCCTTTGATCCCAGGTCCTGCCTCAGCAATGCTGTGGGATGGGGATCTCCAGCCCCCAGCCCTGCTGCTCCCTGACACATCTCTGACCTCAATTTCACTAAACGTGTGTCCACTTCTCCTTCAAAGGACAGGGCTCCAAACAGCTGAGCTCTGGCTGGGAGGATGACAGCTGACAGATGCAGCCTGTTTGGAGGGGTCACAGATCCACGAGGGACAGGCAAAGACTTAAGGCAGCTGAAACAAAGGGTAAAGAGGGGGAAAGTACCAGAAATAGTTGGTCTTCTGAGGAATCCTCTGTTTCAGTAGTGTGAATGTACTTGATACCGAAAGAATTACCCTGATGGTAAAACTCTTGAGGTTTGCTTTGGCTGTAGAAGAAACAAAGCTTTGAAGCAGGTCAGGTGTTACAGAGAGCAATCTTTTCCCACCCTTGCCAACTGGCAACGTCTTTGTTTGAGGACAACAGAATTTCTTCTCCTGTTTATACCCTGTAGGAATAATATTTAGACCCCAGAGGACCTGTGGGTTAAACCCAGAGCCACAGGGGTTTTTCGAGAGCGTGTTACATTTGATTTGGGGATTTTAGCCCACAGACCTGTCTCATGCTGATTTAGGGAGATAAACACCACTGGTTTATGGAGAAGGAACACTGTGCATGGCAAAGACTTCACCCCTGCTTGGTCCAGCCCTGGCTGTGCCCGGCAGAATCCTGGGTCTCCTTCCCACAAAGAAGCCAGCGAACCCTTTTAGCCCAAAGAACTTCTGCTTCAGGAAAAGAATACAATACCCTGTAAGTTCACAGACAAAAAAGTTCTCTTTGGTGCAATTTTATATCAGAACAGACTTTTACAAAATGAGAATACATTTATTGTGTCATCTACAGCAGTATACATGTTAAAAACAAGTTCTCAAAACACAAAAAAGGTTAGAAAGCAGCAGTTGATATCTGTGTTTCCACCTCATAACAAAGCTGAATTAACCCCAGATCCCGTTACCAATTAAACCAATTTTGACCAAAAAAGGTCAGTATTAGACCCAACAGGCCAGTAACTTTGTACCTTGACACAGTCAAAAGCCAAAATACAGCTTTCCATCCGATAACTTGGTTCTTCTCAGAGCTATAGCAGGTTGCATTGCCACTAAATTGACAAGTAGAAGGGAAAGAGAATGAACACACCAAATATTTGTTTTTTTACAGATTATACTGATACACAAAGGCCTCTTGAGACTTCTCTGCAAGCACAAAGTCCATTGGGAAAGGCGTATGCAGAAGCCTAAGTAATTTCAGACACTGAAGAGTGTCGTATCACACAGTGTCGTATCACACAGTAATTCTTCACGTGGATGAATTCCCCAAAAGAAAGCCAATGGGAAATTGCAATTTGAATCATAAGAAGGTGAAAGACCATGAGGTTCAAAACATTGTTCAAGCTCTGCTGGTGTGTTTTCATACACAAAGTACAATGTGTATTTAGCTAACTTAGCTCTTTAGTACAGGTATACACGGAACATCATTAACATCAGAGCATCCTTAGCTGCTACTGCATCCTCCCTATCTTCCTAACTCGTTCTTAAATGCAATTCTGAACTGGTTGCATGTGCCTGACTGCTAAAATCAGAGGGTAAAATCATTTTTTTTTCATTTTCTCACTACATGTGCACTATATACTATGGTTTGCTCCTGGACACAGAAGTGCTGGTTGTGTGGACACAATCTGACAGGGAGAACAAAGCGTCCCTGAAAACTCTCCATGAGAGCTCCTAACTCTTTACCAGGCATCCACCTCCCCCAAATCTGCTTGGTAATACCCAGCAGGAGCCAGCCCAAAGCTTTTCAAGACCATCATTTCTCAGGATGCATGAGACAGAACAATAGTGACTGGGCAAAGCTGCCAGGGGAAATTGATTTCTTTTTAGGCCTCCCCAGGGTCAGCATCTGTGTCCAATCTGGTCAGGGAGGCGTCCTGGTGGAGAGAAAGAGCCACTTGCAAAGTGTGAATCATCTGGCCCCGGAGCAGACATCAAAAATTTGTGTGATGCCTGTACTCTGAAATTGCTCATTTCTCTCTTGTGATCAAAAAGGCCAAGTGGAGAAACCAGAATAAAGGAAGAAATCTTCACGTTTGGTGTCTAAGTGATGTGGGTGTGCCCTTAGCTGTCTGCTCAGGAACACAAGATCTCTTCCAGAGGTTTAACTCTGAGCCAGAATACCTGATACCAGAAGTGCCAGATGTTGGAAGGGACACATCTAATATAGCCCTTGACGTTCAACTCCCAAGGAAGAAAACTAGTTAAAAACAGATATTTGGTTGTATTTTTGCAGCTTCTACAGCTGCAGAAACGGGAGCCCAAGGAGCACTGCCTTCACTGAGATCATAAAGTCTGAGTTTGGACTGAATCCCACTCCGTGAGTTTATCTGTTTCCTAGATATCCACAGATATGACTTAGGAACTACAGGAGGCACTAATCCTGTCTGGCAGCTGGATGCCAAGCAGGATCCCACGTGGTGTCCATATATCCTGTTCTTCCCACCCCACCTTGCTTCCCTTGAGACCTTCCACGCTCTGACAGCTCTGCTGAGGTCACAGTCACTGCCCTGCAGTGTCACCGAGCAGAGCAGGAGAAGCACAGTATCAGTAATATAAGCACACCTTGCTCTGGAGGCCTCACCCGCAAGAGAAGGGTCTCAGAACAAGAAGAGAAAATCTGATGTCGTGGAATCACATAATCTTATGGGGAAAATCTTAATTTATTGAACTTTCAAGGCTTTTGATCGGTGGGAGGCTTTGCATAAATACAGGTAGGACTAAAGCTCTTCAGGAGCCTTAAAGAATCTATTGCTATACAAAGAATTAACTTATTTTTCCTTAATAATCTTCCATGGACACTTCAGAAACCACCTCTGGGCTCTGAAGCCTCCACAGGCCACAGGCTGAAAACTTCTGACATAGACAATTGCTCCTGAAACACTACTGAAACCCAAGTTCAAACACCAGGGCAAATAAAGCCAATTAAATTAATGGGGTTTGTTTTTCTTTTGTTGCTACTGTTTGCCAAAGTCACCCTGGACATATATTTTTTTGCTATAAATCTGAAATTTCTAGTTTCTCTCAGGGCTGGGCTGGAAAAAATAATGTAAAGTTGGATATTTGTGTGGTTCACAGGCCAGATTTAGCAGAGATTTAGTAGCAGTGTCAGACAAAAGCACTGAAACCTCCCAAACTGACACCATCAGTGTATTTTAGCCTATTTGAATGATGATTTCCTGCAGTATTTTGACTGAATGAATGTCCCATCCAATTGATTGGAAAAGCTTCCCTTGCAAGACTATAACTGAAAACAGAAAAGCAAAATATTGGAATTATTTTCCTTTTTAGGTTTGGCTGAGCAAAAATTGTTCAAACCCCAAATCTCTTTTATACTTCCAAAAACTGGAAATCTTTCTCTTAATTTTTATCGTCCCTTTTTTATTTCCTTTTTTTTTCCTCAGGATGCTTGGCCTGCTGCTTCCAGGTAATTTTCCTGCTATTCTTAATGGATCCCTGTCTGTCTGTATTTGATTCTTTGCATTGGTTTTGCTGCCCAAATTTGGATTAGAGATGAAAGAAATGTAGCTTAATAGCATGACTATTTTTAGTCTTATCTTTCAGCTGCATGATCAAAGACAAACTGCAGAGTTCATCTGAAATAAAGCTGTTTATATCTCAGGAAAAAGAGAAGGAAACTGGAGGCAAGATTAATATGACAAAGAATCCAAGCGAGCCAGGAGTTATTTCAACTCCAAGTTCAGATGAAGGTTTCTCACTGCCAGAAAAGTTTTACAATAACTTTCCAGTGGGAAGAGAAGGTGAAAAAAAGGTGCTGAATTTTAAAAGGAGGGGTGATCAGTTTTGGAGTGGGCGTAAAATAATATGAAAATAATGGCAATTAAAGAGCTTCCCTCATACTGAGTGAATATGTTTTTGTTCTTGATCACTGTGGCTTTGCCTATTTTCAGTTACTGGTTTCTTTTGTCCTTGGAACTTTTGGAAAAAAAACTGAATTTTTGAGCCAACCAGAGGTCCCTCCATATCCAAGCACTGGATCTATTTTGCCATTCAGAAGCAGAATTTCATCCACTTTTGATATGAAAATATTATGAAAAGCCACAATTTTATGTTACGTGGGCAAGGCAAATGATGGCAACTCATCCTTCTGGCTGAGCAGGATCTGAGTCTCATGGTCAGGTTTTCAGCAGGAGTTCAAGAAACTCGATCTTGTGTCCCATTCTGGTCCCCACAATCCAAGAAAGGCATGGCCAGACTGGAGAGGGTCAAAAGGAGGACCATGAAGATCATCAAAGGGATGGACAATGGGGGCAGTGAAGAAGAACTTCAAAAGAAGTAATTCCTCCTTGGAGAAAAGAAACCTCAGTGGGGACCTCACCAAACTATTCCAGTACTGAAAGAGTGCTGAGAAAGAGGATGAAGGTTCTTTTTTCACAAGGATCCCCATGGAGAATACAAGGGTGACAAGCTGCACCAGGAGAAGGATCATCTTGATATAAGAAAGAAATTTTTTTTAGAGTGAGAACAACCATTCGTAGGAACACCTCCCCAGAGATGTGGTGTGGTCCCTATCAGTGGGAATTTTCAAGATGTGACTGGACAGGTTGTTGGGCAAACTCATCTTGGCTCCCTTCCTCATGAAAGGTTGGACCAGATTGGCCATTCAAGGTCACGTCCAGCCTTGGTTGTTGATTCTATGAACTGCTCTGCATTCCCTCCTGGAAGGTATCTCACACTTGCCAGTGATGATGGAGAGAGTCCAGGGAGAGTCATCTTTGCAAAGGTAATCTCAAATTATCAGCACAAAGGTAATCCTTTGCAAAGGTAATCTCAAATTATCAGTTCACGCCCACTTCCTCTTTTTATTTAGCTCTGTAGTTGCAGGGCAGTGTCCTTTAGGTGCAATGAGAGACAGATGCTGAGAAGAAGGAGCCAAACACCCAATACAGTGTCTGGATTTAACTTCCAAACTGCATTTTTCTCTGGACTCACCTTCCTTCATCCCTTCTCCCACCGCTCCATTTTAACACCTGGTTTTCAAATGCAAATACTTAAACGATGCAGAAGAACTTGGGTATTTTTCCTCTAGGATACAAAACTTCCCAGAACTAAGCACTAAAGGTTCTTCCCCCAGGCTCTGAGTTCCAGAAATGCTAAAAGTGAAGGTAAAAGGAGGTGACATCACCATGCAGCAACGAAACAGCCTTGTCCTTTACAATCTAAGCTGTAGTTTTCATTTATGGGATGCGAATTGTCCTGCAGTACCAGCACTCCACACTGACAAGTCAATAATCGAAACAGTGGTTAGATACAGTAAATAGTCACAAAACCGGCAGCACGGAAAGTTTTTGTACATTTATAAAAGCAAAATAAAAAAATTTAGACAGGAAATACATCATGGACATGGTAGAAAAAATGGCTCAAGGAGCACTGCACACTTGGTTGGTTTTTTTTGTTTTGTTTTGTTTTAATTGTATACTGTTTTTAATAACACAGCCTTTCTAGCTCCAAAATATATTTCACAGTGAAAAATCAAACAAAGCACTGTCACACTCAGTTGATATTTACACACACGTAGAAGCAAACTGCCTGTTGGATTCTTCCCTCCTGAAACAAATGGGAAAACAGCCGCTGTGGGGTGGCCATGCCTGGCCAGCGCCCGCAGCTTACATTCAACAGAGACATTTGTGGAGAGCTCGCTTGTGCGATGGCATCGGAGTCTGGATTCCATAACTGTGTCCACCTCAAGTGTGACCTTTCCAGGGACACTGGGAAAGTTCCAGTGACTCAGGAAAAGCCCCATCTGCCACTGCGTCAACACTTTTGTTCAGAGAAATAAAATCATAATAGAAGGGTTGGTTTGGTTTGTTGTTTTTTTTTAATATAATATATTTTATATTTAATATGTTAAGAGATCCCATTTCTTCTGGTAAATTCAGTGCTGGTGAACAGATTCAATTTTTCTACTGAACAACACAATGTCTGCAACAGCAGAAATTTCCCCTCCAATGCTCTCCAAACTCCTGAGCATTGGCTCCAGGAATTAAGGAGCGAGTCCAAGTTTTCACAACTTTTCCATCCTTGGACTCTCTAGCAGGGACCACCAAAAATTAATGGTAATAGCAATGTGCTGAGCCCAAATCCCAGTTCCAGGTGAAGTGGGTTTATTCCAACAACAAAAACAGCAGTTTTCTGTACTGGTTCTAATTTAGCTGAGGACCTGGTCTCCAGTGTGCAGGGCTGGAGGGTGGTTTTGGTGATGTGGACGTTTGCCCACAAGGCACTGGACTGAGATCCACCAACTCAAACTGCAGAGCACTGTAGGATGGCCAGGAAAACAACAGAACCCCGAAGTAAGCTCTGAAAAATTTCAAAAAACAGCAAAAACATAAATTAAAAAAAAAAGATCCAAACACGTTCTTGCTCTGGACTGAAACAAGTCAAAAGTCTCCAGCTAGAGGAAGTTATTTGCCATCTTTTTCTCAACAATTCTGATTTATTAATGTTTGAAAACTGGCTAGTAGCCCTTCATGCAAAAAATAGCTTTTGATTTTTTAAAAATAATACATTTACAGTGTTGTCGCTATAAGCCTTGTGAAATCCCGTCCTACAGAAAATTGTCCAAATATGCATTTACCTGATAAATATGCCTTTCCCTGACTCTTTCTGGACAGCAAAGTACCTGGTTCCTTGGAAAACTTTCTAAAACAGCTTTTAGAAGCATCTAAAGAGAGACGAAGGGCCAATCTATCAGTTAAAAACACTTCAGTGGCTTTTGCAGACAGTTGGGAAGAGGGGGACAAATTCTGGTCTCAGAGCAGGAAATCAGTGCTGCAGACTTGGGGAAAAAAAAAGGTGTTTGGATCATAAAAATAAAATTCCCACTTATAAACCTGGAGTACAATGGAAATGGTTTCAACTGTTTTTGCTGGTCCTCCATGCCAGGGCAGATTTCACCTGACAGGCCTATCCCCATCTCTTAAGAGCATGATCCTGCACCAATATGACCTCAAACAACATTTCTGTCTGTTTTGAATTAAATTTACATTCATTTAGATGGCTCCAGCCAAGAGCAGATTATTTCCCATAAAGGACTATACAAGTGTTAAGTAGTATTATAATTAATATTTCTTTCACAACTTTCTGAGACCTTTTTTTTTCTCCTTTTAAAAATAAGTAAACCAGGATTATCTTTAAAAATCTCTGCTTAAAATGACATTAAAACTCTTTTTTCTCTTTTACTTAAACTAACAAAAACCAGTGAAATTAAAAGCTCACACTCAGCTGACGCTAAAATTCCGAGTATTTCACATTTTTTTGTTTGTTTTTAGTTTATGATCATGTCAACTAACACCAAAGAACAAGCCTGAATTTTGAATTTCCTGGTTACTATCAGTTTCAGTTCAAAACTTCACATTTAAAATGCCATTTTCATCTTTGTTTGTAATATATGCATACACATACACGCACATATATATATATTATATATATATATATATTTCTCAGTTCATAAATTCATAAATCCAAGATGAAGGGAGCGCTAGGACGGCCCTCGAAGCCTTTTTTTTTTGCGCTGTATAAAGACTCTTAAGAATTGACATCATCAACATTGGGTTGAAGTAGATTTGTACCAGTCGTGGCTTTAACTACAAGGCAAAGGTTGAAAGAACATTCGAGTTCCTCTCCATGAAAAGCAGTAAGACCATTGGTGGTGAAACAGACAGAATATCCCGAGAGAGAAAGAGAACTGCCAGGTGTGGGAAGTCATCCGAAGTCTTTATCCTTTCCTTCCGGTGCCATCTTAGTGTTCTGTTTAGTTCTTTTTCCTCACCAAATGCGGGTGTTTTTTTACCTTCCAGGGCGATCCTGCCAGGTCCTTCTTGTGCCTCTTTGCTCTGCCGGGGAAGAGTCAGCACACAGAAGTCAACCAGGCTGCAAAGGCACCGCACTCTGTGTGACAGCCCCAAGCCACCAACGCCACTTCTGGCCGCTGATGCAGAGGGTTCAAGGTCATCTGGAGGGAAAGGCCACCCTGGAACTGACTCTTGCTTAAGGTGGGAGGGAAGGGACAGTTATTTCTGTTATTCAGAGAGTCCAAATGACCAACCTACCAATCGATGCCAAAAATAGAGCTATATCTCAACTGCACGGCCCTTTTAGAAAATTCACAGCTTAGCTAGAACAGAAAGCATTCCTGGGAGTGTCCCTGGGTACGGAAAAGCACAGCGGATCCCACTGCTCCCGCCTGAAGTTCCTGCACTGATGTGCAGTTTCACATTGGCACAGCTGTTCCTTTAAATCCGTTGGGAATGTCTGACTAAATCCAGCCGCGAACCAAATTTTCTGGAGATCCTCCTGAATCAGCTGGATTGATCAACTCAAGCACGTTAGCTCTGTCCTAAGACTCCAAAGGAAACGCTGCAGAAATTCATGTGCCAAAAGACAGGGACAGGCTAAGACATGTTGGACTAGGGAAAAAAAAAATAGGCAAATACAACCCAAAATGGAAACCAAGTGGAAAAATGACCACGGTCATGTCCATTCACAGACTAGGATCAGTTTGGCAACCAAGGATCACAACTGCACAGCAATCACTTGTTACTTTGGACGGACAACGGATTACTCGCAGATGCTCTGAAATGGGAATAGTTGAGTGGGTGGGTTTGGCCTCTTGTTTGTCTTTTAAACATTCTCCATTAATGGCCTTGAGTACAGCTGGGTATTTACAGTGACTGTTAAAAAGAGATATTTACACATTTCCTTTGCTTTTTCAGAGGAGAGGAGAGGAGAAAGGAAAGGGAGAGGAGAGGAGAAAGGAAAGGGAGAGGAGAGGAGAAAGGAAAGGGAGAGGAGAGGAGAAAGGAAAGGGAGAGGAGAGGAGAAAGGAAAGGGAGAGGAGAGGAGAAAGGAAAGGGAGAGGAGAGGAGAAAGGAAAGGGAGAGGAGAGGAGAAAGGAAAGGGAGAGGAGAGGAGAAAGGAAAGGGAGAGGAGAGGAGAAAGGAAAGGGAGAGGAGAGGAGAAAGGAAAGGGAGAGGAGAGGAGAAAGGAAAGGGAGAGGAGAGGAGAAAGGAAAGGGAGAGGAGAGGAGAAAGGAAAGGGAGAGGAGAGGAGAAAGGAAAGGGAGAGGAGAGGAGAAAGGAAAGGGAGAGGAGAGGAGAAAGGAAAGGGAGAGGAGAGGAGAAAGGAAAGGGAGAGGAGAGGAGAAAGGAAAGGGAGAGGAGAGGAGAAAGGAAAGGGAGAGGAGAGGAGAAAGGAAAGGGAGAGGAGAGGAGAAAGGAAAGGGAGAGGAGAGGAGAAAGGAAAGGGAGAGGAGAGGAGAAAGGAAAGGGAGAGGAGAGGAGAAAGGAAAGGGAGAGGAAAGGGAAGGGAAGGGAAAGGAAGGGAAGGGAAGGAAAGGAAAGGAGAAAGGAAGAGAGACCTCCACCACCACCAAAACTATTATTTCATTTTTTTCTCTTGCAAGGGATGGTTTTTGGTTTGCTCGTTGGTTGCTTTGTTCTCCTTAGCTGCTCATGTCGCCAGGTTCTCCGCATTTATGCTGGACATCCGAATCTGAGAGCTGCTCTTGCTCAGAATGGAGAGTTGTGTCCCCCCGTTCACTCCGCTGCTCGCTAGAGAAGGATGGCGATGTTTGAAATCCACAGCAAAATACCGGTTGACTTTCCAGCTCCTCCATTTTCTCTTTATTTCTGATTGCACCTTTAGGGAGAAACTTCAAAAGGTCATTTTTTATGTACTTAGCCGCCCGAGGACATGCTGACAAATTATCAAGATTAGAAAAAACCCCACAATTCGACAGAACTATTTTTAAGGTTGTTATTAAACTCCTCATTTCAGCAAAATCTGGAGTTACTTCTCCATGGCTGGAAGAAGTCCGGGCATGTAGTTATTACTACAGCCCAGCCCAGGTTCTGTGTCTGACTTCAGGTAATTTAGGATCAGCCCAGAAGTGCATGATCAAAACTACCTGGAGGAAAAAGTAGCCTGTTTTCATCAGTGGCCAGTACCAGAGATATAATAAGGGGCCAAAGAAACCAGCAATCAGAAAGTCATGGAAAACATTGAAACACCCACAGGCAGCTTCTCTCACCTGCCACTAAGGGATGGATGTTCACAGAAAACTTTGCCTCCTGCTTTCAGATCCTCTCTGAGCAGACCAGCTCTGAGATTAATGTACATCTGTGACACCCTCTTTTTCTTGAGTTTTTGGTTTTTTTTATGGGCACCCTCATCAATCACCCAGAGTATCAATCACCACCAAATCACCAAGAGTAAAACAATCCGTGGTCAGAAGTTCAGGTAGGCAATAAGTAAATAATTCCAAAGCTTTTCTACTTTTCACTCATCACCAGTTTCCCAGCAACACTGCTAGGGTGTGCAGATGTATATAAATATATAAAGTAGTAAAGATTTAAAGTAAGAGAGATCATAGCTCAGACCAACATTTGCTTGGTCTGTTACTCATTCCTCTATCGTATTTCTGAACAAAATAGTGGAAGAACAAGGAAATACGTAGAGATGTTTTCCCAGTATATTTTTCCAGCCTCCAATGAGCTGCTGTGTCAAAGATGTTTGTCTTGTCTGTAATGGTTATGGCTAGATTTTCCTGCATTAATACTGTCAAAATGGATCAGCATAAGTCAAAATGCTAAACAAGGGCCTCAGTTGTATGGACAAAAACTACAGGGAGGTAAAATCCAACTGGAACACTTACATTCTCCTTCTAGGACCTCCAAATTCCTATTTTGGTTAAAGTATAGACATTTATGAATTAGACAGAGCATGGAGTTAAATTATCTCTGTAGAAAGGGAATAGTGTTTGCATCTGGGATGACGTGATACTGCAAATCCTTTCCTGCTGTAGGAAATTTAGTAGAGGCACAAGACATTCTCTAATCACCATTCTGTGATATCTTGAGAGAGAAAATGGCTTTAATTAACCTGGTGGTGTTGGTTTGGCTATGAACCAACCCTCACTCCCTGCAAGGGCCTTCAGGAGATCGTGACTATGCCCATGAGCAAAGATGACCCGTAAGTTTGTTTGATGAGCTTGGAGATTGTTATGGTTTATCTGAGAAGGAATCACTTGGATTAAGGAGTTTGAGACCTTTTTGTACCAGAAATCAGCAATGCCAGGCTATACCTGCACTCAGCCCCCTTGAAAAGTAGAAAAGAAGGTGATTTCAGGAAAAGACTCCAACTGCTGAACTGCACAAGAGATTTGTAGCAGTGGAGGAGAGAATGGATGAACTCCAGATGTTCCTCTTAAGGCAACCTGGAGCAGGGAAGCTCTTCACATCAGTTCAGAAAACAATTACCTCAGATATTCAGTCAGATAAAGAAAGGCATGGAAATTCAGATTGACACCGGTGAATCAGAAAAAACCACAAATGTGGGAAAGTGATGCCAGCAGCAGTTGCCACGTGCTGACAGGAGTGCGAGGCTTGCAAGGCACCCAGGTGGTGTCTGGGGGATCGTTCTGGGCATCTGAGACCCTTGAGCTGTTTGTGTGTAGGGATGAAGGTGGCAGGGCTCAGGAGAGAAGCTGGCACCTGTTGGCTGGTGTCAGAAAAAGAGGCCAAGGACACACAAAAACTTGGACTTCGGTGAAGGGTTTGACAGCTTCCCCCAGCCTTCTCCTAGGAAAGCTGGCAAGATTTAGAGTGGGTGGATGAGCTGCAAGATGGGAAGGAGACCACACTGAGAGGGTGGTGAACAGTTGTTTCTACTCAGGCTGGCACCTTATCACAAGTGGGGTCCTCCAAATATTGCTTTTGGACCCCACACTGTTCCACATAGAGCATAGAATGGATTGGGTTGGAAGAGACCTTAAATATCACCTCAGTCCACCCCCTGCCATGGGCAGGGACACCTTCCACTCTCCCAGATTGCTCCAAGCCCCATCCAACCTGGCCTTGGACAGTTCCAGGGATCCAGGGGCAACCACAGCTTCTCTGGGCACCCTGTGCCAGGCCCTCACCATCATCTTCATCACAGTCTCAGTGATGGAATTGAATTTGGCTCACCAGTTTGGCTGATGGCACCAAACTGGGTGGTGACACAGACATGTCAGATCTCTTGGAGAGAGCTGAACCAGCTGGGAGAGTGGGCTGGCAGGAACAGGGCAAAGTCCAACAAAACCAGTGCAAAATTCTGCTCCTGGGATGACATTTCAAAAGAGACCAATCCATATCCTACCCATGGTAGGGAGCCTTAATCTGAGCCAACATCTCTGGTAAGGCCAATGCTCTGGTTTAATAAAGACATCACAAATCCTCCTTTTTTTTTTTTTTTTTGAGAATTGTGAGATTCAGCCTAAAATATCAGGGATTATGGCAGATGATGAGTTAGAATGGACAGTTAGAACAGCAGTTACTCCCACAAGAAAATGGGATGTGAATGATATGTGAGGGACATTAAATATTAAAGTCTTACCTCCCCATTCAAGAAGCAGTAGAGAACAGCAACAACAAAACCCTAGGGAAATGGGAGAGGAAAAAAAGGTAATTCAAATCCTGAAGGAATGACAGAAAATAGCCGGAATGAAAAAATATAAAAACAAGCAAACAAATAAAACCAAAATCCTGGTATACAAAACATACACATAAATGAGCAGAGACACAATCTGAGAGCTTTGCATGCGAAGCAGCAATAAAGAACAGAGATTTGGTTCTAAGGAAAGCAGAATTCAGTGTATAATCACCTGGAAGGATCCCAGTCCCAACTCAAACACCAGTCTCTCCCGCTTACTGACATTCTCAGGAGAAAAGGCAAACACCGTGTAGTGAATTCCAAACAAGGGGATCAGCAGCAGGGTGGAGCGAGCCAGTCTCCTGTCACAACAGAGGGAAAGAACTTTAATGCAGCCTTGCAATTAGCAACCTGTGCTCTAATTAAAGAAGAAAACACAGAAAATACTTTGCTGACTGACTTTGGGGAAATACAAACACTGCATAATTATACAAACAAATATACAACATTCCTGTTTGTTCCCAAAGACTGATTGCACACACACTGCAGTTTGCTCCCCCTTCTCCACCCTGCTACGGTAATGACACGTTAATAATGCTTAATGCTCTCTGCTGCTATTTTAATTTGCATTATTATAAGCTGGAATTTGCTCCTACCAGGCCAAAAAATGAGGAGGGGAATCTTGTTGAGGGATTCAGACTGCTACAGTGGTACAATTATAAACCTCTCACCCAACTGCTCAGTCCCAGTGGAGCATTTGAAATCACTTGTTTTTGTTGATTTTGTGTGTGTGCGTGTGTGAATTTGTTTCTGCACAGCCAAACAGTTCCAAAACAACCACACAAATAAAGCTAAAAAACCAACAGCCATACAAATAAAAGCTAAAGCCCCCTGCATGTTCTTGTTCTTATACTCACAACTATCCTCAAGGTCTTTGATTTTGGTCTCATTTATACTGCTGGAAACCTAAGTGCAATTCCACTGTTTAACTACTTTCCAATGCTTCAGAATAAAGAGGTTTCAGAGGGAAATCAGGCCCAGCAGATACAAACAAAAGGGCTGGAAATGAATGTGTGACATGTGAGCACTTAACTGGTGACATTCTCCCAAAGCAGGGGCCAGCCAAGACGTGCTCATGTTTTGGTGAGTGTCATTTGCTGACTGAGGAGCAAAAAAGACCTGAGAGAAAGCAAATGTTGATCCAAAAATGAGGCAAGTGCTTTATTAAAAACAATACGACCCAAAGAAACCTCCAGGACATTTTCAGAAGGAAAGAAGATCATTGATTATGTTCAGGTAAGGGAAGAAGGCAGATGGAGGAAAAAGGAAGGTAAAAAGCCATAAAGATTTTTCGAAGAGCTGCATATTTGTTAAAAATCTAATGTCCCTTGTGCTTTTATCTATTTGGTACCTTGCAGACAGATTTGAAGTTGCTAATACATGCTCAATGATAACCCAAAATGATGTGGTTTTTTTAGCAGCACTGAAGATTTAATTAACACATCTCCAAGAATCCTGTGAGCACAATTATCTCCAGTAGTGAACTGGGAATGGGACATCAGTGCAGTGCTGGTGTCTGTCAGTCAGACTTTGGGCCCTAATGGGGATAAATTCATCACAACTCTTGCCTGGAGACTGCACTAAATGTCTGATGGACACCAAACCTCAAATCTTGGTGAAAGACCCCACAAACCAGAGAACATTTTTCTTGTGGGTTATAAAATTAGACATTGGCCAAAAGCTTTTAAAAAGAGAGGAACAACCTGGGGACAGGGTGATGAAGAGATACAGAGTTTCCAGCTTTGATAATCTCTGAAAAAAGTAATCTATACAGGAGTGAGCCAGTGTAAAATAGCTTTTGGAGATCTTTCTAGTCCTATTTCTCTATGGACATGCAATCAGGTTAGTAAAAAGGACCAGAAACATTGAGGAAGAGGTTATAGAATAATGTTATCTCTGTAAAAAAAAGGATGTGAAGAATATTAAGTGTCTTAAACTAGTCATGGAATTAAAAAAAAAATTAAATAAAGGTAAAACACTGGACAAAAAAGTATCATCTCTCCACATCTTCCATCATTTAAATTCGGATTTAATGACACCAACAACAAAAGGATAAATGTTGTTTTGATCTAAAAGTCAGAATAGAATTGTGTATTAGTATGTTCTGTCTCACCACACTCTTGGGAGATTAATTGAGGGAAACATGCAGAGAAAGTCTTTTTTTACTGTCAGTTTTCTGGCATTAATTATATCTGATTAGTCATATAATTAGTTTGTAGAAACTTAAAATATAATGCCATCATCGACTTATTTGAGATGTTATCTTCAATATTGTCATAAAAGTGAGGAAGAAAATGAATTAAATAACACATTCAGAAGTTTATAGATTATTAAGATCTATAAAAAGGAAAGGAAAATTTTAATGATATGAAAGAACTCGAGAGGTATTAATGCCTGCATGGGTCTTCTTTTTTTCAAGAAGACTGGGAAGAGAGAAGACCTAAAGCAGGTTCTGTGAGATGTGTGAGTTAAAGTGCAATGGAGAATGAAAATCTTAAAAGACACAGTGGAATTCTCAGTAACGGCCAAAGATATTCCTCCTCTTTTCTTTCCCCACCCTTTGAGACAGACAAGAAACTTGGGGGGTGGATCCAATAGTTCTGAGGACAAGAATTGTTCAAGTGGCTCTCTGGAAGATGACGTTCTCTAAAAGGTCTAGCAAAAGCCTTGTTCACACTCCCTCAGGGAGAGGAAAGTCTTCAGGCTACTTTAAAAAGAAAAAGCAATTTGAATATCAATTTTTGTTGAGGCTGACATTCTATTTTCCAGCTCTTATTTTCCTTAAAAACACTTCAAACATAAGACTTTCTCCAGTAGCACGGCCATGAATGTGGACTTTCCATGAAGTGTTAGTACAAACAAAGAGATAATGGTGTCTTCTCTTTTCCCTCACTCCTCTACTGAATTATGAAATTAGAACTTTATGGTAAAAGAAACACAGAGTAGGAAGATTGTCTAATTTGACCAGTATTTGAAGGAATCATGCTTTTATTTTTCCATTGCACATTCACACTTATTAAGGAGACTGCTGAGGTGTCAACCACTCAACTGTTTTGAGAGAAAAAATCAAAAAAGAAGCAAAAGTCTCCAAACCATAGACTCCAAAGGAAGATTGTATTCCTGCCTTGCCAGTTTAAAAGCTGTCTTAAGTGAAATACTTTGATCAAATATAAACCTTTGCAATGAAGACATCAAAGTCAGTAGTCCTGTAAAGCAACATTCACCTCACCAAGGTTTGGACATAAATAGCGTAGACATTGATAATGAAATTATTTTTAAAATGTCTCTAAAGTCAATGCAGAGAAAAATACACTTTTCAGTCATAATTCTTGTGTGCTACAGATGTCTCTTCGACAAGAGGTGACTCCTGTTGTAACCCCCGTGGCTACTGAGTACATCTATTGATGTATACATTGATTAACTTAATGCTGTGACATATCTGCAGTGATGGCATCTACCTTTAGTTAAATCAAATCCCCACTTACGTTCCCTTTATTGTCCATGAAGAGCAAGAATCACTGACACACAAGGAAAAAAATCCTCTGCCCCTAAGGAAGTTCTTATCACATCCTAAATTTATCCACTGACCTCAAAAGGAACCTGGACTGAGTTTGTCATACAAACTGCTGCCCTGTAGATCTGTGAAGTTTAGGTTAGAGGAACCCAGTTTCTCTGGCCAAAGGCACGTATTCATCATCTCCGTGATAAATGCGTGCAAAAAATAATTGTGGCAATATTTCAAATAGAAGGATAAAGAGCAAACCGTGAAGGCACAGGATGTCACTGGCAATGAAATGCTCAACACAGCCATGTTTAATAAACTGGAGGATCTATTTTATCACAAATTGTCAGCATATTAACACGTCTTTCAGGAACCTCAGTGATCTCCCTGACAAATCTTTCCCAGCCTTTCCCAAAAATTTAATTAGGTCTGTAGCATCGCTTCCGTAAGACCTGAGGTAACACCTGAACACTGTAAGTGATTCCAGGTTTTTAATTTTCCCATGCATAAACCACATCTCCAGAGCAAGGACTTGGAAAACAGAGAAGCTTACCAAGACTTTCATACTTCAACACACACACAAAAAAATCGGTTTAAATACCTCCTGTTTAGGCTGAACTCTTCTTGCCCTTGACTAGGCAGAGGATTTCACCTAAGAGAGTCATCAGTCTCCCATCTTTCAGAAACACTGCATTTAATGTGAAATTTGGTTCTCTGCAAAGGCCCAGCATGACATCTGTGCTGCATCAGGATGTCCATTAAGCAGTGAACTTTATATTTCAAACTATCTCCTCGTAAACCTAACTCCTGGTTTTACCTAACTGTTCTTAGTCTTCAGCTGCTCTCTGTGTAGAAGATGGAGCTGCTGTTTTTCTCTTCTCTGTTTCTATCTGCTTTTGCACAGTTTCAGTCTGTTGACTGAATATATTTCAGTATCTTCGTTGGTCTGTTTCCTAAATACCTCAAAGAGATATGAAATCCCACAGAAAATTTGCTTTAATATTTTTTCTAACTAAAAAGATAACTATATATGCAGTTAAGTTACAAAATAACCTTTTTTTTCCTTAATGGTGTAGTGGATAACTACTAAATATTCAGCAAAATCCTGGAGTGCTGGGTCTGCGTGTCAGGACATCTTTGAGTGTTGATCCACGTTTACAAAACTGTTGTGAAATTCAGGAGACAGATCATCAGAAAACACAGAATAGATGTCTGAAATTGCACCTCATCTAAACAAAATGAGAGGACGACCTTGGAGCTCTTTTCCATCCTTAATGATTCCACGAATCTGTGAAGACCTGTGGGTTTCTTGTGCAAGGAGCAGGGAGTCAGGCGCACTATGGGAGAGTGATTAATTCACACAATCCCTGCCTGAATGGCTTTTATTAACTCTTCTGGATGCTTCACTCTATATCTGACAATGATATTTAACAATGTTGGACTGAACTTGATGATCCTGGAGGTCTTTTCCAACCTTGATGATTCTATGATTCTATAACGTCTGATGGACAAAATTAATTTTGATATTAGGTCAACTTTAGCCTTTCCTCGCCCCTGGGTGTTTATTAGTTAACTTCACTCAGTTCAATGGACAAAATGAATGGATAAAAGATGTTTTATACCCACTGAGGGTCTGATTGACTCAATCTCACCCAGTTTTCCTAGGAAACTTTCAGGTGAAACATTTTCTCTCAGTATGAAGGTGCTCACCTCTTTGCTGTACAATAAAGAGCAGCTATTAATTCTGTACAGACACTACCCAAAACCATAAATAGCATCAGCCATAAGTACAAAAAAAAAAAAAAAAAATTAAAAAATTAAAACAACCTTAAAACCCTCGATCGTGGCGCATCAGCAAAAGCACAGAACAAGAACAAAAGAAATTCTACATGCAACAAGAACTAAATGAGTGCTTTGCTCTCTGGTTACTTCCCCTCTGCTCTCATCCATTCATTTAATTGCAACATGCGTCATACACACACAGTAATGTCACAGGAGTGCGTACACTTACAGGGTAATGGTTGATAGTTCTGACATCTTGCAAGAGTGCTGGTTAGCCCTCTTAGGCTTACAGTAGCATTTCTGAACGCAGCTGCTAAATATGACAAGATTAGCATTTTTTTCAGCATATTGTGAACAGGCCAAGGTAGGTCACTTTCAACACAATTCATGAGACACGTCACAAAGATGGAAAGCGGACACGACAGAATGGAGTCACAGCACGAACCAGCTGCTTGACTGAAGCAGAAATTAAAGAATTAAATAAAATGAAAAGCCACTGGCTGTTGCTGGCCGTTGTGATGTGTTGATTCACGGACACACCAAAGGCTGAACACCCTGAGGGCAGGCGGGCAGCTCTACGCACCCAAAATACACACGACCTGTGCGGTCTGGGTTTGTACAGAGGGTCACAGAACAAGATATTAAATGAAACTTGACTGCATGCTCGTGGAGAACAATCAGAGAGTAACATAAACTTGTAGGATGGGGATCAGCCTAAGGTGAATTGGATCGGATATTCCTGATTTTCATTGTAATGTGGATCCCTTCTTTTCAGCAGAGTCCTAGTAAGGACACCGAAGCAGTTTTTCATCCATCATCCTTGGTGATGGGGAGGGAGCTCAGTATGGAACCTGCATGTCTGGCTGGTAACTCTGGAGGTACCACTTATTTTTTGTCACACACACTAAGACAGTGTGGTCATCAAAGCAGCAGGCTCATACGCTGTGGAGCAGGACCTTGATCCCTACCTGTTGGATTCTAGGAACAGCTGCTACAGAGAACAAAATAAATCCTTTACAACCAGCCAGGAGAGGCTAATTTAAATCAGCCACCAAGAAGGGTAATCTGAAACATGGAAAGGCATTGGGAGGGGTCCTATAAGAGATTTTATATCTGGTACGAGGGGCTGAAAACCATGAGAATTGAAAATAATGATTTCTTGTCGACTTTCAAGGGGAGAATTTTTGTTTTGTTTTCAACACGTGGTTATTTTGGTGGGATTCACCTCAGGAAAGGTTGGATGTTTACAGTATGGATGTCTAAGCAAAATGGACATCCTTAGGACCTTGAGAATCACCAGAATAAATAGTTGAGAGAGAAATACACAGTTAATGGCCAGGGTACATCTGACCTGTTTTAGATGTCCACTCCAGGATGGGATGAACACCCAACATCACTGAGTACCCTGATTAAACCTCCATTAACGATAAAGGATAATATATTGATTTTTAAAGCAATTGACTTCAGGGCAAATATTTAAGTTTGTTCAAACAAACCAAACTCTGTTACACAGTCTAAGATCTGTGTTCACAACTCATAGAATTCATAATCTGAATAGAAAACCAGGATAAATTGAAAACATACTAAATTTCTCTCCACTTTTAACTGCTTTAAGTCAATCCCCGTTACTGGAGTTATGTTTTGTTTCCTTTTGGATAATTAAAGCCTGATAACTGTGTTGTTTTTACATATTACTGTATAAGAGCTGGAAAGAACACAGTCTTGTGGCATGCACACATCCAGCAAATAGAAATAGTAACCATGTTTCAACTTGTAAAATGAATTTCATTTTTTGGATGCTGCTGAGGAAGTAAACATGAAAATGCTCCTTTTACAATATAATTTCTGTGCTAAATTTTTGCACCACCTGCTTTTCACAGAGCTGAGTTGGGCATTAATTGTCAGCTTAGACTGATCAAGAATGAGGAAAGAGAGTTTAGGGATAGTTCCATTTTGCTATGACTGAGGCTTTCAGAAGTGACTATGGATTTTGAATGCCACCCATTTTTTCGGATCACTTGATCTGAACCACATTTCTCAGACCGATTTTTACCACAAGAGGGCTGCTCAGGCTGCGTTGAAAAGCAGCACTTACAAGGCATGTTAAGGCACAGAACCTGAGAACAAAACATCTAAAAATCAATAATCACTTTGAAAACTCTTAGCCGTGGGTTGTTGTAGGGGGTTGTGGTCTTCAATGATATGCCTAATGTTGCCATGGCAAACTAGAAATAAATTCTCATTCATGCTTCCTTTACTGCTTATGCCCTGTTTTATCTGACAGGAATTGATTTTTTTTTACAGGTTTTCTTGGTGAACAGACCTAAGGTAACAGCACTTGGTATTTACTAGAATTATTGAAAAAAACCAGACTTGATTTTGAAAATATTATCTAAGGATTAACTGCTGCTCCCCACCCAGTGAGGGGACACTTACACAGAGGTTTGGGATGGAAAATATTGCTAGCACTTCTTAGGAGAACCTTAATATTTTAGTGCTATTAGCACTTATTTTCTGCCATTTCTAATTTAGGTAGACTCATCTCTCTGATGTTAGATGTTGTAAAGTGTCCCAAATCTTTAGAGTACAGAATTTATAGATGTTTTCTTTCCTTTCTCCTTCCCCTTTTATTTATTATCAAAGTAGAGACGCTGATGCAAGGAAAGGGAGAAAGAGAGAAGAGACAGAGGAAGCAGGAACCAGAAAAAAAAAAAATAAGAAGGAGGAAAAAGCAGACAAATATAAGAAAATGAATAGAAATGAGAGCGTGGCCATGAAAACACTGCACGAACCAGGGCAGGATCCTCAGACCTCTGTAGGCACACAGAGAACGGAGTCGGTCACATCTAACTCTACGTGCCAGAGACAAACTTCAAACTGAACTACCACCTTGGGCTCACTCAGTCGTGGGAAGAACAGGGACTTCCAGGCTGAGCTGCCCTGTGCGACAGAGGCATCTCAGGCATAGGGGATGCTCTGTCTGACGGAGGTGCCCTGCTCTCCCCGCGGGACCATAGACGACGACCGGACTGCTCAGATCGAGTACGAGACTTTAGACAGCTAAAGGCAAACAAGCTGAGTCTCACCGCAAGTGTCCTGGGCAGGGACTGCAGCTGCATCTGGGAGGAAGAGGGAGGGTGCTAGGGTGGAAGGGGAAAGAAAAAGTTAAACATTCCCGGGATGAAATGAGACGACGGTTGAAGTGGCTGAAGGCCACCGCAGCAGACTGAACACCTGGACATCTGGCGAGTCAATGCAAATGGGAGAGAACACAAATCTGAGGCAAAAGGAGTTGCAATTCAATTCTAGGTGTCTCAGAGGTGCTCAAGAGGAGTGAAACAAGCATGCTGATCCGGGGGAAGGAGGTTATGCTGCATTGTCCGAGTACATCCATAATGAAAAAGGTCAGGGTTCTGAATTTAGGTCGCTACCAACACGCAGGGAATGATGGAGTTTGTGCCTTGTCTCTGAATGTGCTGAAGGGGAATCCTTTGGGAAACCCAGTAAAGGTAGAACTTGATTCATGCAAATTAAAAATGCGCCTCACGAAGAACCTTTGTGCGCCCTGCTCGAGTAACTCTATGTAACCTCACCATGAGTAGGGTTGGCAACTGTGTAGTAGCAGGAGAAGGAACGCAGAAACAAATCAATGAAGTAAAGCATTGAAAATACAGTAAAAAGTTAACCAAGGTGGAAGTAGAGAGATTGTATGGGAGAGAGAGGAGAAAATTGAAAAGTGGCTCTGTATAGTATATTATTTATATCACACACCCACTTCCCCTCAGCTGACACTGCTCTAGGCTGGGGGACTTCTTTTCGCTTCTGCTCATTAGCTGAGGATTCCCTGAAGCTGCCCGTGTTTCCCTTCCAAAGCATCAGCCACATTTACAAACCCTGTCAGATCAAACCCTTACAGATCAGGTGGAAACAGTTTGGAAAACAGAACTCGTTCTGTGAGCAGCAAACCAACTCTACCATTCCACCCCCCTGCAGTGGCTGCAGCTCTGACCCACTGTGCAGGCAGAGTCACTCAGCCCTCACCCAGACACAGAATAAGCACAGGTGCTTCCCAGCAAAGTTGTCTTTTAGTCGTATCTCCTCTAATTTTTTGAGGTTAACAAAATAGCTGCGTGCCTTTTTCTTTGTCACCCCATGCCAGCTTGGCGGTCACTGGTGAGAAACAGGCCATAAAGTGAGATTTACCTGACCTATTTTGAACTTATTGGTTACAATAACCAATATGAAAAATATAACCAAAAAAATAACCAATAACCAAAATGAAATAAACTGTACTATGGATTCTATTCTCTGGACTGGGTAGGTCTCTACTGACTGTGGAAGGAGCCCAGCAGGATTGTTTTATTAAACCACATAGATCCTGTGCTGTCTTGCTAAATGTAAAACCACTGTTGTGCTCTTCATGAGAAAAAAAAAACAACTCTCTTTCTCTAGCCTTTAATTGAAAAAAAAACCCAAATTCTTAGTCTTTTTACCTAGAGCTACGCTTTTCCCTGATAACCCCTCCAAAATAAGAGGCTGAGGATGAATTAGTGCTTGCAGATTAATATTGTGGTTAGAAATGAATGTTTAACAAACATGAATTTGGACTGGTAATTTCTGTCCAGGAAATCTGACCCTTGAGCAGATCTGAGGCTTGAAGGCAAAACAGAATGGTCAAAGAGAGCCAAAAATCAAAGCTACAGTGCCCATTCTTGGCTTTTTTGACTTCTGCAGAGTGGACCTAAAAAGAAGGAGAACACCACTTCTGTACTTGGAGTTAAACAATGAAGAGATTAAGCTTAAACTTTGCCTGTGCTCTGGAGAATAAAGCTGGTAGCACAGGGAAGAATTCAAATGAACAGTCTTTAAATGAACTGGAGCTTCAAGGTTCTGTGTCTTGATCCTTCCCTGGTATTAAATCTGTTGTACCAAGCTGGGTTATTCTCTCTGGCTCCAGAGCACAGGTCCAAGTCGTGCACTGAGGAGTAACTCTGATTGAGGTGCAGTAACATAACTGTGCTGCAGCAGGCAATAGAATGCTCAAACAGAAAAATGTACCATGCCAAATGAGATTCTTAAATGGTCTTGAACACTTCACTGTTTCAGGAGAAGAATGTGCACATCCAAATCCAGGCATAAATACTGAGAATGGGATTTAGCTCATTGTCCTCGAAGGAAAGCAAATGAGCAAAACCCACCGAGTGTTTATTGTCCCAGTCTGACACAAGAAGTGGATTTTCGAGCATTACAGACAGGTTTTGGTTCCTGTCAGCTGGCAGAGCTCAGCATCAGTATAACTACACTGGGTTTATGCAATTTGCAGCTCTGGAGCTTCAGTTACACTGTTTTGACTCACCTGCCTTACATGTTATAAAATATCCCTGCAGATTCAAGGTACAACCCATCTCTACAACTCTTCTAAATGAAAAAAAGAGAGCACTGCCTTTGTTACAAAAGCCTGGGCTTGCACACATTCAATCAGCTGAACAATTTCAGTGTTTTTACTGGAAATATAAAGAGGAATTACAGTTTGGAAATCTCTCAGCAATGGTACAGGTGGGACTCAGACTATGATATGAACCTTACACACGGCTTTGGAGTTGCCCTATCTTGAGGTAGTTTACATTTGTTTAAACCACTTTCATTGAGGCTTAATTCAATATTAAGCCACTGTAGCCTGGTGGCCTTTGAGGATGTACTTTTACTCTCCAAGGCAGGCAGAGTTTGTTCCTGGAAAACTGATTACCTACTTTGCACCGCACATTTCCTTTGACACACAGTGTTAGTCGTGAGATCCTCACAAGAAATTCGCCTTTCCAGATCCAAAAGCCTTCTGCACTGGGACAGCGCCATCCTTCTTGTCCCTTCCCCACCTCAGGCTGTGTACGTGCTTGGAGTACACCCTAAAAACTCTCCAGATGTAAAACCAACCCCCCTGGATGTGAAACAATGCCAGCTGCTGAAGATAATAAATCAGTGGCAAGGAGAAGCAGAGACACCGAGGGGAAAGTAAACTCCTGTTGTCCTCATATGACAGAGGCAAAAATGTGAATGGTGGGAAAAACTAACTGGAAGACCATGGATGTTGGTGGGCATTGAGCCTTGGTATAAACTGAAAGCACATTCAGGATCAGAGATCTCAGAATTATTCCCCATTTCCTGCAGTCTCACATCGACTGCTGCATGACCACTTGCTTCAGCTCCACCTTCATCTCTACATTAGGTAACTGATTCAAAGAACCAGAGGAGCAAAGTGATTTGGGGACAAAGAAAAACTCAGATCTATCCCTTTCAGTCTCACAGTGCATTCAAACAGCAAACTCAGCTATGAGCAACTCATGAGGGAAAGGACAAACACCCAGAATGGTCTAATTTGGATATTCCCAAGCTAACTCAAATTGAGTCTTCTGAAAATATATCTGAATCTCCAAACTCATTATCATTCCCAGGAAATAAGCAAGCTACTCTGATAAAAGATACTGCACCCAAATCCGTGGGTAATTCGTAAACATGAGTGGCCTTGGGCACTGGATGTTCCCTGTCCTGCTGATCTCCATGACAACTGAAGCTTATCAATACACAGCAAAATCAAGTTATCCACTCTGACCAAGTGCAGTGACTTCAGAAGGACACTTGAGATCCACTTCCTCGATTTTCTTTCCAAAAGCTACCTTATGTTTGCTAATCAGGAAGCTCCAATGCGTGGCGAAATTTATAACGTCACAGCAAATTTAGTGAAGAGCAGCCACTCTCCCTTTTACAACACAAAGATTTATATCGTGCACATTGCTAAAATATTTGTGGCCTTTTAAGCAGCAAGGCTGGAACAATTTTAGATATCTAAAGCGTTTCAGACAGCACATGCGTGGGCAAAATCCCACATTTGCACAGGCACCCTACAGACACAAGCACTTATGTATAAACCCCTCTGGCTTGAGCCTCTGGGTGTTCAGAGTTCTGTTCCACACCAGTTATGGCAATCAAGCCACAATGGCTTTGGTACTGTCTTTGAAAGGTGTTTAGATCTGAAATTTCCATAGATACGCCACTACCATTTCAATGGGAACTCATAAAACACGATTTAGCCTTTTTTTGGTGCCTCAAACTCTACAGAAACAGGGCTGTTAGGGCTAATCCAGCCCTTGACAGAACTGCTGAGAGTCCATCCAGCTTTACTGTGTTTTCTTAAAAAAAAAAAAAAAAAAAGAAAAATCATTTCTAAAAAAAGAATTGCAGTATTGGATAAAACCTGGCATTATTCTCTCCCTCACTAACCTGCACACCTCCTTGATCTTTCAAGAGAAGGAGCATCTTTAGTGGCTCCTCTTTTGATGCACAATTGCCTTTTTTCAGTTCATGGCTTGCTCTTGTGACAGATGGGGGAAAAAGTCTCTGCTTTCCTCTTTTAGGGTGCAACTTGTGGACAAAGAAATTTGTTCTCTAAGGCTGCCACAGATCATGGAGCCAGGGAGAAATTTTAAGTCATCATTAGAGACATCTTACATGTGAAACCTAGGCAGATTCCAAAATCTTACAAGTTCAACAACAAAAATTACCATTGTATCCTTTTCTCTGCCCGTATATCCATTTAAACAATAAAATTTCCCATAAAAATGCCTTCCTGCCACAGAAATAGTGCTTAAAGACAAAGTCAGCCTATTTTTTCAGTACTACTGCAAAAGGAAAAAGGACAGGACTCAGCCTCCACCACACAGACACCACCCATGCAGGCCAAGGCCTCGCACCCTAAAATCCACCTTCTAAACGTTTCCAAATAACAGAAGCAGAATCCTTTTTAATGTTGCATTCATCACAGGTGATGTTGTAACCGCAAGAAATAAGATTTGTGATCCACGATTTCAGAACCAATCCCGCCAAAGCTCTAGTCAGGTGCTTGTAGATCATTGGAAATGGAATGGAATTTCCTTTATAAATATTGATTTATTCTTCTGGAATATCCCTCTGGCAAGTGGCCCATGAAGTAACAAATCCCCTTTCAAAGTAGAAATAGTTTTAGGTCTAATCTCATCATTTATGTAAGAATGTAAAGGATGCACTGGATGACAGGACAGCGTTTAGGTTGGGAAAGTAGATTTGAAAGCCAAAAAATCATCTTCCTGTCCTTGCCACAGGCACCTGAGGGATTTAGGTGCATTTTACCCTCAGTGGTTCAGCAGCAAAAGCAGCTCACAGGAACATTATAAACACACTAAAGATTCTGTGCTGTTTGATTTTCCAGCAACTGAAACCACAGATAATTAAAGCAGAGTAGGGCTTTTGATTATTTTATCTGAAAAGTAATAAATCCCTGTTAATTATACTCCTGCTAATTATTGTGCATAGCCTACACGATCTCACATTCCTACTGAGTTACACTCAGGTTTTTTCCAATCTCTGTGAATTTTTTCCAAAATCTGTGAAAAGATTGGCACAAATGAACACTCCCCCTCCTCCCCAGTCAAAAAGTCCAAAATAAAAAGCCAACCAAAAAAATCAAACCAGCACCCAAAATAATGATTGGCTTTGGGCAAAGTACATGAAAAGTACAGTAGGGAATGAGCACATTTTTTCTAGAGCTTCAAATAAATCCATCAAGAATTAGTGTTGATCAAAGCAGCAAGTATCTACTCCCCTGGCATTCCTTAGAAACGAGCACTAGGTCCTTGCTGATCATGCACTGACATCAACTGACCACCATCTGTGCTCTCCAGTGTATTTTCCTGTGGTAGAAAAGGATTAACCCAAGGACACGAGTTCCTGTCTGTTGCTGGGTCGTTGGGCGTCCCAGCACCCACCTGGCAGTACCTGGGGGTCACAAATTGCAGTGCCCCCCTAAAGAACACACTGTCCATGCAACATCTGCCATTTGCTGGTCAAAAAAGTGAGCCTTTTGGCACCAAGAGCCTGTCAATAATCGTCAACTCTGGCAGTCTGAGCGCTTGCAGCAAGACAAAGCGGCAGCAGAATGAATCACTGCGTGTGCAGTGACTTTGGAGGTGAATTTCAGAGGAGTGTTGTTTACCAAAACATCTGGGTTACAACATTGCTTTCGCTGCCCTAACCCTCTAGGTCGCACCATAGGTAAAATCATACCTACCTATGATATATGCCATGATTCTCCTTTCTTTCCAGCAAGATGCTGATTGGAGGAATGACGTAGACCTGAATTAGCTAGACTTATATGTGGGGTTTGTTTTCTTTTCATTGAGCTTTCAACATGTGATACAAAATTTATGAAGAATCTGTCAAAGCAAAAGCAGAAACAAGCTTCCCCCTCCCAAATTACACTAGTCATGATAAACTGGAAAGCAGATTAGAATCAAAAGAAGATTTTTTTTCAGTTATAGGTGTTTGATCCTTGAAAATGAATGAAGAAGCAAAGACTTGATGCAAATGAGTGGGTCTTTTTAATCTTAAGGGTTATTCCAGCATGCATCTACATCATGCACCTACGAAATATTGTGGTGTTTTATGGTAGTGAGGCTGATGATTTTCTCCCTAGAGTGAATATTTCAGCAATGCAACAATGCTGGTGAAAATAACAGCGTGGATTTAAGCTTTGTGTAGGCATTTCTGTAGAAATATGGCTTTTTTTTGGGGGGGTGGTGGTTGAGGTACTCTCTCTACAACAACTTGACCAAAACCAGGACGCCCGAAAACAGATTCTGACATTCCAGGTTACACACTGCTGGCTGGATTTTTCATGGTAAAAATAGTGAAGTCTTGCCAGATTAGTTTATTATCCATTTCCTTAAATTCCAGAGAAAGAACTGATGGATGATAAATCCTTGTCAACGATGTGGGCCCGACGTGCTGCTCTGTGTGCTGAACCAGCCACTGTAGGGTTGTGAATGCGTGTTTGCAGTTCCCAGAACTGTGAGGTCCCGTTTAATTCACAGACTCCTGATGTGGTGCTCCTTGGCTCTCAGCACACGGGGTGAGGATCCCTAAACAATCTGTTACTTCTTCAAAATATTTACAGACTGCAGTTGCGGATTGCTAAAAATCAGGTGGTTCTTTCTGTTTGGGATCACGTTAATTAATTTACAGCTGGATGGAAAATACAGGAACCAATTCCAGACGTGGTCAGTTGTTCTGTCAGATTAAGCAGGACGTGTCACAAGGGGGAATGACTTTAAAAGGAATTTAAACTGTGAGGGTGGGGAGGCCCTGGCACAGGGTGCCCAGAGAAGCTGTGGCTGCCCCTGGATCCCTGGCAGTGCCCAAAGCCAGGCTGGACGGGGCTTGGAGCAACCTGGGATAGTGGAAGGTGTCCCTGCCCATGGCAGGGGGTGGCGCTGGATGATTTTAAGGCCCCTTCCAACCCAAACCACTTTACATCTGTAATCATGGCACATTACTGTTGTTTCTGATACTCATTCACCAGATGGGCTGAGAAACCTGCCTGAACTGTGTTAATAGCCGTCTTAATTACTCTAAGAATACAATCAATATCATTTTATGGTTCCTCACCACCTGGGGGTCTCAGAACTTCTCCCTCAGATAAAAATCTATTGTTTTTGCATTACTGATCTTGCTTCGGTTCGATGTTCAATTTGGCAGAATTATTCAAGACTGACATAAGATTAACTGAAACTAGACACGTTTCAGGAAAAAAACTTCTGCCTTTGGCACTCCTCACACTAAAAAGTAACTAACGGTTATGATGACTATTGGGAGGAAGCATGAAAGTTTCTTAGAAAAATAACCCAAAATAATAATAAAATTAAAATGATCATTAGAAGGGTGTCTTCTGTTTCTTTTTGAATTCCTGCCTCAGCTGCTTAGCCATTTTGATGAATCTTGCCCCCAGTATTTTCAGCCATAAAGAGGAGTTTCTATCGAAAACATCAGCGAAAGGAAGACAAAGTTATTGCTCTCCCAGACCCTGGGGGGGTTTTGGGGTCTCGGGCTGAGATGGGATCAGCAGCATGCAGGCAGCTCCGAGGGGAGCTAAAGGCACGAGGAAAGGTCGAGTAGGCATGAGACTGGTGATGAATGGCTGAACGTACAAACCGATAAAATGGAAGTTGATAACCGCACTTTGGAAGCACTTGGCCACTCCAGAAAATTATTAGGAATTAGCACCATGTTTCCAGGTTTTTGCCAGCCTAAAGGCAAGGGCTGTTGAACACGATGATCAGGTTGTTTAGAGAGAAAGCCTAATTTTTTTTTTTTTATGGGAGTAAAGCCCTCGTAATGTGCGGCAAACTATACAAATGATTGTTTGACTTATTTTAAGGCAAATCTTTTATTCTCCAGTGGCCACACTGCATTAATTAAGCCTCAGTTCCCCCGCAGTGCTCTCTTCTGCCATGGTCCTGTCATAGCTCCCAGCTAACTCCTCCAGTGGGAGATTTTAATAATGAATGCACAGTGGGAGCAATATATGATTAATCTTTGAATTTTAGCCCACCCCCAGGGCTTTCAAAATCAAATACAGGCTTAAGTGCTTTGCAGAACCACCACCACAGTGTCTATGAAGGAGAACCAGAGGTAGATTTTTCTAACAAAAATAGTCATTAAAAGGACCTGAAGCTAGACATGTACCAAACATATAAAAAAAGGAATCCTGCTCAAAGTCAGTAGCCAAGTTTTTGGGGTCTTTCGTTTTCTTTTTTGATGATGGAAGTCCCAGCTGGCTAAAGGGTTATTACAAAAAAAATGGAAGACTGAAATTAGAATGAATCTCAATCCCTGCTGCAGATCCATGTGATATTACCTTCAGAAACAGGCTGAAAATCCTTCCTCAACCTCATTGTTCCTCATCTACTAAAGGGAAAGTGCTTAAAGATGTTCTGGAATAAAGATCTGGATGAGGAATTTGGTCTGATGGAATGATGCTATAATAGGTTGAAACAGCAAAATAGAACATGGAAAATGCTTAATATGAGCCACAGTCTAAATGTGAGATATTTCAATATGGTGACAGAACCAGATTATGCTCTATCATTTTCCTTCCTTACAAGCTCTCTTTTTACAGGGTCTGTGTGCACAAATATTGACTCTGTCTGGCGTATATCTGCACAGAATTATTAATTTCACTCCTTTTTATCGTTCCTGTGTGAAATTTTCTGCTGTCAAATCTGTTTGGATAAACAACACTCCACTCCATAACACATACATCAATGCGAGATCCATTTATACACACCCAGTAATCAAAGTTGCAAAAAAATATGAGAAGAAAAATAATGGCAGCGAATGAAACAGAAAATATGATGTTTTCTCTCGGTTTTGGTGGCTAACTATACACATAGGAAAAACACCAGCAAAACCCAGTCACCATATTGATCCAAGATGACGAGGATGTTTGATAACCCAGTTAAATCTTTGGAGCCCATGGCATGCTTTGCTTCATACGTGAGATGTGCAGCAGACGCCAAACATGCACTTAAAAATTCAGACTCAGAACGAGCTCTGCACATCTTGGGTGTTAATTCCAGTCTAAGACTCAGGGATGGCTTCCCAGCAGCACATCCATGGGAAGCCTTCATGCAAGCCCTAGGCAGGCCATGCACAAGTTAACCTAGCCACTAACTCTCATCCTCAGTTTTATTTCTGAGAGAAAGCCACCCGCAGAATCAATTTAAAGCATTATTTTTTGCTGAGGAAACACGGTTTAGAGTAAGATGCAAGGGCAGTGGTTTCAGTAAGTGGATGTCTGGCTACAGACAGGAAAATTGATGTTGAAAATATTATTATTTAATGCAAATCTAAACTAGATAATAGGGGCAGAAAAAGAAAAATAGGCAGCTGGAGGACATATTTTTCCCTGAAAGTTGTCATTTAGATGGATGACATCATTATACTATGAATCTGGTTACTTAGGGTGAAACTAATCACTGGATAATTGTATTTGCTACAAAATAAGCATCTTCTACTTTACCCTAACACCTTTTAGTTTTATTTAAGTTGTTCAAGGTTTGCCCATTTTCATCAGGAATTCAGTACTAAATTAAACAGTCCTGCCTATGTTTATGAGAGCAAGAAAACACTCAAGCTCGCAAAAAAAAATCACAAAATCAAATGTGTGTGGTGTTTAGGCCAACACCAGATGTGGTGCCACATATCCTAGTTATTCCAGAGGATTATGTAATTTTTATATGGAGAATGACTGCATGGCACTCAAAGTGATAAAGGCGACCACCTTAACTGGCCAACCTCTGCCCTCTTATGAGGTGGAAATGAATAAAAAGGATTCCATCTTTAAAAAAAATACAAATCAACAAACATCTATAGGAAAATTTTAGGATTTGTGTCCTTCTTAAAACAATTTTAGGGGTGTGTGTGGGAAATGTTTGGCTTAAGTGGAATGCATTTAAGCTTACAAGAAGCATGGATATAAACAGCTCTGGGGGATCTTCCTAAATTATAATTCAGCCTAAAGTTAATTAAACCTTTTCACCAAATCTCATTGATTTCAGTGAACTTTGAACCATGTCCTGGAACTTATGAAGCACTGCAAACCATCCCATGAATTTAACAACATTATTTATACCTGGTCAATATGTTAATTTTTAGATAACTGACCTGTAAAAACATAAGATTTCGTTTGGGTTTGTTTTTAATCTTGCATTTATGATTTTTTTTATAGGCCTTTTAAAAAAAGGTGAAAGCTGGCACTAAAATGCACTTTCACCGCTGAGGAATTGAGAAATTAAAGTAAAAATCAACCAAAGTAATTTAATAGACCCTGCAACTCTTTTCAAAAATCAGCCTAATTCAGCTGAGGTGTCTGTTTGACTTTGTGGTTTTTTCCTATGTGTATATCAGTAATTTAAATTGATTACTGCTTTATTTGTACTTACAAGTAAATGCTGGATTCATTGCCCCCGATATCAGGTGACTGGAGTTTCTGCACAAGTATCACAATTATGCCAATAAAAAGCACAAAGTTTATCTGGGAAGAAAAAAAAAAGGGAAGAAACTGTGACAATGACATACTTTTACTAAGTATGAGACTGAGACATTCCCAGTGACTTGCTGGTTACATTCTTTTTTTCTTCTCCAAAGTCTAAGCGTTTATAGGGTCAGTAGTTATTGGGGAAAGTTCACAAAGGTTTTATCTCCCCTTTTATAGGTAAAAATATCCCCCTTGCTGCAGCTAAAATGAAGCAGAATTTCTGCAGTTTCAAGCACAAGAGAAACAAAAATGGAAAGGTTTCAACATTTTTCGTTATCAACCTGTGCAGTGTAAAAAGAAAGATCCCTGCACATAAATATCATAAAATAAAGACCTCAAGAGTAAAGGCATTTTTAACTCCCCTTCTCTGAACCAAGGTACTTCTCAGTTTAGCAGTTTCCATCGGTTTTAAAAACCTGGAGAATGATAAAATTAGTTTATTCCAATGCTTTGGCTTGAGATTTGGCTGTCACCAGCTCCATAGCTTCCTAAAGCCTGAACAGTGGAAATTTAAGTTTGTCTTTATAAAATCTTATACTCCTATAGGAAGACCAGGAGCTAGATAGGAGCATCTTTTCCAGCAGTTTCTATCTGGTCTGAGGACTAAAAAGGGATGGAGAAGCCCAGATGTCCCTTGCTGGTTGCTTGGTTCTTTAATGCCTTCAACAGAAACCAGGTTTAACTGAGTCCCCAAGCAGGTGATCCTTCATAGAACAAGCCCATAAAAAGTGTAAATTCACACATGGACAAAAACCTTGGATCACTGAACCCCCTCTGTTTGGGTGCTGAAATTGGCTGAATTACCTTTGATTTATCTGAAGATTGCTGGACTTTACAGAGCTGTCCAAGGACTTTAAAGGAGAAAAAACCAAACCTGATAAAACCTCCTGTTTTATTGGTTACCTGTGAACTGGATGTCTGAATTCCCACAAAAGTCACTGAAAACTTGCTGAATTCTGTCCATGGAGCGTGGAGAACAATTTAGGGTACCCAGAAAGACACTTACATGTGGCAAGCCCGATGGACTTTCAGGTGCCACTGACCATATTGTCCAGGGGCTCAATTTATTTTCCTAACTGCAGGAGCCCAACAGCATTTTAAAATTCCCATATTATTTGGAGCACCAGAATTTCTCCTTCTCTTCAGATATTCAGAACCCATCTGGATACAATCCTGAGTAATGTGTTCTTGGGGATCCTGCTTGAACAGGGAGGTTCGGACTAGATGACTTCCAGTGATGCTTTCCAATTTTATCCATTCTGTGAAGCCCAAACAGGGCACTTTAGAACCTCTCAGTCCTCCCCGTGCAGGTATGTGACATAATTTAAGCCAAATCCAAGACCCCCATCAATTAAAGAGAGCTCAGACACCTTGCTGACAATTTAACACCTTGCACTGCGACCAAGTACTATTTTAAAGCTAATATTAGATAAATGTAGCTGTGAAGTTAATCCCACTCAGCAGACAGAGCCAATTTTCCTTGTCACTGACATTCACTATTGTTTTAGATGCCCTGGATTGTCCCACTTGGCCTTCAGCTGCCACCCCAATTGGCACAGGATTTCCATACATCCTAAGCCATGTCTGCCAGCCCCACAACAAATGTTCCACATGCTCTGGGGTCTTAATTATGACATTCCTGTCTGTGTTTGAGCAACTGAACAACTCCTTTCCTACAAAGTCTTTGCTTGCAGGCAGCGCTCCATCATTTAATTTGTGTTAATCCTTCTTAATAATGGAATTCCTCGGTGGGTGGAAAATGGTGGAAATTTAGAGGACTTGCCCACCAGTCCAGCACAGGGATGCAGCCCAGTTTGTAAAGAATTTCAAGAGGTTCAAATTGGTTATTTTTCCTCAGGAGAGTTGAGGAATGTCTTCTCCAAGTGCTACTCACCATGATTGACCCCACCACGGGACCCTTGATCACCCACCACAAGGCAGTGTTGTCATTCATGTCCCAGCAGCTGCAATCATTAAGGAAAGAATGGGATGGGGAAAGAGGAGGAAAGAAAACAAGACATAACAAAAGAGATTAATGAGCTTAAAACTCTTTTTAAGGGGGCAGAATGTGGGAGGTTGGTTTTGCAGCTAAATTAACTTATCAAAGTTCGAAGTGATAGTTCTTTACTTTGTCTCATTGCAGCTTTCTTTTGCAGCCTTTCCCCAATTTTCTGAAAGTAAAATAAGTGTTTCTGTGGCAGTTTCAATCATACTTCCTACTGAACAGTTTAGATATTTTGGAAAAACCTTTTAAGTGTTTTCTGTGTCTACAACTGTAAAGTTGCCCTTTTTTAAAAAAAATTCAGGGATACACTGAAGAGTAAGAGACGGTTATTCCAAAATTTGATGTTTCGCTTATTTTTCCAGGGATAACAGACATGAGTGTGGGTTTCTGGCCCTGACACAAGGATTTTTACACACTTCCAGTACACCAGGATCCTGGTTGCATTCACATATCAGAATAATTTTCCAGTCACTGGATTGCAAGTCCTATTCGGGATTCATCTGAGAAGGATCAAACACTGGGCAGCAGTTAGGGTCAGCTCCTTTGTTAAGCTGTTGCTAGTGAGTAATCATAAATAAAATGACATTTCTGCCCCAGAATTTAAAATCTTCCTCTGGAATCACTGCAGGATTCTGCAGAAGTTGATTTCCACAGGTGCACTTGGACATTCAAATATAGGACTCATATACAAATAGGGTTTAATGTTAACATATTTTTAGAGCTAGGAAACCAATAATAATGGAAAGAATCTTATTTTCCAGCCCCTGCTACACTATTACAATGACTTCTATTTATCACTGAGAAATATGTCTTCCTGACTATTTAAAGTCATCAAGAATTTGATGGTCAGCTAAAAATTTTCTTTCATTCGTCTCCACTTCCTTCCCCTGATTTTTCCCCCTAGAAAATATAAAATCATGGAAATCTGTCTACTTTGTACCTGCAGTTCTGAGAAGGAGTTTTTCCTTCCCACTGGGAAAAGAGCCAGAGTCCCAGCAGAGGCTGTCACGGTGCATTTGTCAAATGCCAAAAAACAATTGGGAAGAACATACAGGAATAAAACACTGCTGGTCTCACGGGAGCCTAATGCAACTTGTGTGACATTTAAATGGTTGCGTGGTAGCATCTGGGGGAAGAGTGAAAATCTTTAAACAAAACTATAAATGAGTAAAACTGAGGAGGCACAGCTGAAATCCCAACATCAAAGTGCATGTGAGGGAAATCCCGAATGGCTGAGTGATGCCTGGTTTAGAAATTTCAGTTAATCTTGTATTTTCAGTTGAACAATATTCATTGTTTTCAGTTGAACAGTATTTATTCATTTCAGATGAACAATATTTTACTGGGTTCCCATAAAACCAGCAATAATGATGTGTGTGGCACAGCTGGTGAGAACTGAGAACATGTAGAGGTGGAGTGTCAAATTTACACAAAATTATGTATTTTCGCTTCTGTTTGCAAAGCATAGAAACCTGAAATCACCTAAAATCTGTGGGACTGATGCCTGAGATTTTCAAGTGCAAATTAATATTTCTGAGTTACCTCACTTTGGATGCCCAACTTAAAATATTTGGAAGGGAATAAAAGCTCAGAGGGATCGCCTCATCCACAGTCTGGAAATCAGGTTTTTTGTCAGTGATCAACAACTGTATGCACCTAAAATAATCAGTTTTATTTTAAGTTCTTCGTATGCATTTATAAATTAGTCGTTGTCCACTGAAAACATCCATTATTTTCCAGCTCAACCTCCTTATGATGGACATTAAATCAACCCTAAAAGTCTTTAGTGAGTTGACCAATGTTGGAAGAATCCGGGGAAATTCTCTTATTAACTTATCTGTACAAGTAGATAGTGGTGTAGGGCAATTTGTCTGTGTAGGAACGAGGAATAACAGGGATAGGAACCCACCTCCTCTAATTCCAGTTCTCTGGATTGCAGACACCAATAGCCCAGCTAATTATCCTAAAACCTGGCAGGGACAAAGAGACACTTGGAGGTTGTTCTGGGGCGCTTTTTTCCCACACTGAGGTATTTTAAATGTGTACTCTAGGGTGGTACATCATCCCCTACAAATTCCTATTCTTAGACCTCTCTGCTTTTTTTCTTCTCCTCTTCTCAGACCTTTTCCTTTGTTTAGAGCACTCCTCTGTTTTTACAAGGACGTGTCCCCAGCAAGCTCAATTCCCAACCTCCACCTTGTACAGGTCAACAAAGAAACAGATCAAGCTCACATAGAGGTTATTTTCCAGGACTTTTTTTGTCCAGTCCCTGTGACACCTATAGGATAAATGTGGGGGAAGGAACCACCATCCCCTCCTCAGATAAAAAAGTGGGAATGCATGACGGAACAGCCGGAATTGTCTGTACGACATAAACAGGCTCCCTAATTTCTGTCAAATGCTTCCCTACAGAGCAGGTCAGACAGGCAGGACTCTTTTCCAGGACGGATGAAAGGAAAGGAGCCAGGGAGGTGGGGGAGGGATGTGATTTCCATGTGAAAAGGCCAGAGTCTGATCTCCGCTACATTTCCAGTGCACAGTCTGGAATAACTCCCCTTAAATCAGGAGCAGAGCTCTGGATCAGCAGACAGCTGCATTTACCTCCTCAGTCCTGTCACTTACAGTGATGGAAGTCAGGAGCCGAGGTCGAGGGAGCTCTGCCAGTTGTACAAGAGACAGGCAGGAGGGGACTCGGGCTCCGAGCCTGTGTTTCAGTCCGTGCCTTTGCCACTGTGGTTTTCCAGTTCAGTAATTTCCGCAACGTTTTCAGGCTCATGCTGGCTTCTCCCCCACTCCCAGAACAATGCTTGCTGATTTTTAAAAAGTATCCACTGAGACTCTCAGCTAGAACTTGTCTAAATGTCTTGCATGCTAAATAGCTTCTCTAAATAAAAGGAATTTTTTGGTTGGTTTTTTAATTCTTCTTTTTCCCCTCTGTGAGACATTCTCCCCACCTGCAAAATGCAAGGGCTGTTTGGACTTGTAAGAGAAATTAGTGCTTTCAGGACCAGTGTTGTAATCATAATAATGACACAACAGGGGTTTCTGGCTTGTTTTGCATGGAAATAAATAATCTAATTTGTCTTAATGTCAAAATAAAACACTGGGTCAAAGCACTGGCATGCCCACTGGAGGAAAGGCTTTATGTGCTTTCCAGAGAGAGTCTGGAAGAGCAAGGATGAAGAAAACCTGACAGAACAATGAGTTTTGTGCAAATTTTGGATCCAGGTATCTCCAGTATTAGGCAAAATTAAAGCATAAACCTAAATGACTTGGAAATGAGATTTGGGTATGAAAATGGGATTTGGGTACTTTCCCTCAGCTCTGGGTTTTCAAAGAACCACGGACTGATTTTTGAAATTTTACTCAACCTCCCTAATTTCTTCTAACATTTCACCAAGTTCAAACATAGCTCTCATGGAAAAAGCATTGCCAAGTTTGTCTTTTCAGGGTGTAAGCACACATCCATTCCTACGTGCCACACCGGCTGCTCTATCAGAGCAGATCCTGACTACCAGAATATGCAGGTCCATCTCTGGGACCAGCTTTTTCTTCTGGTCCTTTAGAACAGGATATAGGATATTTGCAGGCTTTTTGGTTTTTTTCCTCACCAAAAGAGACAATTTGGGAAAGACCTACCCTTTTGAATTCTTTATTAAATAATTTGAGATTTTTTTTTTCCACACAGAGGACAGCATGTGGGTTTCTATCTCACCCCTGTTCATCTCCCCTGCAAGGCTCACAGAAAACCCCCCTCAGTGGGAAGCTAAACTCCTAACTGTCCTGGTAAATCAAAGCTCGGCAATGCCTTGTGCAGATTTCATTCATTGTATTAGATTTGTCCCCAGTAATTTCTACAGCTGAGTTCATCACCCTCATCTTCCTCCACAATCAGTGGGAAAGAAGCAGAGAATTATGTGGGATTCAACTCACAGCTCTTGTAAGATGAGACAAACCATATCCTGGACTCCACTAACTTAATGGAGCGGGGAATGGGGTCAGCTGCAGGTTTAGAGGTTTGATGCCTGAATCTTCTTTTAGGAATTCCCCAGGGCAGTGGTGGCACAGACATTGAACTGTGGTTCTTTGTGGACAGGAAAGTACTTGAACACTGGACCTAAATTTTGTTTGTACACAAATCGACGTCAGAAATGAAAGGGGAAAATAGGACAAGAGGAACTGGCTTCAAGCTGTGCCAGGGAGGTTCAGGCTGGACATCAGGAAGAATTTTGTTGTTAAAAGGGTTGTTGAACATTGGCAGGGGCTGCCCAGGGAGGTTTGGAGTCCCCACCCCTGGAGGTGCCCAAGGAACACTGTATGTGGCACTCAGTGCTCTGGGCTGGTGACAAGGTGGGGACGGGTCACAGGTTGGACTCGGTGGCCTTGGAGGTCTTTCCCAACCTCAGTGATTCTTTCACTCTGTGATTCTGTGCTCTCCAATCACCACATTCCTGTGGCACCCTTGCCATGGTGCTGGATGCCCCTGAAATCATTTCCCACACAGCAACACCTACCCGGTGTCATCGAAGTGAAGCCTCAGCACCGCCCAGACAGTGACACAAATTGTTGGGGTACCTGCAGAGGACAACACAGTGACACATTAACAGTCCAGACACATTTGTTATTCAGCAATGAGCATTTATGCACCTTCTCCACCGAGGTTTTGCTTCCTAACAGCACTTGTGCATGGGATAATGCAATTTATTGAATTAATCCAGAGCTCTGGAAACATCCATCTCAATCGGAGGTGGGACTGCAGAAGCAAAACTGCTAACAGGAAGGAATGGTGCTGCTCCAGGTCGTTACTGCTCCATGTTTTACTACATCTTGTTGCATGAGGAGTAAAACAAAGGCTGGGCAGAACAGAATCAGCCACATCTGTGTCCAGAGCTACTGGAATCAGGCAAGAATTGCAGCGCCAGATGTTGAGCTGGGATGGCATTAGTGGATTCTGTGTATTCTTCTGTGGTTTTGTTGTAAATGATCTGCATGTGTTGCATTTTCTCTGTTACTGTGTAAATAACCAGTTTGGCTTTACTTATTCAACCAAAACAAATCCATAGAGGAGACGTTTCCTTTGCTCACAGGAATATTTAATATTTTTTTCATTTAAAAAAATACCAAAACAAAACAACAGACTCCAAAAAGAGAATATTGAAGTAAGGATTTAATTCCTATTTCAGACATTTCTTCACTTTCAAAAAATGCATGTAAAATACAGATTTAATGAGAACAGTAAGAACCCACCGAGAAACCCGGATTTGTTTTCCTTTTTGAAAAGCCTAAAAGTGTGATTTTTTTTCAGTGGAAATATTTTTATAAAATAATGCATTTATGCAAGACAACCCGGGGTAAGTTGGATCTCCACTGTCTGGTAAATAAAATCTTTGACTAAGAAACTGCTGACATCTGTTCAGGCACCACTGGAAAAATGAAGAGCTAAAAAGCAAACAAAACACGGACCTTGATAACCCCAGCTCCCAGCAGTGAAGGAGAGTGTGGCGAGTTGACAGGAATAATGATATTTCATACATTTTGCAAGGCTGTGTTGATGTCACGTTAATTAGTCACTCATTTGAACGGACTTAGATAAGTCTCTGTCTAATCACATTCCCACCTTCAGAAATAAAAATAACCCTGTTAGACCTGGGTGGCTGATGGAGCCCTCCTCCTTCAAACAACCACACAGAGAAAAAAATGAAAGGAAAATGATATAAAGAAATAAAATGACAGGCTTTGGGGAGAAGAAATCATGCATATTTAATTTCAGTTGAAATCTGCGTTTCTCACAGGTGAATACCTAGAAAAGACTGAGATATTTGTGCCCTTAAAGGAGTTTAAATTAATTTTTAAATATCAAACTTTATCAAATTAACCTTGAAATATCAAATATTCATCCAGAGAAGCTGTGGGTGGCCCAGCCCTGGAAGTGTTCAAGGCTGGGTTGGATGAGGTTTGGAGCAACCTGGAATGGTGGAAGGCATCCATGGCAGGGGGGTTGGAATGAGATGAGTTTTAAGGTCTCTTCCAATCCAAACCATTCTGTGATTCAATGAAACACGGCTCTCATGTTTTATTTAATTTGCACTGATTTCCTCTACATAAATTTTGATGCTATGAATAGTGTTCCAAATCTGTAAAATGTGCAGGAAGGCAGAATTAAAACTAAATGTGTCATAAAAATACAGTTAAAAACCCCACATTTCAGATCAGCTTGGAGTTTTGAACCATCTGCTCTATGAATATACAAATACTCACACTGCCTTTCTTTACATCAAAAGATTTACATCTCTTCATCACCTCCCTTTCAGCTTCCAAGAAACGTTAGGAAACAGACAAGCCCCGAAGGCTGAGATTTATTCTTGCTGACTTGTGCTGCCCTGAGTTACGAGCACGCATTAGGAGAGAGCTTGGGAAGACAGCAGTCTATCCAGAGAATTCACCAGCATATTGCAGATTTAGGAAGGAAATATTGCCTGGATCAACAGAGCCATATGTAATTCTCATTAATCAAACGAGGACACTGACGTCTCAGCACATTTGAAGAAACAGATAAACATCCAGATGCTGCAAAGTGCTGAGCTCCTGTTTCTCGCTGCTTCAGTGCAGCTCCCTCCCCACCAGCCCTGAGCTGAGGGGCTGCTTTTGCCCTCCAGGGATTGAATCCAGAGTCCGGAAGCGCCTCTGCTGGCTTTGCAAAGAGCCAATTGCTCCCACCAGGTCAGGGGAAGTGCGAGTCCAGCTGAAACACGTGGGAGCTGAGAAAACTATTGTGTTTAAAAAAAACAAAACAAACCCCAAACCACCCACATCTGGAGAGTTACTAATGGGTATTACTGATGATGTTTTGAATATGAAGTGGTTTGAGTGTCGTGCCCAGGTGTGGGACACCCAACATAAGCTGGACATGGACCTGCTGCAATGAATCCAGAGGAGGCCGTGAGATGCTCCAAGGGCTGGAGCCCCTTTACTGTGGAGAAAAGCTGGAAGAGCTGGGGCTGTTCAACTGGAGAAGAGAAGGCTCCAGGGAGAGCTCAGAGCCCCTTCCAGGGCCTAAAGGGGCTCCAGGAGAGCTGGAGAAGGACTTGGGACAAGGAGTGGAGGGACAGGATCCAGGGAACAGCCTCCCACTGGGAGGGATAGATGGGATATTGCGAAGGAATTCTTCCCTGTGAGGGTGGTGAGGCCCTGGCACAGGGTGCCCAGAGAAGCTGTGGCTGCCCCTGGATCCCTGGAAGTGACCAAGGCCAGGTTGGATGGGGCTTGGAGCACCCTGGGACAGTGGAAGGTGTCCCTGCCCATGGCAGGAGGTGGAATGAGATGAATTTTAAAGGTCCTTTTCAACACAAACCATTCCATGATTCCAAGAGGTCTATAAATTGAGCAGCCAGATATTATTTATGGCACTCAACCCAAAGCTAAATATTTTAAGGTTGCCTTGCAGAATGAATCCATCTGGGTAGTTCATTCATTACAAGGACTGATTAAAAAAATATTAAAGTCAGTTCGTATATGCTGGCTTTCAGTATTCTCACATTCAGATAAATCTACAGATATGAAATTTGTGCAAACGTAATTAAAGGAACTCAAGCTCTGATTTATGTTCAGATTACAAAGATGTTACAATTTGAAATTTTCTATTTCTTTCTTTTCTAATGGTCAGATTTTCATGCACATAACCCCCAATTTNCAGCCTCCCACTGGGAGGGATAGATGGGATATTGGGAATAATTTTTTCCCTGTGAGGGTGGGGAGGCCCTGGCACAGGGTGCCCAGAGAAGCTGTGGCTGCCCCTGGATCCCTGGAAGTGACCAAGGCCAGGTTGGATGGGGCTTGGAGCACCCTGGGACAGTGGAAGGTGTCCCTGCCCATGGCAGGAGGTGGAATGAGATGAATTTTAAAGGTCCTTTTCAACACAAACCATTCCATGATTCCAAGAGGTCTATAAATTGAGCAGCCAGATATTATTTATGGCACTCAACCCAAAGCTAAATATTTTACAGTTGCCTTGCAGAATGAATCCATCTGGGTAGTTCATTCATTACAAGGACTGATTAAAAAAATATTAAAGTCAGTTCATATATGCTGGCTTTCAGTATTCTCACATTCAGATAAATCTACAGATATGAAATTTGTGCAAACTTAATTAAAGGAACTCAACCTCTGATTTATGTTCAGATTACATAGATTTTACAATTTGAAATTTTCTTTCTTTCCTAATTGTCAGACTTTCATGCACATAACCCCCAATTTCTCCTTGGAAACACACTTTTGTCTCAGCTATAATGTGATTATACAGCTGAGGATGGTACAAAAGGAACCTTGAACACCCTTTCCAACTGTTTTTTTCTCCCAAAGCCTTTTCCAGTAACCATCCATTTCCAGCAGCCTTTTTATGGCACAGATTATTTATGATCATTTGTTCACTTCTTTCTCTCTATACCTTTTCTACCCCTATACCTTCTCCAAACATTTTTTCTTCTCCCTACTTTAGGGAGTCTTTACCAGGAGATAAGAATTTTGGCTTGTGTACAGCTGCTTCAGGCGGGTAAAAAACAAGATTATCTGTTGATTTCTTGGAGGTTCAGGCTACATAAGGATGTTTTATTAAAGGAGAATAGTTTACAGCATGGGGTTGGTATGTAGACTCTACATATAAATATACAAGATTATTTCTAATTATTTCAGAAGTGTCTGTAAGTGTAAAAATCAAGTTTAACCTTTTCAGGGAACATTTTAAATCAATGTATTCTTCTGCATTCACCATCTGACTTCTGCACAAAAACATCAACAAAAAAGTGCTTGAATTACACAGGAATCAATTTATATCCAGAAGGCCAGAATTAAAAATAATTACAGAGGTTACCATCATTTAACTGGCTTTTCTGAAACAAATCTTGTTCCTTCCCACTGCAAGTTTTTATTTCCCAGACAGGTAGGATAAGCAGATGTGAATACCCTTTTGGATACGTTTTCGATTCAGTTATTATCTGGAAGAAAGGCACAAATGAAGCCATAGAAAATGGACTGGACTTAGCCTTTCAGATTTGATTAAGCTGAAGAAGTTGATATTAAGGTTATATCCGATAGAAGGCAGTTTTCTGCTGTAGATTACACCTCTGCACGAGATGTGGTGTCCTCCAGACTTCAGTGCAACTCTACTGACCCAAAAAACCACAGCGCCGCTTGGGCTGTGGTGGTACTCTCCTACAAAGACTGAAATTACGGTTTGAAATTGCACGTGGAAATACCAGATGGTTTGTGGAGTCGGCCTGCACACTAGAGACACATTTGAGACAAGAAATGCCACATACCCCAGCCAATGATAGTGTACCAGTAGAAATATCTCCTCTCCGGGAAGAAGGTTTCCACCAACAACGTGAAGAGGTACAAGCCCTCGATGAACAGCCAGAAGTAGTTGGACATGACACAGTAGTGAAAAAACACCATCACTGCTTTGCATTCCACCTGCAGAGAATCAAGAAGAATGAAGTTATTTCAATCTAACAGAAAAAAAAATGCTTTTAACCTCTCCAAATTTCTCAGTCGAAAGAGCTGGGACTGGTATTAGAGACTTTTAATAGTAAGGGTTTTAAAGAATGGGAAGAATGTGAGGTATCACTTAGGCAGCAAAGCCTGGATGGGGAAGAAGACAATTTTACCGGTGGGAAGTGGTCAAGGAGCATCTGCAGAACAGCTTGAGCATGCCCTGCATTGCTGGGAGCTCACAGCCCCAGAGAACACCAATTGCTGGACTTAAGCCCCCTTCCAGGATTAAATGCAGGGAAGGAAAGAATCCAGTTGTGTACCGAGAAACTTAAGGGAGGATGTGAAATGGCAGGATGATTGTGGAAAGCCCTGAGAGCAGGATCTGAAAGGATGAACCCTCCTGTGTGCAGCTGGGAATTGCACTTCCTTGCCATCATCAATGTTGTCACTCAAGGACAGAAAATGGAAGCAAGTTCGAGAAAAAAGGAGGTGGAGTGATCAGCTGTGAAAAAAATGATGGAAGCTTTCATTCATGGACAGGAGGGGGAAGGAGCAAACTAAAGAACAGTGAAAAATAGAGATAAAATTAAAATCAAATGTAAACATTTTTAAAAAAAGGAACTGGGTTTGTTAAGCCTGGAGAAAAGGGGGCTCAGGGAGGACATTATCACACTCTACAACTCCCTGACAGGAGGGGGTAACAAGGTCGGTCTCTTCTCCCAGGTAATAAACGATGGGACAAGAGGAAATTGTCTTAAACTGCGTCAGGGGAGGTTGAGATTGGCTGTTAGGTAAAATTTCTTCACTGAGGGGTTGTCAATCACTGGAAGAGGCTCCAGGTCAGTGGTGGAGTCACCATGCATGGAGGTGTTTAAAGGACGTGTAAATGTGGCACTTGGGGATGTGGTTTAGTGGTGAATTTGGCGGTGCTTGGGAGTGGTTGGACTCAATTTTAGAGGGTTTCTCCAACCTAAAAGATCCTGTGGTTCTGCAACCAAAGCCTAAGGTGGAAACCAAGCTCTACCCTGTGAGAGTAGGACACATTGGTCTTTCCAGGGCTGCACCCCAGTGAGATGCCGTTAGTCCTACAAAAGGGGGAGATTCCAACCAATCTGAGCAGAATCCATGTATAAAATGGAAGCTCCTTCTGGAGGCAGTGATTGGTTCCCACTTTGACTTCATCCTCTGGGCCAAATCTACACCCACGGTGTTTAAACCATCAGATCTCGAGTTTCTTCATGGAAGCTCTACCAGGGCTGAAGATCTGGTCATAAAATGGCTGATTTTAACGTGTTTTATGCTTTAAGTGTTTCCAAACAAAGAGGCAGATGCCACCATTGGAAGAGCAGCATGAACAAACTACAGACCTAACATGGCTTCAGCTTTATCGTGGGGAAGAATTAAGAGCAAAAAACTAGTTTCAATGACAAAGAAAAGGCTGACTAAGAAACTACACAGCTGCACTTGCCTTGTGGAAGTGACTCACAGGGAATTTAGCTCATAACTGGATGGATAAAGGAGAGCTCAGTTTGTAATTCCATCATAATTACACCCAGTGTGCTGATTTATCGTATCAAATACCAGCCTTAAATGTGAAAGGAATTGGGATTTACACATAATACACAGCTAAATGCATCAGTGAAAGAGTGCTCTGCATGAAACTACATATTTAAGAGACAAAGATGTGGGAAATGCTGATGATTTTCTGCAAATGTGACCATCAGGTGTATTCTCTGTGCCTGAATGGTCACCCTGTTTACACGTGACTCTGCCTGACGTCCAGAACAAATGAGGCTCTGGAGCAAAACCAGACCTTCAGATGAAGGAAATTGCTCGTGTCTGCTCTCATCCCACCTATCACTGAGCAGATCTGGGAGAGGGAGAAACAATCAGGGCAGAGTCAGAAAAGAAAACCTGCAGGTTTGTTCTGAAGGACACTGGTGACATCATGAGATGAAACATCCAGTCTGGCTGTGAACTGGGAGGGAAGTTAAACACCAACTACCTTTTCCCCCAGTAACTTCTCAGCTCATGATACTCCACAGACTGCTGCCTGCCCCACTGCTTTTTGTTATCTCACTTTGAAAAAAAGAAGGAAAAGGCTTTGGTTTCAGTTTGACTCACCGTGGAGATGAAACAGTGGTTGCCATCCTGCTCAGCATAAAGAACCCCATCCTTAATGAACACAGAAATTGCACGGAGGATGAATGAAACAAAGAGGTTCATGTGGATGAAATTCCGAGTGCAGTGAAGCTTCCTAGAGAGGAAAGAGGAAGGGAGGAGGGGAAAAAAGAGAAATAAAGAAGAATATTCATGGAAATGTCACACTGGGCCTGAACACACTTGGCCAGAGCTCCTTGGTGCTCAGAACAGCAACATCTAAGCCAGGACTGTGTTAGTACTGACCCTAAACCTGATCCAGAGCAGGATTTGGGGATTTTCTCGTAAAAGGACGCAGAGAAGCATAAACCAGACAATAGACCCAGCCCAATGCAGCTTGTGAAGTTTCATAAACCAGACCCACAGCTTCTCCTGCTGCATCTACACTCGGCTGAAATGTGACTTCTGGAGTGTGGCCAAGCTGGGGGAGCAACTCAGCTACAGGATTTTCTCCTTCTTGTTCCACCTCAGGTGAGATAAAAGCTTTAACTCTGTTTGGGGCAGCTGAGCTCCAGCTTCCTTCCTCCAGTGACTGACCAGCTCATTGCTTGTGTCCCCACTCACCTGAAGCGACACAGGATGACCATGGCAGTGGTGAGGGACACCAGGGAAGTGCTGTATCCCACCGTGTACAGAGCCTTCACGGAGAGATAGTAGTAATCCTTGGGAGGCAAAAAACACAGGGTTAAAGGGTTCAGCAACAGCCACACCCCTGGCAATGTGCAGGGGGAACCAGAGGCAGGATTTGTGTCTTGAACAGCCTGGGTTCTCCTCTTGTTCCCTCTGAGATCTCACTGTACATCAAGCTCTGCTCTGTGTCTGGGCCTGCACACCATGAGGTTGTTTATCAGTGAGCTAGCAATGGCTATCTATATTTTTTTAATAAGTAGCTGTAGAAAAAAAAAATAATTGGCTAAGAGATTCTTTATCAACAAGGGTAGAATTGGGGGTTAGCCCGTCATTCTAGAAGTCCCAAGCTACATCAACATTAAAAGCTCATCTTCTATAAACATTCAATACAGGCCCAGGAAGGATTCAGATCTCACTTCTCACAGTTTTATACCCATGTACATCTGATTGTTTGTTCTAATCTCTATCACATCAGAACATGACCAGAGGCTGGACAGAAAGCAGCCTGCTGCTCCCCCCCTCCCTTCATTTGTTTTTAATTATGAGATTAATTCCCACCTGGTTATCGGACTCTGTTTCGTTCTCATCGAAGCCGCAGGCGTCATAATAATGAGGGAAAGGTTCAGACCAGCCATCCTCAGTGCAATTCCTGCTGATGTCCCCTGTGCCAAGGGCAGGCGGGAATGTGACATCCCATGAGCAAACCCCAAGACATCCCCTCCCTCCCCTTGGTGCAAAGAAAACCCCACAGTTCTCCTGAAAGCACCGTTGGTCTGCCTATCCATAGACTTAATTCTTGAAATTTAATGACATCTTTAATGATCTGGACCTACAAAAGGTGCCTATGGATGGCTACTACTACAGTTGGTCACCAGAGAGCAAAAATATCTAATATTACATATTAGTATATTCAGTGTCTCCAGGCCACCAAAAATCTCATTCTCAAGTGGGTTCCTGAACCAGAGGTCAGCTAAATGTCCATTCCTCTCAAAAAGGCATCCTGGGAACACAGCTTTGATGAAGATATCTCCACTCCAGGTGGCTAAAGGGGAAGTCCAGTGCCTAAAAGCAGACCCTTTGTGCAATTTTTAGTGGTCTGTATCTGAGGCACATGCATGGGGCTGGTGAGAAAACCCCAGGCTAACATGATCCTTTGGGTCCAGGTGCTGGAAGCCAGTCTGTGGGGTATGCTGTGGGATATCTCAAACAGCCATTATCTATCCATGGAAAGGCAGCTGGATTGCTCTCCTGTAGTCAGAGAACACACAGCCCACTCATCTGTCTTCAAGCCTAGGCTCTGCTCTCAGAGTGACTTTGTGGGAAGGGTCCGTAGAAAACAAAGGAACATGGAGTGGGAATCTCTCTCCCATCCCCATCTTCATGGCAAAATTTACATCGCCAGATGCCCAGGGTGACCTCAGTTGGTGAATTCAGAGCTTCTCACATTCCTCTATTAATTGTTCCAATCCCAGTTTATAATATTAATTTTAAGCAAATATTGGCTTACATACCGTAATTTTTCTGGCTAATCTCGTATAAGAACCAGCTCCTAAATGGCTTCACTGACACTTTTAGGCTTAAAAACCACATTGTGAAGGAAGAGTTGGGGGTAGAAGAGGAAGTCTCTTGACACTCATTTTCCTGCAAAGCTGCCTGAGGTAGGACAGCCCCTGTTGAGTTCTTTTAAGCACCATTATTCTTCCCAAACTCAGTGCCCTTCCTAAAAAATTAGAGCCAGGTTGCTGCTGCACTTCTTCCTCTCCAGCACAAAGGAACAGCCTCCATTTATCAAATTATCACATTTTTTGGTGTTTCTGCTGCACCTTGACCAAAACAGATGGAAATTTCCCAGGTTTGGGTTTGGTTTTTGCTATTAAAATTGTGCTGCTTTGCATTCTTAGAGCAGTTTGGTCTCTCATAACCTTAATTTTAACCTGATTTTAGAGGATCTGTTTGCCATCCATGCAGCAGAATACATCTCTTTAATCACAGCATTCATTTAGGAACATCACATTGCTTGGCAAATTTTGTTAAATTACTCTTGCACATTCATCCCTGGTTTTCCATGGAGGAAAAAAAGCACTGAATCATGGTGCTGACTTTCTTTAACACCACTCACTAATTGCTGTTAAGCAGGTAGATATAATTTATAGCAGCACACTTGCTAGAATGCAAGGCTTAAGAGAGGAGGAATAAATCTTCATGATATTGCTAAAAGTAACAAAGCCGAAAATATGTCATAACAATTAGAACTGATTAGAAAATAATAGAAAAATGGCAGGAAAAAAAAAAGCTCAGAGCTTCCTTTTTAACAGAGATTTAAAAGAGATAAAAAAATTTCCATGGTTCTGTTTCTTACCTAGGAGAGACTGGGCTGTGCTTTCCAGCAGGTCGTAATCACCTAGAAAAGTGGAAATTGGGTATGAAATTGTTTTGATTGTGTTTTCTATTAGGGACCAAACTGGTCTCTGTGGAAATCAGCGAATGGAGTGCAATTGATTTTTATTTGTTTAGATCAGGCCCAAAGGCAATAAATACTTGGTGCTGTCTTCTCAGGAAGTAAACACAGCTTTACTTGAGAGTTTAAATCAAAGCTGAAGCTCTAAATTTAGAACTAAAACCACATGCGATCAAACAGGGGCAAAGTTTATTGTAAAATTACAGAAGTCAAATATTATATCTTTAGGAATTTACATTTATAATCCACAGGTACTTAAATACCATCAGTTTTCAGAGAATTAATGAAAAATTATCCCCATCCATCAATGTCAAAGAGCAATAATGAATTTGTTTAAATAAGACAATTTAATTTTGTGGCTTTAGCTTAAATCACATTGATTTATAGAGACTTATGAGATTTTTAATTTCCCTTTTTGTGCAACTATTACAATGAAGTGCACGTATCACCGTCATAATGGTTGATACACAAACAACTTTTTAACAATCTGATATTAACATGTGCACACAATTTTTGGGAACAGAGGTACCGAGGATGTAGGCAGCACAACCGGTTCTTACCTGCATGGGTTTGCCCCAAATTATCCACTTCCCAACCTGAAATTAGAAGAATGAAAACAATTAATTCAGTCTTGATGGTAGTTTGCTATTTAATTTTCATAAAAGTTTGACTCGCATAAGAGGGAACGGACGTAGCAGAGCCCAGAGAAGAGCTGAAAGTTTAAATATTTATTTCAGTATTAGTCCTGGGCATTTATGAATAGACAAGGGTTTTCACAAGAGGCTGATCGCATTGAATATCTGATGATCATGAAGTTTCGTCAGACTCTGGGAAGAATAAGAAAACTGGATATAGGAGCATTTTTGTGGAGTTTTTAATAATTATTTTTTAGGGCAAGGTTCTGAAGAAAGACTCACACATTTCCAAAACATTGTTCCCAAACCCATGCTGAGCAGTTTCCAAAAAAATACAACTTTTTCAGTGGGAAACGATAAAACTTTAGGTTTATGTTAGAAATCTTCCTTTCCCTTTCTTCTGTTCTCCCCAAATAAACTGTTGGAATGATGCCAAACCAGCCTCCCACCCCCCTGTGCTCAGCATTTAATCCGAATTGGGCTGAAATCTGAATTTCCTGAATCCTGGGCGGATGGTGGCTCAGCTGGGGCTGCAGGAGGAGGAGCTGCCTTGAGCCAGGGAGTGGAGCTGCTGCATCGTGCACGGAGCAGCCTCAGGGAGCTGCTGCAAATCGCTCTGACAGGGGCCCAGAAACCAGGGAAAAAACGTTTCCAGCACTTCCCTGACCACTAGAGCAGGTTAAATGCTCACATCGGTTTAGTTCTGCATGCCCTGGAGCAGCCACAGGGCTTCAGGTTGCTCCCCTTTTAACCCCGATGGTCAAATGTTAAGCAGGGATTGAAAAAAAACCTTCCCCAAAATGCGTGAGAACGTTTTTATAACAGGTAAATCCAAGCAAAGACTTATTTTGATCCTATGGGAAAGGAAAAAGCATCTAAGGAAATATAATAATATCAGCAGGCTCTTCAGCACAGCATAAAATGTGGTTTCGTATTTTACAATTCACATAATAATTAAAAATTCGTTGATTTCTGTGTCTCCTCTAAAGTAAATCAGATGTGCATTTTTACCTTTTAAGAGAGAAAAACGAGGGTTTAATGTGAAAATGGTGGTGGGAGTATAGAAAACTCATCTCAAACATCAGGGAGGCTGTACTGGGACTTTGGGTGGATTAATAAGCATCAAACCTGCACATCCAACTTTGGGATGTGACTTTGGAGGGTTGATGCTGGGAGCCACGGTGAGAACACCTGAGGTCTCCTCCTTCTCTTCCCAAATCCAGCTGCTCACAGGATTTCACAGAAAGAATTTGGGCTGGATTTTAGGGAAAGGTGGTGCTGGGGCACTGCCCAGGCTCCCCAGGGAATGGGCACGGCCCCAAGGCTGCCAGAGCTCCAGGGGCATTTGGACAGTGCTCTGAAGGATGCCCAGGGTGGGGTTGTCGGGGTGTCTGTGCAGGGCCAGGGGTTGGACTGGATGATCCCTGTGGGTCCCTTCCAACTCAGGATATTCTGTGATTCTCTGATTCTAATTCCTGGGTGTGTACAGATGTTGGGGAAGTCTCTAAATTCTGAAGAGGAGTCCCCACTGCTGTGAGCAAACATTTTCCAGCCAAGGTGGTTCAGCTGCTGCAGGGGGCTGAACCGGCAGCTGCTGCAGCAGTGCTGTGGCTGCGCTCCACATTCCCGGCAGAACAACAGGAATATTCTCTGCAGAATAGCTTGGAGAGACCTTTTTTCCTCTTAAATCCACCAAACCCCAGTGGTGTAGCATCACTGGCAGCAGTGATGTAGCGCAGATTTAGGAGTTTGTGAGTAAAATCAGGATGTGTTGCCACAACAAGAGTGCGCTGATAAAATCGGAATTCAGGGCACGGATGTCAGGCTGTGGTGCGGGGGAGTTTTTATCTGTGGGTTTGTCAGGCGATGAGAGGATCAAAGAGCAAACCACCACCCCTTAGTCACTTCTTTCGTGGTGCTTCTCACAGCATCTGCCACTCAAACCAGCAGCTCTAATGGAGCTGTCCCTTCAGTGAGGTCACCTCACTCAGCAGCCTGTGCCTCACACCCACCCACACAGGCAGGGTAAGAGGAAGCGGCAAGAAAATCTCTAAAAAACCTCTTTGTCTCCTAAAAATCCAGAATTATTTTATCATTTGCAGAGTAATTTGACCTTAAAGCTGTGCAGAATTCTTTCTGGAGAAAGACCAGGCCAGTATTGAGTAGATTGATGCCTCGTGTTCCTGGCATCTTGCATATTACAGTGATGGCCAGAAAAAGACATTTCTCTTAAATTTAAATGTTTTGAATGCAGCTGTTTTTTTCCCTGCAATCTAAAAAGCATGAAATAAAAATTATCACTATTTAATTCTAAATATAGATGGCAGTTAGTCCCATTGATGTTAAAATATTAGATTTTAGCTCATTTTTAATTTCATGACACCTGTAATAACAGTTTAAACTTCATATTAATGTTGTTTTTCTGAACAGGCCTTGTTAAATTTTTTTTTAAATTTATAGCTGAATTATTTTTGCATTTCACTGCGTTTGGGCATTATGAAGGGATTCACTTTTCCAACAACATTAATTTTCTGATTTGTAGGAGCAAACCAGCCTTTTATTAATGTATATTTCTGTATCTGAGTCCTAACTAATATACTGAAGAAAGTTCCACTACAACCTTTGTCTGTACAGGCTTTTAGGCTTGATTAATCAACCCAATTTTCACTAATAAGTTAAGCTACTAGAGTTAATTAGGTTTACATTGAACGTCATGCCCTGAGTTACAACAAGAAGTCAAAGTTCATCTGTTGAGTGTTGGGATAAATTGTACACATATACAGTTATATTTGTGGGTGCATGAATACATTTTTATATTTCCACGTATTTATTTAAATATCTATATTTATGTAAATATATAAAAATATATCTGTGTATATACATATATATACACATTTATTTACATAAATATATAAACAGATACATTTATATATTTTCATATATATACTAGCAGATGTTTTTATAAATAGATATATTTATATATATTTATCTATATAAATATATGTACAAGCAGATATATTTATATACATATAACAGGACATAATGAGGGAACATACAGCCACCATCTGCCTTTGAATTCCTGCCTGCTGCTGCTGCTGCCCTTCCCTCAGACAGTGCAAGTTTCTGTATCCTGCACCAAAATATAGATATTTACTCAACAGCAACCCATGGCATCGTTGATGTTTCCTCACCTGCCTGAGAATGCAATGGAGTTCAAATGGATTGTTTTTGTGTACAACGTTTGAAGTGTTTACATACAGAGGGACAAGACCTGACCTTGCATTTAAAGGGTTGTAAGGAATCCCAGACACAGGCAAGTCGCTCTCATTTTTCACAATATTACCTCAAAACATTGTTTTTCTGGGTTATTTTTTCCCCCTGAGTGCCTTTAAGACTCTAGAGAGCCCTCAGCAAATTCACTCTGCTGTCAGGGATGGAGTGGGCAAGGGTACAGGACTCCTCACTGCCCGGGCTTTCCCACAAGCCCTCTCGTTTTCCTACTCTTAGGACACAAACCATGAGAAATTGACTTCACTGATGAAGAAGAGAAAGCCCACTGATGTGATTACACAATGCTCTGATGAAATGCAGTGCTCTCCCAGAAATGAAGAACAAACAAAAGATGATCTTCATCTTCATTTTGACTGGAATCCCATTTTTCAGAGGTTTAATTCAAGGATTACATTTACGAGGGACTTTTGAGAAGAGCGTGTAAGGATAGGATGAGGAGAAACCGCTTTAAACTGAAAGTGGGCAGGTTTAGCTTGGGTATTAGGAAGAAATTCTTCCCTGTGAGGGTGGTGAGGCCCTGGCACAGGGTGCCCAGAGAAGCTGTGGCTGCCCCTGGATCCCTGCCAGTGTCCAAGGCCAGGTTGGAAGGGGCTCGGAGCAACGTGGGGTAGTGGAAGGTGTCCCTGCCCATGGCAGGGGGAGGGAATGCATGAGCTTTAAGCTCCTTCTCAACCCAAGCCATCCTATAATTCTATTATTCTATGATAACAACATCTTAAATATCATGATTTTATGACTTATTTGAACGACATCCGTGCTTCTCACATGTAGTTAAACCCAAACTATGGAAATATGGACACGACAGCAGATACTGAACAGTGCCTTAGAACACCACTTATTAAATCAATAATTGCTCTTATGAGTCAATAAAATCCTGAGGAAGCTGCTGTTATCCTCGACACAGGGTGGTTTATCCAGTGTATTGACAGGCTGTGCTATTTACTGTCTGACCAGACTTGAGTAAGTGTCACTCTCTGCGAAGCAAATCCACAATTAATGCTTTAATTGACAGTGTTAATTAGATCTTATTTGCAGTACTGCTTAGAGATCCTAGAGAAGATCTATCAGACTGCTGGACTCCCAGTTCTAAAGCCCAAGTACAGAAAATATTCCTTATTTCTGTTTTCTGCAAGAAGAGGTAAAAGAGGGAGGAAAAAAAGTCCAAGGACTTGCCAATGGCTCCCCACAGAGCTGGTGGCAGAGACCCAGACCTTTCCTGCCCTTTTCTTGCACATTTATCAGACCTTCCTCCTTGAATTTTATTCACTGAGACCCGGAGCACAGAGCTCACCCCTCACCATGCATCAACTGATGAGAAACTCTCTGAAAGCAATTGTTGCTCCCGGTTTAAAGTGGACGGGGCTGGGGAGCCGCAGCCAAGAACCAGCCTGTGCACGATGAGCATCGGCGCCTTTTAGATCTCCTCCTCGGTGCCAAATCTGTGCTGGCTGCTCTCGGTGTCAGCTGGCATGGCACCTGCCTGGCCTCCCGCGGCTTTGTTTATCTCAACATAACTCGCATTTAACCCTTTTGTTCCAGCGTTTGTCCCTTATTAGTGGCGGGGCGGGAGGGGATGAAAGGCTTCCAGAGTGGTTCTGTCCTGAATTGGCTCACCCACACTCCTCCTGTAGTCCTGTTGTTCCCTTCTCAGTATTGTGGGTTGGAGGGCTGCTCCACAAAGGTAATTCTCCAAAAGGTTTTGGATTTTGACAGCATTAAGATCAACGTGCAAAGCCTGCAGTCTTTTTACTGCACGGTAATTGTGTACCTACAGAAAGTGCAGCGACTGGGGCAGGGAGAGGCTGTGGAAAACATTTACAACCCTCGTTATCCTGCTGTCCAGATATGTGGATAACGAGCTGGCTGAGCAGGAACTGAATTCTTTTTTTTTTTTTTTTTTCCTGTTTTATATAGCACTGATTAGAAGCTTAACATTTAATTTCTAAATATGAAATAAATCAGCGAGCTCTCACGCCCGACTCCACAGCATCCACCACGCTGAGCCTCCTCTCTCCCTTCCCCAGGGCTGCCTGCTGCTCTCCTGCTCCAGCAATCTGTTCAGCCGGCTGGCAAAGCCACAGTCGGGAGCAGCAGGCTACTTAGCAGCTTTTCTGCAGCTCTCTGAGCCCCCCACACGGGCACTGGTTCCATACCCTGCCCGCTGCTTCCCTGGAAGGGCCATCAGCCCTCTGCCCAGTGCTGTGCCTGCACACACACGATCCCACACACAGTATCCAACCATCCCAGTTCCTTTGTTATGGCTCCTTGTGTTTTCTAGAGAAGCTGTGGCTGCCCCATGCCTGGAAGTGTCCAAGACCAGTTTGGATGGGGCTTGGAGCAAGCTGGGATAGTGGAAGGTGTCCCTGCCCATGGCAGGGGGCTTGGAACTAAATGATCTTTAAGGTCATTTGCAACTGAAACCAATCTGTGATTCCATAATTGATTGATTAATCCAGGATTAGCTGCTCGGCCTTTGCAGTTTCATTAGCAGGGTCTGCAGGATGTAGCAGGCAGGCAAGGTCACAGAGTACATGGCCCTACAGGTTCACACACCTTTCCCTGTGTTAAGTGCTTCCCATAACTATTTCCAGGGGTTTGGGTCTCTCCAGCCTCTCCATGCCCTGTAGCCAATACTTTAAACTACAGATTAAAAATCATTTCGACAAGGGCAGGAGGTGACAGGACATAGGGCAATGGCTTCCCTCTGCCAGAGGCAGGGTCAGATGGGATATTAGGAAGAATTCTTCCCTGTGAGGGTGGGGAGACCCGGGCACAGGGTGCCAGAGAAGCTGTGGCTGCCCCTGGATCCCTCAAGTGTCCAAGGCCAGGTTGGATGGGGCTTGGAGCAACCTGGGAGAGTGGAAGGTGACCCTGTCCGTGGCAGTAGAGCTGGAATAAGAAAATTTTTAAGGTCCCTTCCAACCTAAACCATTCTGGGATTCTATTATCCTACCATTTACTGTTTATTACTTTTTGCCTTGACAAAAGGATTTGTGAACATAATGCTCACACAGAGACGGTGCAAAATTAGGTGGTGTTCATTTTATTTGGAAAACAAGAAAACTGGGGCAGAGGATACTCAGGTATAAGAGTAAGAAGCCTTGTTCTTATTTGTGTGTTTGAATAGGAACTGGTGCCTAAGGACATCCGAGTAACTGATCCTGTGGGGCAAACTCATTCCATACGCTTTATCTACCTGGAGATAAGTTCACTTGGTTTTTAAGTCTTCTCCCATAAGGGGCAGAGAGACTGGCACTTGCAGAGGGTGGCTGGGTTTAGATATCTGTCCTACCACGAGAAGAACAAGCTTCTGCAAAGTTTTTGTTACCCAGTGGTTTGTGCAAGACACTGCAGAACTGATATAGAAGTACTTTCTTCCTACATCCCAGTTTACTTTCAGGGCACGGGGACAAGAAGACCCAGTGAATCGTGCCTGGAAATCGTTGGAGAATTCCAGTGAGGTCCCATATGGAGAAGAGAAAGGCCAGAGCACACAGGGCTGGCTAAGGTAGGACTGATGCGCAGATATGATCAATAACACTTATGGGAAATCATGGCTTTATTCTTTTCTTCCTCTTTCCTGTTAAAGGATGTGAAACTAGAAGTGGACTGAGGTCACCATAGCAACTAAGCATCATCTAAACCTTATGTGAGTCCTTCCTCTGAGTCTGGCCGTCACAGGAGCATCCATCAGAGTGCAGGATCAATGCAATTACTGGTGAAGGGTCTCCTAGCTCTGAAGAGGGCAGGGATCATATCTGAGAGAAAATCAAATGTTTTTCAAACAAGTACCATGAAAAAATAAGAAACGTCGCCCAACGGAGATTATCAGTCCTGAAACGACTCCTAGAGAAGAAAGCAAACTGAATCCCTTGCTCAGAGGTAAGAATGAATGCGTGCCCATCACACCTAAACTCCTGCAATCACCTGGAACTCCTTTCCCAATCACTTGGGTCAAGAGGAGCAAAGACTGTTAGGAAAGGCTGAAGGATCTGCCCACATTGCACCTACAGCGATAATTCAGTCTATTACTTTCTGCAGGCCAAGTGTTCTCCAAACTACTCAGCAGTTCTCAGCATCTTCCACCCTTGCATTCTTCCCAAAGACGCCTGATTTTCTTTTCCCAAGGCCAAATTAGCTCTCAGATCATTGACAGAGGTCTTGAGCTGTGTTACAGCTTTCCCCTGGCCACTGCAGGATGTCCCCTTGCAGAGGACCAAGGATTTGATCTTTAGCTGAAACGCTCTTGCTCATGCTGCACGTTTGAGTATGAGAGGCACAGAGCCTTATTCTCCCATCATTTGGTGGGAAAGGCCACAAAATGGGGATTTTTTTTCCTGCTAGAAAACACCTGAGAGGCCTCAGCTGCTTGATTAGAAATGTAGATCCAGTTGCTATCCTTTGATGACAGCGTTTGCCTCCTATTTCCCTCTGCATTGCAGATGGACTTTGTGATGCTGTGACCAAGGAGGCTTAAATACAGCTTGTCCTCCTCTCTTTGGAAAAAGCTGGAGTAATCCCATGGCTTTACTGCCTGTGCAAAGCCCAGGGATGAAAACCAGCAGGAACTGGCTTGTTATCTACCAAGTGCCATGATATATATATTTTTTTTTTAAATCTTTTTATATATAAAACAGATACCTTTGCATTCAACTTGCTTGTGAATGCTATGTAGGATCTTACATAAAACTAAGGATGAAACAAAGGTTTCAGAGTCCTGGTAGCTTCAATAAATATAAACAAGCTCCAATGCTTCATTATTATTCCCATGATGAGAATGCTATGGGATGGGTCACACGTGTTTTCCAGAGAGCACTCCTTGGTTACAGGGTTTTCCTTCCCTTGATTTTCATGCAGGATGTTGGAATACTCATCCAGGCAAGACATCCTTGAAGAGAAATCCGGACCTTTGCATTGATCTTTTGCCTTTTTGACAGGCAAGTGCAATTTCTAATTGCACTCTGCAGCAATGCTGACCTTAATTTCAGTAGTAGCAACAAAACCCTGCGTCTTTTACCCCAGTAGAAAATAAGTGCACAATCTTCCAGGGACATTTGTGTGTCTACAAGGGCCCTGGTCTTTAGCAGTCACCTTTTCTTCCTGTCTAAATAAAAAAACTATCAATACATAACCCAAACTAATAGAAATTGTAACTTGCAGATATTTTCAAAAGCTTTCACTTTGGGGAGTCAAGGACTTTTATTGTCTTTTCACTGAGTTCGGGGGTTTTGTACCATTTTCCCTTGTCAGCTTACCAGGACTGTCTCCCCCGAAGGACACAAAACGAAGATGGAGCATCACTTCCCCTCTCATTAACTCTTCTTTTGTCATCTTATTCTAATTGATTAGGAGTAGCATCTAAACTCGGGCACAGACTGCTTCCCAAATCCAATTAACCCTGCATTCATAAATCCTACTGCCCATCCGTGGCATCTCTAGAGCAGCACTTGTGAGGCTTGGGGTTCTCACAGAATCAATTAATCAATTAATTAGTACAACAAAGTACTTGAGTGTTTCCCTGTGTTTTAAATGGGATCAGTGACAGACTATTTCCAGTTTCTTGGGATAACAGAGCTCATTGCCCGAGCACTGATTGTGTTCAACCAAGAGAAGCAACAAGCCAACGAGTTCAGTTCAGAAGTGTGAGCATAGGATGTAATTCCCTCTTAAACTCTCTAATACCTGATTACATTCCTTATTCTATTGGATTTAATTAGGAACTCTTAATCCTGGTATCAACATAGGATAGGTTTTATGCCTTTGGTAAAAATTGGGAGCATTTTCCCTGTTGTACATCCATGTTTTGTGGTAATGCTCTTTTGGGGTGGAGCAGGGAGCATCCTAAACTGAGCACCACATAAACAATCTGAATTGCTGGGAGATTCAGTAAGAGCTGCTCATATTTATTGTTTGGATTTGTGAATGAAAGCGTTTTCCAAACGTCCAAGCATATGGCAATGCTCAGAAACTGTCTATTAAAATTTGTATTATTTTTTACTGCAAATCAGAGGACTAAAAACACCCTCATTTCTGATCTGGTCATTGAGTTTCATTCCGTGGTCCATTTGGGTGGATTTACACTTTCCAGAATATTTCAGCTGCACAATTCAAAGCAGAAAAAAAGCACAGACTTTGCTTCTGTAGATTTCCACTGCCAGGCAGTATCACCTCTGTCTGGAAAAAAGATAAAAATAAGGGAAAAAAGAACAAAGCAGAGAAAATTCTCCTGCTGGGAGTGCAGATCCCTGTGTTAGGGCCATCTCTAGGTCTTGCTATGTTCCACTGAAAGGCTACACCACAGCTTGACATGATTTTCTTCTTTTTCCCTCCACAAAGCTGCCTTAGAATGCTTTAAATATATCCCGTTTTGGAGTGGGTGTCTCTGGGGCCAGCGAGGGCACTGGGGAAACTGTAACATACAACAGAGGGGTCACTGAAGTGATAGCTCCTGGTGGAAATAATGACTGATGAATAACAATCAAAGAAATCCATGTGGAAGAGGAAAAGAAGGTAAATTTTTGGGAACTATCTGGAAGGAAAGCCACTGCAGCCCCTAATTTACAAGATGAGAAAAGACTCAGGAATGAAAGCTTTTTCCATTGGAAAAATGGAATCTCCCGTGGAGAGGTTCTGAGAACAACAATTCCCTTCACAGTCTGCATCTGAAAGAGATGCAAAATTCTGGTGATTTTGGAGGATCAGAGAGGTGAAATGGAATTTTAGAAGGCAGGGTTGCCCAGCACACGGAATTTTGCTCTGGACTTTCTGCGTGATGTTGACAGCAGCTTGAACGTTACTCCTTGGTTCCACTGCAGCGAAGGTTAAAGCAGAGCAGATGAAAACCAGCAACAGCTGGTATTTTTAGTAAATACACAGCTAATTTTTCCAAAAAGCATCTCTCCAGATAACAGCTTAGTTAGCTAATTTTTCTTTTGTCGCCTCTTTCATTTTTTCCCATTTTACTCCATCTGGAAATCAGACATCCAAGTCAAGGCAGTCAGATTCCTTTCTGAAATTCAGAAAACGAGCAGTGACTTCATTCACCTCCAGAGAAGCATTTGAGAGGGGTCAGAGACAGCATCTTCTACAAGTGCCCATTGATTTCCATCCACTGAACCAGAAATCCATGTGATCCCTTCAGACTTTCACATGTAAATTTAAATATCCAAAGCCAAGTGAGATAGTTCCTACCCACTCTTTTAGATTAACACATCCCATGATTTCCCTGTGATTACCTTGTAACTACCTTGTGCTTCAGAGCACAAAATTTAAAAAAACCCATAATTTCAAGTTATTGCTGTGCTTGTATAAATGATCTATGGCCATATAAAAATGTTGCTGTACTAGGAACAATTTTGCTATTAATAAATATTAGTGTCCATGCCCAGCCTAGCTCCATATTCTAGAAACAGAGCAGCAGCCAGAGGACACTGTAACCATCTCTAAAATGTGATTATCCACATCTTAGAAACATTCCAGTTCTCTCATAACCCTTTATTTAGGGAACCATCATAAAATGTGACTTTTTTCATTAAACCCTCATTGAACAAATACACTTGGCTAATTCAAATCAGCAGCAGTGATGGGAAAGCTGATGCTGATTCACCCAGGAGAGTGCTTTGGGGTGTTGATAATTCCACCTTGGGGTCAGCAGTGCAACCCCAACCACATCTGCCGAGATTTCCAGCTCCTCCAGATTAAATGTTTATTTGTTTATCTAACGAATTATGAATCTTGGGTTTGTTCCCACTGAACAGATGTCCCAAAACCCCTCAAACCCAGCCCTGCTTGAGGTAACAGCTGTCACTTTTATCGGGGATCCCGTAAGGAGATAAAGGAACGGGACATATCTTTCCACTGGATGGAATATTCCTCCCTTAGGGTTGTACTGTCACCCTGCTACAGGCCAAATGGGAAGTACAGCATGTGAGGAGGTCTGTAAATCCTGGGCAAATTATTTAAAAATGT
>VZRQ01009978.1:199623-227957 GCA_013397975.1 Machaerirhynchus nigripectus
TTTTATTATTTTTATTTAGGTAATTTTATGTAAATAGATAAAATAAATAGTTATTTAAATTAATATAAGCAATAATATAATAAATACAACAAAAGTCAGATTTTGTTTAAATAAAGAAAATATTTAAGTAAGTATAATAAATATAATAAAAGCCTAATTTAAAAAATTATTTAAATAAATGAAAAATATTTCTATTTAAAATTTTTTTCCATTTACAGGTAACCATTTGCTTAAGACCTGGAACAGGTCAAATTGAATTAATCTTGTTTGTGAAGTGGGACACTGATTAGGTGGCACTGGTGATGCCTGTGCCTGGACACGTTGGAATGGATGTATTAAAAGTGAGGATTTCGGTGCTCCTGGAGCTGAGTATGAAACACTCTCTCCCAAAAATGGTGCTCTGTGTGTGGCAACACCAAAAAAGCAGATTTTGCACTCAAGGATGTAAATGAATAATTAATTGGTAAAATAAACTTTGGGGAAAAAGGATCCTGGGGGACAGTGATGAACTTGTCCCTCAAAGGACAGCGCTAATTAAGGGATCTGCAGGGCGTGCTGGGTGCTGGGAGCACACGGACCAATCTGTGTTAATTACCAGCACAGGGACAGAAGGATGGTTATGTCTCATTTCTGTTTATGTCTCATTTCTACAGACCACAAAAAAAAGTGTGATGGAACTTCTGCCTCCCTGCAGAAATCTTTAATTCCTCCCTGGACCCCCAACATCGGAGCTCCTCGTTGGTCATCTCCAGCCTGTGTTCTCCTTCAGCACAAGCAGAACCTGCTCTAAGCTTTAATTATTGGCTAAAATAGACTCCAACTGTGTTATCCAACACCCAAACACAGATTCGTGTCCCCTCTGAATTCAGTCAGACCCAAGAGCAGAAGATTCCCTCTAGCAGTTAAAATTTGTGATATTTTCACGTTGTGTAGCTTTTTTTTCACGCTGTGAAAGCTTTTTTCACACCTTCCCTCCCACCCCGTGCACACACATACACAAATATCCTGGTTTTCTGCAATTGATTTATAACTGGAGCCCAGCTGTAGAGTTTTTGATGTCCCTTTATCCTGAGGATCTAAGTGAGGTTTTACACCCGTGCTGGCCACGAGGCTTTACCAGGACAGAGGCAAAGAACAAAGAGAAAATACTTTACCGTCTTCAGAGATGATAAATCTGAACAGTGCAGGACATTTGACAAAGACAATTTCGCCCACGCTTGCAGGTTTCCAGCATGTGATATTGTCCCACATTCCTGGGCAACCTGTGGAAGAGAAGGAGGGATAAAATACGTCAGTGGTGGAAATCCATCCCTTTCCTCACACCGTTATTGAGCTTTGTGGTTGGTTCTTCCTTCTCTAAACAAAACTGTTCTTGTTTAGAATAATAAAGTGTCAATTTCCCTGGGAAAAAAATATTTTTCATTCATAGGAATGGCATAAAATCCATAGCAGCATGACACAGTAATGGCCAGACTCTACTCTCCCAGATGATGACATTCCTTAGTCGCAATTAAATCACTCCAACACCTCAAAAACAAATTTTCCCTTGAGTATGAAACCTGATGCTATTTAGCTATCCTTCAGAAGAGCTGGGTTAATTAAAAAAAAAATATGGATCATAACTTTGATTAAAGTCTTTGAATTTCTGTTGGCTTTAATCCTTGTGAAAGTTTGGGAACTTGATCATTTTGGAATTTGAAAACTGAAAAGCCGTTTCTGCTTCATCCTGCAGCCATTTCTGTGGATATGTGAGACAAACTCACTCCTCCTTCCTTACCAGAGAACTGTCCTAGCATCATTCATTGTTTGTACTGCAGTCTTTGCTCTACAGAATATTGTAAACTCACAATGCCAAAAGAGGATTTTTTTGACCTCTAATGATTTCTTGCATAAGCTAAGGATGGATTCAGGCCTTTGATAACAGTTCAAAGATGAGGCTTCAGGTCACAAACTTTGGAGTAAAGGTCTGAGTGGTTAAAAATCCCAATTTCCTGCTACATGAATGCAGAAAGAGCAGGTGATGGGACTGTGGGTGGGAGATCTCTTCTCTTGGGATATAAGGAAAATCATTGTAAATTTATTGTAAATACAGTAAAGGAACCCCATCTCCTGCTTCCTTCTGATCTCTGTGCCAGAGACATGACAAACTGGCTTTCAAGAAGAATAAATCTTCCTGTAATCTTAAAAAACATCATTTTACCAGCTCACAAACCTAGAAGGCTCATCCAGCGTACACAAGAACTCAGAGCAACCTCTCAAATTTCCTGCTGCTGCTAAAAAAAATGACTCAGTGAAGGAATCTCAAATGGAAATCATCTTCTGCCTCAGCAGGAAAAGAAAGAAGAACTAAACCTAAATATTTCCACTGCTTATTTGCATTTGATGTTGAGATTGAGCAAATAATCCTATCAACTGAAAAAAAGCCTCCAGCTCCATGACTCTCTACGAGGTTCTCTGTCAAAATTCCCTCTCTGACTGCGTGCCAAGGGAAATAAGACCTTCAGGAAAGGCAGACAATACTTCCAAGTGTTCCTTTCTGCCTGGCACGAGTCGAATATAACGAGACGTGGGTGATGAACTTGTAAAAGCTGTGTGGGCTCCATCAGCTCTGGGGATAGCAGCACATCCCCAACAGCAGAGGAGGAATGTTCTCAGGACTGGAATTGGTGTCTTTTTTTCCATCAGCTTCAGTGGCAGCCAATCAAATGCTGTGTTTTCTCACAAAAATACAGGGCTGAGAGTACCAGGTGTGGTGAGTAGAGTTCTGAGCCAGTTGGTGTTTGAGGAATTAGGTCAGTGTCAAGCAACGTTGTTGTGATGTTCAACATCATAATAACAACATTTTACACATCACAATGACTGCACAGGACAAGCAGTCAGTAAATATTCTTTCTAACTAAAGGATGTTGTATCAGACCACATAATATAAATTAATAAACGAATAAAATCCTGATCCTGTGGCGTAAAAGCCCTCCGCCTTGCCAGACCCACCAAAATACAAAAATTACTGCAAAAATGCTCATTAAATTATCACAGGAGCTGGAAAAAAAAATAAAGGAATCCTTTACATTTGCTCCTCTACCTCTCTTTTCCCACTCCTACCCCAGACTGTGTCCTTTGCCAGATGAGGATCTCATCCCGTGTGTGCTGTAATTCACTAGAACATTTCCAAAAGTCTCAAAAACTGGGGTTTGAAAGGTTTGTAATCTCTCAGGCACGTGGTGGGGATATTGGGGCTGTCCTGTGCAGGGCCAGGGGTTGGACTCGATGATCCTTGTGGGTCCCTTCCAGCTTAGGATATTCTGATTCCATATTTCTGCGATACTGTTTATGTGCTAAAGATGGAAACCAAGACAACGTTGAGTGCTATTGGATTTTAATGTGCTTGATAGTTTGTGTCTGTCCACGCAGCAGGAACTGCATTTTCCATGTAGTTCTGAGGACGTGCAGCAACAGGTTTATAGCTCACTGAATTATGGCACTATGTACAAAAGTAAATTATGTGTGAACATCCATGTTAATGAGACATTTGCTTACAAGAGATGCTGGAGATAATCAGTGGTTAATGAGATCTTTGGAGAAACACCTGTTGGCTGTGCTTGAATTAACTGGGTTGGATAGGAATAGGAAAAACTTCCTTATTTCTTATTATTATTTCAGTGTAGTTGTCTTCCAAACACCGGGACAGAAATGGGTAATGTGAACCAGAGAAATACAAGGAAATCCTCAGGCTGCAGAACAAAAACAGCCCCAGAATGATATCTGATGGCAGTGTGGATGAAATGCAGTTATAGCAGGTGGCTGATTTTGTGGCAATACCATGCAGAGATAAAATCCTGCCCCATTTAAAAAGAAACTACAAGTTCATTGTGTTAGAAAACACTGACGTGCTGACACTGGGAGAGAGGGAGAGAGAAGCAGCAAGTCGAGTAATTTACCATAAAATAGGGGAGAGATGGAGATTGCAAAGAATTCCCCATCAATAAGAACATCGTGTGATCCCGCTTGGAAAGTGTGTTTGAAACAAACAATTTAGAAGAGTGAAGAAAAGGACGACAACAACAACAAAAACCAAAAATTAAATGGAATGAAGGCCAGCGTGCACAATCTCCCTGCATTTGTAAACCATGCTACAGCCAGGAATTCCTGCTGGGTGAAATCTGCCCACGGAAATCAAAGTGACTTGAGTGTGAAACTGCCCAGCGGGGTCTCCTCTGGCACTGACGGGGTCTCCCCACTGCCCAGTGACGTAGGGATGCCCAATCAGGCTTGGAAAGAGGTGGCTCACACACTGCAAGGTGCAGCTTCAAGGGGAGAAATTTTCCTAATTTTTAGCATCTTAGGAATCAGTGATAACACGGAATAGTTTTAAAGAATAAGATTTCACGTGGGACGGAATAAAATAAAAAAATTGGAGAGAGCAGTCTTGCTGGTGGATGGTCCTGGAAACAAAACTATCTCTGATTTACAGGGTTGTTAAGGTTGGAAAAGCCCTCTCAGAACATCAAACCACCACTGCCAAGTCCACCACTAAACCCTGTCCCCAAGTGCCACATCCATGTGTTTCCCAACACTTTTAGGGATGGTGATTCCACCACTTCCTTGGGCAGCCTGTTCCAATGCTTGACCACCTGCCCTGCGAAGAAATTTCCCCCAGTAGCCAATCAAAGCCTCTCCTGGCACAACCCAAGGCTGTTTCCAGAAAGCACAAACCCTGCCTTCCCTTCCTTTCCCGTGTCTGCACTGCAACCTGCAGCTGGAATTGCTGTTTGGTGAACACGGTGGGATTCATCCCAGGTAACAGAAGTGGTGCAAAACTCAGCATCTGGCCCTAGGTAAGTGCTTCTGTCCTTCCCATGGGATGGGCAGACAAGTGCTTCCACTTACTCAGTTATTCCACTCATTCACCCCTCTCCTTTGAGGGGTGGATGATCCTTTGGGAGCCCCTAGTCCTTGCTGCTGACTTCTGAGGAAACACAAACTGATCCTGCCACGATAGGTGAAGTCCAGATAAGTTTAACTTTGGATGTCCAAGCCCCACCCTTTTGCCCTATTCAGCAAAGCAAAGTTCCCTCTGTAGCTCAGGGGGAGAGACTTTGCAGACAGGAATAATCCCGTTTTAAGGTGGGGAACCACCCTGTAAAGTGAACTTGCATCTCCCCACTGACCACACTCAGTAGAAGGAAGGTAAGAAAAAGCTTAGCTTGGACAGCTGCCTTTGAAAGGTTTTCTTAAAAGTTTGTATTCCCTGAAGGGTCTGTGTGGTCTTTTGGGGTAGGCATGAACCAACTCTGTTCTGTGGGCAGAGGGATCACCAGTGGCTCCACAATCTCCCTTAGACACTTCCCAATCCTGAGAAAAAGAGTCCAGCTGAGGGCTGGGACTTGTCCCTGAGGAATCTGAATCACAGGCAAGCCACAGTGGCTGCTTTTAAAAGCCCTCATGATCGGTCCCTATATCTCTGCCTCAAACTTCTACTTGTAGAAGGGAAATAAAATTCATGTATAGACTGTGAGTTCCCTGTGACTGGATCCACTTTGGACTTTTCTTCAAAAAACAGAGTGCTTTCTGCTGAAGCACAATGTCTATGTGAATTTTTTATGAATTTATATGTGAATTTGAGATTCTGGATTTTCTCCTGTGGATTTTCTCTGAATTTTATGCGAAGCCCATGACACCCAAGTTTAAATTCCACATTGTCAAAGCTGAGGGAGGTGCCTCACACACCTAAGGATGGATCTGACTTGGCAGCCACTGAAAAAAAACAGCTCTTTCAGAGAAAAGCCACATCTATTAACAAGGAAACTACAACTATTTATCACTGCAGAATCTTCTGACGCATTTTTAAAATCATACCCAGCACGAATACCTTTCTGAGCATCCTGCCTCCACGGAGGTCCTCACAAGCCTTGTTCCCATTTTTCTTTTCTCATTCTCCCTAACCTGCTACTCCTGGCAGCTGAAAGGCTCCCCACTTGCCTGAAACTTCTGGACAAGTACCAAGAGAAAGAAAAAAAATTTAAAAAAAAACCCAAAGCAAGCTGTGCTGGCAGGAGAGCAGTGATAAACAGCTCTTCTGAAATTGCTGCTGGTCCTGTTGCCTGGAATTGGAAGAAAAACCCTCCACACAATACTAGGATTGATAACATAAAGAGCAGTCTTTTAATGAAAGATTTCAGGTCCACAAAACACCCCTGCGAGCACCCGTGGCATTGGATTTTCACCATTTTTATAAGTTTAGTTAATTAGGATATCTAGAAATTGCATCCCATAGGAGACTGGTTGTGCTGGAAACCCACCCTGCCCCACTGGAGTCCCTGCAAGGGGCTCTTAACCCTACATCTTGTTGTGTCTCCCACGTGCTGGTGCAAAACAGGGTGTCCTTGTTAGAAATCCTTTTCTTGAAAAGGAAACCTAAAATGAGCCTTTCTCTCGTTGCTTTTTCTAATCAGGGGAAGAAAACATGCATCTATCAAAAGGTGATAATTTATCTTTATATTCTTATTTTTATCGAACAGGTTGGCCATTGAAGTGGTGGATATCCAATCCCTGGAAGAGTCCAAGGCCAGGTTAGATGGGGCTTGGAGCAGCCTGGGATAGTGGAAGATGTCCCTAAGACTAAAGAGAATTTCAAGAAGGTGACATAATGTGTGAGAAAGGGTAACTACTGTTCTAAAGTGTAAGAAAATGCTAGGCACTCTACAGCTATATATTAAAAATCCACAGATCTACAAATATATAAAAAAAAGCTAAAAATCTTTAGGCATCAGCCCCTTATATTCCTTTTCTCCTCTATGCAGGGCTGTCTCAAGAGTCAGTTTGCCAGTGGGTAGATACAAAACCAGCTTTCAGGCAGCCCCATGGGTGAAGTGCACAGAGTTGAAGGAATGGGCCTTATTTTACATCAGCTGAGCACAGGGCCTGTTACCTTCCACCAACAGAGTCGCTGGGTCACCAGGACTGTGTAGAAACTGCTCTTTCTGGTGTCCCGTGTCCTGGTTTTTGTAGATTTATGTGCTGTTCTCTTTTGGTGCCTCTGTCACGATCTCCTCTCTGTTCACACTGTCTGTATTAAAATCCTCTTTCCAGTCTCCACAACGTCCTCCCATGTCCTTATCCTGCCCTGGTGCAAAACACTCTCATCCCTGACAACTTCTTGGCAAGAGGAGGTGCAAAGCAGAGATATTTTTTTGGACGGCAAACCCCTGCGTAGTAACTCACTGTTTACTCATTCCCTCCTCTAAATGAACTCTGTAACTCCTCCCTGTCTCCTTCTCTATGAAAATTATTATTTTGACGTTTTTCTTATATCCAGCACCCCATTTTCATAAGTGGGGGACTGAACAAAGGAGTAAAAGAGCGGTGGGCAGTGGAATTTATGGATTCATACGCAGACAGAAGGGAATAGACAAGAATTTGCATAAAATTTGTTCCCTTGGCAAATCCAGAAAAAATGTAATTACATAAATGTTAGACTTCTGTATTTTTCATGTAGGGAAATAAAGGCCTGAGATGAAAATCCATCCTTCTGGCTTACAGCATTCGGTTTGATTTTCAGTTCCTCTCCTCGTTTATTGGTTTAAAATATCACCTTCAAGGTCGTCTTGCCTCCAGGAGAGTAATATCAAAGGAAACGTAATGTAACAAACCAGCATATTAAACTGAATTATGTGGTGCACAGTAACTTCTAAAGGGCACACTACATATAAAGCCTTTCAGAGAGAGGGGAATATGAGATAGGAGCTCTCTGTTCCTCCATAAATCTAGGTAAATACCAAAATAAAAAAGGGCTTGAGCACGGCCTGGGTATGGGGATATGATTTTAAAAAGTAATTGACATTTCAAATTGCTGGTGTCTTGGAGGAGTTCCTGTCACAGAAATGGTGTTTCTGGAGGTGTTTGGAATTGGGCACCAACCCTGGAACTCTGCCAGAGCCAGCACTTTGAAGTCCCAGCCCAGAGAGCCAAACGTGCTCCGAAAGGAGGGTGGGCAGCAGGACAAACGAGGGAATTCTGCAGCTCTGCTCTGGTGAGATCTCACCTCGAGTGTTTGGGGTCTCCAGCACAGGAAAGATGTGGAGCTGTTGGGATGAATCCAGAGGAGGCCACAGAAATGGTCCGAGAGCTGGAGCCCTTCTGCTCTGGAGCCAGGCTGGGAGAGCTGGGAATGTTCACCTGGAGAAGAGAAGGCTCCAGGGAGAGCTCAGAGCCCCTTCCAGGGCCTCAAGGGGCTCCAGGAGAGCTGGAGAGGGTCTGGAGACAAGGGATGGAGGGACAGGAGACAGGGAATGGCTTCCCACTGAAAGAGGGCAGGGTTAGATAAGGTGTTAGAAAGAAATTCTTTACTGTGAGATCCTGGCACAGGGTGCCCAGAGAAGCTGTGGCTGCCCCTTCATCCCTGGCAGTGTCCAAGGCCAGGGTTGATGGGGCTTGGAGCCACCTGGGATAGTGAAAAGTGTCCCTGCCCATGGCAGGGGGGGGAACAAAATGAGCTTTAAGTTCCCTTCCAACCCAAACCATGCTGGGATTCTAGGATTCTTTCATTTCATTTGAAAATCCCAGACCATAACAGAATAGAAATGTAACATCAACTGAAATTCCAGAGTAAGTTTTAAGAGAGAGAAAGTTGTCTTTTTCCCCTTCTCAGTTCTGCTCCTGATAAATTTTGGAATTACGAGAACGAAGTCTATTTGTTCTTTCACCTGCTCATTTGGCCCAGTTACTACACCAAGAAGCAGTTTCTCTATCCCAGTATTGCTGCTGCTGCCCAGAGATGCACCAAGTGCTGTCTAACCTGGTATTCATTCACCTCCCCAGCGTGAAGATTTTATGTGTAATTCTAAGGGAGGTTCTGCATTTCTTTTACAGTGCACAAAATAAAACAGACAACTGTGGAGGGCAGTGCTAGAAGGATTCTAATCATCACAGAATCATGGAATGGTTTGGGTTGGAAGGGACCTTCAAGATCATCTCATTCCAACCCCTGCCATGGGTAGGGACACCTTCCACTATCCCAGGCTGCTCCAAGCCTCATCCAACCTGGCCTTGGACACTTCCAGGGATCCAAGGGCAGCCACAGCTTCTCTGGGCAACCTGTTCTAAGATAAATTATCACCTGGAGATGTGTATTTTCTTCCCCTGATTAGACAAGGCAAAAAGAGAAACCCTAATTTGAGGTTTAAACCAGCTGGATTTAGAGGAATTCCACACGTACAGTCCAAGTTTCTCTGCCAGAGTGGTATGTGAAGAACAATAAATTGGGATCCAACTCACCAGCACTTGACCCACCTCAATATTTTCAATCACCTGTCCTTAATCAGCTGCTGCCTCAGTCTAAAGTTACTCAGCACTCTATTATGGTCATTTATAATCCACTGTTTATGTAACGAGACTCATAAACGACCAGGGCACTTTCCACTGGTGCAGCATTATCAGCAAAGTGACTTGTTCCACGGGATGACATGCTCCGAGATCTACGTGCAGCACTGTTTGCAGAGAACTTTTAAAAATATCAGCTAATCAATCAAAGAGAACATCAGAAAAATTTTATTTGAGAAATTTCACTCCTGATTAACCAAGTTAATAATAGATTACGTTAAGAACTCAGAGGGAAAGTACCTAAAACACTGAGTTTTTTGATTGGAATGATGGATTTCATAGGACATTATTTTATAAAATAAATATTATACCATTATAAAAATACGACTTTGTGATCAATTCAACATAAATTTTTATTAGAAATACACACTTTTTGCATATTATTATCCTAATTACAGGATGTAAATATTTTATATAATTATATATTAAATAATTTATCTAGTATAAGTATTTTAATATATATAATTATATATTATATAAACATATAATTATATAAAAATATATTAAAAATATATTAAAATAATGGAATATGCTGTATTTTATAACTTTTTTTTTTCCTTGAAGATTTTATACATAGCAAAGGTCAGTTTTTAAATTATGGGAGCTGCTATTTATAATCAGAGAAGTGTAAATTCTTTTTCTTTACTTTCAAAGCTGTTTAGCTCTTTGCAGCCACAGGATATTTATTTCTAAGCCCACACTTATTGCTGCTCTTGCATTGATACCTGCCAAGAAAACCTCATCCAAGAAAACCTCCAGAATCTTTTAAGTGCTGCCAGCCAGTTGGCCTTAGGTGAGCTTTGAGGAGTTTTAAAGGGAAACTTCAATTTGGCAAAATCTTGGGAACATTTCTTTGTCTAATTAGGCAGGAGAGTAAAAAGCCAATAAGCTGGGAAATTGAGCGGGGTTGTTGTTTTTTTTTAAACCCACTTTAAATAGAATAAAAGGATTGGCTGCTCCTCTGTGAGAAAGCCACCACTTTGCTGTTCTGGAGGCAGGGAGACTCTGTGAATTACTGAAAAAATTACCAAAAAACTGGGAGGATTTTTTTTTTCCATCACTGCTGGAGGACAGGATGACACTTCCAAGCTGCCAGCAGCCGAGGCAGTGCCAAGCTCACCAGCTGCAGATAATCCAGCACTGCTCAGGATTTGGGATGTGGGAGACCACGGGGAGCTGCTGGAGGCAGCTTTGCCCGGCACCACCTGGTCCCCCTCGCTTCCTTTATTTTTGGGGGCAGCCAAAACATCATCATTCTCCCCCAGCACCAGTTCTGATTCACTTCCCTCCCTTCTGAGGCGAAGGAGACGGCATCCTGCACTTTATCAACTCCGGCCTCCATGAATTCTCCAGGCTGAGACAGATGGGCAAAGGGAGCTGCTCCATCCGAGCCTAGCAGGCTTCTCGTACACCACACTGCCACAAATGTTAATTCTTACATGGGCTCAGAGTAACTTCTGGGAAGTGCATCATAAAAAACCCCGGCTGAAGGCTGCAGAGTCGAGACAGAGTTTGAGAAGATGGATTAATAAGCATAAAGATGCTCTTCCACACAGCCTCACCTTCCTTGGTCACACCCCATCCCAAGCGACAGGCACAACCTGGCCATAAAAAGCGATTGACTAAGGACAGCATGGGGGAGCAATATCAGCTGTGGCCTGTCTTTGTGAATAGTTGCATTAATATTGTCTAAACCTGCAACTGGTTGTGGTGTTGAAGTATCTGAGTAGAAATAAATACATATATATATATAAAATATTATATATATTTAGTATATTTCTCCCCCAAGTATTAATGTGCCTCACAGTGAACCCGGCTTTCAGCTACGGCTAGGAAGGTAAAAAATCTTCCCAAGCTGGAGAGCTGCACAGTTCACTGCCAGTTTTGCTACCCTTGGAGTGATATTTGGCCCATTATGGGATTTATGGGCCTGTGAAGAAGACATCTGGAAAGATGTCTGGGATAAACAGTTGCCATGGAGACAGAGAAAGAAGACATTTTTTCAGACTGTCTTTTTGGTATGTTGGAGTCTGCGTTCCTTTGAAAATGGAGACAGGATTTAATTGCATGGAAGAAGATGAGGAGAAAATTTAACAGCGGGTCTCTTGAGCCTTGAGGATTCATGATAATAAATTCACGGCTTCAAATCTTTTCTGTCTCAAAAGAAGAAAATGATAACATCTTTCTTTGATTTGTTCATTTCTAACTAATCTCACAACAGCACTGGAGTGGGACGAAAATGGGACACAAACCTTGAAACAGTCTCTGAGGATGAGTCTTTAAAAATCCCAACACAGGAGAATGGGATTTTTAATGGAAATTATTCAGGCAAAGCCTGAGGTTAATAATTGCCCACTCAATAACATTTGTCAGGAATTTTGACTTGTTTCTAAAAGGATAAATAGACCAAAGAAAACAGACAGGCAATAAACAACTGAAAAGGGCAACTGACCTCAAGTCCATATAATTTATAATTTCAGAAATTATATTAAATTGTGGTGCACATCCATTAAGATCCCTCAAAAGGAACTTACAAATTATTACTGGTTTTGTTTCAGGGTAGCTCTGGGTGTAAGAAGATTTTCTTCTCTTTTTTAGAGCTGGAAAACAAAACCAAACAAACCACAATAAAATCTAAATGTTCTCCAGAGCCAGAGTTGTAAAATCAAGCTGCCCCTCCATATTCCAACCCCTGCACCCCGTTTTCTGCTTTTCTGGATTTTATAAATAGAAATATCTCCGTGGAAAATGTAGGAGAAGATAACTTATAACAGATCTTGGGCCAAATTCACTCCTGATGTAAGCAGAGTGACGCCACCAGGGACACTCCTCAGAGCAATTTGTTCCTTGTTTACTCCTCCAAACCTTCGGAGGATGAGAAATGACTGAATTAAATAACTTAATTTCTTCCAGCGTGCAAATTCCATAATCCGTCCTGGAAATTGTTCTGGTGGTGAGTCAAACAATCCCTTATTAGAGCTCGTGGGACCTTACGGTCGAGTGGAGGAAACAAAGGAAAGAAATCCATTATCAGCAGCCAGTCCATCCCCTGTGAGGGGCGAGGTTCAGGTGCTGCAGTTCGTGCTCCTGAGCAGGAACACCATGTCAGAGTTTAACCAAGGCTGGCTCCTCTTCTTGAACTCGTCTGAGTGCCCTGAACGTATTCAGAGAGCGGGAAAAAAAAATAGCACCACAAATTAAACGTGATCCAGCCGCGACAGGGCTGCTGTGAGTTGTATGAACATCGCAGAGGATGCGAGAACCATTTCTGGTGTTTAGGTACAGGAAACCACAGGAAGACTGAAAATTACAGTTGTGTTAATGCAAAAGCTGGATGATTAGAGACAAGATAATCCCTTTTTGCCTGTCTTTGGATCGTCTGGCTTTCTCTGTCTAAAGGCTGGCAGGATGCACGAAGAAATGGGAGGTGGCTGCCGAGAGGACTTAACAATTTATGGTCAATTTACAGGACCAGTAACAGCAAGAACATAGAGATATATGGATCAACCCTCCAGCACTGCTGGGTTAGTCACTTCCTCCACAAAAGCATTGATGGAATCATTGAAGGAAGGAGTATTTTGGAAAGAATGTGGATTTTAACTATATTTGTGGAAAAAAAAAGTCTGCACATCCTCAATTTCTTATGGCTTACTCCTGTAACTGAGAAGTTAATTCCAAAAGAGCTAATTAGTTTCTCCATGTCTAAAGTTGCTATAAGTCAGAGACTGATTGATTTAGAAAATTTAGAGATGGGTTAAAAAAGAAAGATGAGAATTAGGTAAGTATATTATTATTTCTTCTCCCCCTCTTCCTAGTAGAGTTAAAAATCAAGTAGGAAGGAAATTGTTCTGTGGTCTTTCTCACAAATATGTGTGGGCAGGTATAACCCTCCCACCTGAAGTAATAAATAACTATGAAAATTTGCATACATTTAATCAATATTCCTTTATTGGAATATGGAATCATTATGGAAAAATGGAAAATACACCCAAAGGGACCTGCGGAGTTCACAGAGATCCTTCCTTGCACTCAGGCGAAATAAACCATAACTCAAATATCTAAAAGGAATTTTGGGAGTTCTCATTGTGACATTTTTATTAGGTGGACAAAAAAAAAATGTATGACAGGGCACAATTCTGTGTGCTTGAGTTATAAAGCTCCAGAAACTTCTTTATGTTTCAGTCACTTGAGAAATTTTGACTTGCAGGGATGGCAATAACTTCAGTGTCAGACAATAATAATAAGATAATAATAAATTTCTTCCTGATATTCTACGAATGAACAGATGCTGAGTCATTTAGCAGATTTAAAATTAAACCCTGATGTAAACCTCAGTTAGATGTAAGTTTTTAAAGCTGTAGATGTGTATTTATACAGGTATAAAATATAGGTTTATATTTATAGATATCTTCAGATAGATTACCCATAGTCTGTTTGAGATGCAGGTAGAACAAAAATTAGGAAGCACACAAAACCCACTTGGTTTAGAACCCAAGTGAGAAATCTTATCCACGTGAGCAGGAATGCTCAGCTGCTGTAACCAAACCACTGGAAAATTTCATTATCAGTTCTCAGTCCAGTGGAATAATGGGAAACAAGTCAGCGATTCTGGGCTGTCCTGCATGAAGACAATTATGGAACAGTCCTGCTGACTGGGAGCGCTCTGTTTAATTCTGCCCAGGATTATTCAGCTCTGATAACAGTGGCTGCTGCTTTGGGCAGTTTGCAGGTTAGCAGAGAAGGGGTGGAATTACATTAGGCATTATTTTTTACGGCCAAAAATCTGGAGCAGACTCAAGTCCTTTCCTGTCTCGGGAATAAGGAAGAGGCACGTTCTAAAAATACGCCCAACAATCCTTCAGCTCGTTTTATTAATTCTTTGCGTTCATTATTTCAATTTGGCTTCGCTCTTGGCGTACAGCTTGGGTTTACTCATCGCACACTCTAATAATTGCTTTTCTCCTCAAAGCATTTCCTTGTGCATTGACTTCTACGTCCAGCAATTTTTTCCAGCCAGCTCCTGGCTGGCCACTCAGTGATGGATCCTTCCAGCCTTGCCTTTTGTTTGGGTTGTGATTTGTACTTGTGTTGTTTCGCTCTGCTCCCTTCGATTTGTTTTCCTGCAAAAGGACACAAACCAATCGATTCCAGCGGCTGCGGGAGCAGGAGATGCATGGCTTGATTACCAAAAGTGCAAGCTGCCATGGAAGTCTGAAATGGCTTTTAGGGTAATCAGAAAGGCAAGGAAAAAGGATCAATAAGAAAAGCATCTTCAGGTGATTGTCCACAAGGCTCAACTGTCTGCTCTTGAAGGGTGAAAACGACGCTGTTAAACCAATGTCCAGCTGTCCGGGTAAGGTTCGTGTTTGGTTCACCAACAAAACAACAGAAAAACAAGCAAAAAACCCATAAAAAACCCAAACAAAACCCCGCCAAAACCCAAAAATCCAAAACCAAAGAAAACCCCCAAAAAACCAAAACAAAAACCCCCAACCAACCAACCAAAAAACCAAACAAAAAAACCCCAAAAAACCTCAAAACAACCCAACAACAAAAACACCAACCAGAAAAACAAAATAATGTCTATGAACACTGAAAAAAAAGAGGAATTCCAGGGCTGGGAAGTGAAATAAGCAGCTCAGCTCTCTGTGGATACTGAAAAGCTGCTAGCAGAAGGTTTTCCCTGCTTCTTGCAGCATTCTGTAAGAATCCCTCCTTTCTCATGCAAGCTATGAAAACAATAAGATGGTTTTTGTAAATAGCATCTGAACACCTGCTGTTTTCCTGATCTGTTTGGGTTTGAGGCAGAGAGTGTTTGGAATTGGGCGTTGTAGGACTTCAGCCAAGCACCCCAGGAGGTGGGTGACCACTGACCAATCACCTATGCAATTTAGTGCATATAAGCAGAAATTGTAAATAATAGAAGTTACTCTATTTTCTCACTGGGTCTGTGTGTGCTGCATCTCTCCGTCCCGGGCGCTACAGCGACAGCTCTCTGAGATGATGGATATGCCTTTGGTGGGACTCAGCTTGCATATTAAGGCACCTTCATTTGTGTTTTTTAATATGCAAACTGGATGCAAATCTCTGTATCTATCAACTCTACGAGGAGTCTTGGGAGGCTCGCCAGCTAATTTAGCCAATAATTTAGATGTCTAACATCCAGTGAGGCAATTGTTCCCCAAGGGGAGCAATTTTTCCCTAAACAGGGAGCCCAGTACAGTTCTATTCACTGAAACACACGCCAGAAATGCTTGTTGGATTCAGTGGGAGTTGAGATGGGATTGAGAGCAGCAGAATTTCCACCTGTTCTTGGTGCTGACAGCAGAACCCTTCCACTTCCAGCTGGGGATTGGCTGCTCTTATTTTGGTAAAAAATGTGTTTGCTTAAAGAAGCATCACGATTTTAAAGGTGTGAGTTGTCAAAGATCTTTTAAAAAAACCAAGCTGGTCGTAGCTACAAATATTTTATTGGCTGGGAAAGGAGGCTTTTTGGGTATTTCCACGTGGCTTGAGGCTCCAGAAGAGTCAAGTTAAAACCAAAAATGCCTTTAAACTCCATATTTACAATGTTGTGCAAAAGACAGGTAATTACTTTGATTCATCTGTAAATAATTTATAAGACATTATACATTCATTGAGCTGTCAAAATCGTGAGTCTTCATGGCATCTGGGAGCAAAATTCAGAAAGGAAAAGAGGAGGAAAGAACATTTATTATAACAGATCGATCTGAAGTCTTGTTGGCAAGTTTTCTAAATTCTATTCCTTTCCAACCATTTTGCAGGAATATTTGTTATATTGGGAAAAAATGGACTCCAATGTTCAACATTCCTGTCGATAGGAAAGGAAGGAAAAACAGATGGCATATCAATAGGGCAGAAGGTCTTCTATCTTACTCTTGAAGTATCTTAAATCATTATATTTTCTTAAAATAGTTATAAAAGGCTGGTCAAATCAACTTTTTTCCTCTTTTTTTCTTAATTTTTCTTTTTTCATAGAAGAGCCTACACGTCCACTTTAAGCAAATATTCTGCTTCCAGCCAGCTCAAGCGAGATTAATTTCACCTTTAAACTCAAGTGTGACATTGCTGAAGAATTCCTGCACCACAGAATAACTTGTTTCTGTGGTGGAACTCATATTAGAGAATGAAATCTCAAGCTGGGGAGCAAAACAGCACAGGCCAAGTTAATTTGTTTCCTTGCACAGAATTCAAAATTCTCCTCTCTGGAAGGAAATATTGGCACATTTTAGGCTTTATGACCCCCAAAACGAAGCATGGGTTCCTTTTTCTTTCCTTTCTGTTACAAAGGGCAGGAAAAGTTGCATGAGAGAATTCTCCCTTTGTACTTTCCTGCTCCCTGTTCTTCTTGAGAGGAATTTGGGGAAGGAATTGCACATTTCTCATTCCCTCCCTTTTTCCAGGAGCAAATTACCGCATCCAGTCTGAGCCAGCAGTGCTGGATAGCGCCTCACGGGCAAAGCCAAAGGTCTCCCTTCCCCATCCTCACCCTCTTTTGCACAGAAACTAAAAAAAAATAAGATGAAGATTGGACCTGACGTTCCTCCTGCCTTGTTCTTCCAGTGGTGGGAAAGGCCAGGAACTTTGTGAAAAAAAATAAAGCTCAGCAAGGGCTCAGGGAGTTGACATTTAAGGTGTTACATGGGATGGTTTGGGCTGGAAAGGACCTTAAAGACCATTTAATTCCAATTCCCCTGCCATGGGCATAGAATATATCAATGTAAGTGACCTTGTGCTGCTGCTTGTGAGGGTAAATAGGGCTGAATTATCTCATTTTTTGCCATGCTGAGATAAGTAAATACAGAGATTTTTCTACCACTTGGCAGAGTAGTTAAAAACTTGTTATGGCACCATAACTTGCTCGTCCATCTGAAGATGATTTAACTTACTGTGCTTCAGTTTTATTTTGCTGAGGAAAAATCAATATGCAAAGCCTGTCAGGAGTCCAAATTATTACACTTATTCAGCTGCATGTATTATTGAGGAGGCAGTTCCCCGTAATGAAGTTCTTGGCTTAAGTTTGTGAGGTATATTAAGAAGTAGTGGATGTAGCACAGAAGAAGCTGCAATAAGAAATGAAATTGTACACTTGGGCAGTTTTAAGCATTGGCCACCTCTGTGAGAATATCAGAAATCTCGTAAGAAAAGAAAACATTTCATGGTAAGGAGAGGCTAAGAAGACTTTCTTGAGTCTAGTGTCTAATAAAATGTTGTTCATGACTAGAATTTTCCAAGGGATCCTACAATGCAGGCAAATAGCAAAAGGAGTGATTGAAAACAAAATGGCAGAATGTTCCTCCAGAAAGCCAAGTGCTGGTGAAAAGGTGATTCTTAGGTGGGTACAGAAAAATCTTCCAACTGAAGTTATCAACACAAAGCCATCGGAATTTCTCCCAACCCTTTCTTGTTTTCTCACCGGTGGTCTGAGCACAGGCAACCATTCTGGTGATGGCAAATCTGCTTTCCAGAGCAGGATTTAACTGACCGTGTCCAACATCTGCATTTGAATGGCCCTCGAAGTTTTTGTGGGAATTGATAGGAACAGGCAATCCTGGAGAACAGTGTCTCTCACTGGAAAGCAGATGTTGGAAATGCACCTGGTGAGTCATTCCCAGCTTTTGTCCTCTGACTGGGAAGGCAGCTTTGGGACAACAGCCAAGCTGAAAACACCTAAGGCACAGAAACCTCAAGTTCTGTGAGGAAAACTCACAGAATCACAGAAAATCCTGAGCTGGCAGGGACCCACAAGGGTCACTGAGTCCAACCCCCGGCCCTGCCAGCTGCTGACAAACCAGTGTCACACACTGAGCCTCTTGCTGCAGTGACCCTGCTCCTTCTTGGGCTCCTGCCCAACACAAAGCCAGAAGGAAGGAGGATCCTGATTGTCACTACCAGCACTGGGGACATCATTGCAAATGGGGAGCTATTGCAGGGCACGGTGGGAATGGGCAGGTATTACACATTTCCCATCTCACCAGGGGGATAAACTCGCCCTTAACACAGCCCAGAGTCCTAACTTCAGTCTGTATTGGTAGATCCTGTTGTATTCACTGGCCATATTTAATGAATTTATTAGCTGCAGAAGCTCAAAGCTGAGGAATTAAGGAAAGGGTCAAAATCTGTATTTTGTCTATATGAACGTGTATCAGTATCTTTTACACCCTTCTAGGCTTTTATAAGCTCAAGCAGGGATCAGAAATTATCACTGTACTGTCCTCTCCTTGCCTTTGGGTAATCTGGCTAAAACAACCAAATTTCCTGGGTGTGCTGTGCAGTAATCCTGTGGTTTCTCTGTTACAAACAAATGCTCAGAATTATTCACTTTAGGAATATTTTTTTTTCTTTGTGTCTACAACCAATCTGTTTTTTTCATAGCTTGATTAACATCCTCCAGCAAGCAAAATTTCCTCTTTTTTTTTTTTTTTGTGTGTTTGTTTGTTTGGTTGGTTTTGTTTTGTTTTGTATTATATTTTCTTAGGAAACATGACTGCTTCTCTGGAAATGCCTCTCTCTTTTCACTGAGATTCGTAGAATCATGCAATGGTTTGGGTTGGAAGGGACCTTGAAAGATCATCTAGTCCAAATCTCCTGCAATCATCAGAGACATCTTCAACTTCAGTGTCTCACCTTTCCACTCCAGCCCATGAAGTCAATGTGTTTACTGAAGCTTTGAAAGTAATTCCAGGGATAAAATGGTGTCTCTGGGCAATGATCTGCACTTAGAAGACTTCTGTTTTCCACCAGTGGTCATTCAGGGAGCCAGGGTGACTGACTTAGACTGGACATGGGGTTTATAAGAAGCAATGTCAGGTATTTTGACTCTGAGGATTTAATTTAACAAAGGTAAGGTTTTACTGCAACCTGAGATGCTTCAGGGGACTGAGTTTCCAATCTGGACAGACACGAGTCTTCTCTAGGCCCCATGACAGAAGGTCTTGATACCCTAAGGAGTACAGGGACTCTTGTGTTTATGTGCACCTGCATCCGGTCCTAACAATCTCCAAAGTAATTCCCTATTTCTCTTGCTTCAGGAGCTTATTGGACACTAGAAAGCAATTTACCGGCAAAGTCTAGGGTTCATCCAGGTGAAATGCAATCATGGTCAGTGAGGAGGAGTCCAAAGTCCATCAGTGCTGCCTTACTCCACGTTTCATCACTGGAAATAAAGATCCTAGAGACCAGTCAGCTGTGCCATTGCCTCCAGCAAGGATCGAGCTCTCTCTCACTGCTGTGTTTTCTCAGGGACACAAACAGTCTGAAGCAGCAACAAAGCCTTGCTTTGTCAGAAAATCCAGGCACAGAACACGCCGTGGGGATAGGAACAGAAGAGCATTTTCACTGAGTTCCCCTTTAAAGGAAGATCCAGTTGTCTGACACCTGACTCGCTCGTTTTTACAGAAGCATAACACCTTTGCAGGACCTTTATGAAAACACAATCCCCATGCAAGGAAAAACTTCTTTTGTTTCAGCACTACAGAAGAGTGCAGCTGCTGCCTGCTGGGATGGAGCTCTGGCACATGGCTTAAAAGGAGTTGGCCATCCCAGACCACTTATCAATTATCGCTCACTTACAATTCAGACAACTCCTTAATAGATTTTTGGGGGAATTTTTTTTAGCCATGGTAGTACAGACGTTAAAATATTTGATGAGTGAGTGTTGTCACAGCTTCCAGCTGCTCACGACTCCGCAGACACTGGCAGATGAAACCATCACTCATTAATTGGGTAAGTTTTGCTGCTGCTCATCATTCATTTTTTAACAGCAGTGGCCTGGCAGAACATGATTGCAACTACATGTGCTGCTCACAATTGCTTGGGGCAACGTGAATTAGAACTGTACCCCTGCCCCACAGGTAAAACCAATTGCAAAGGCATCTAAAATCATGGAATAATGGAATGGTTTGTGTTGGAAGGGACCTTCAAGATCACCTCATTCCACCCCCTCCGTGGGTAGGGACACTTTACACTAGGCCAGGTTGCATCTACTACGCTGTGTATTTGAAAATGTTCATTAAAAACCCCAAACCAACCAACCGAGCAAAAAGAAACAAAACACAAACAAAAAAAAACACCCCTAAAACTAAACAATATGGGGGCAAACCCTCACACTTTAATAATCTCTGCATATATTGGAAAGAAACTGCCCCCTTTGCTCTAGATCATCATGTACCCCATGAACTAGATGACCAGAGTGGTCTTCTTGATAATATTTAAGTCTGGACCAAAGAAAAGAGAGGATTTAATGAACTGGATGTCACCATAGAAACAAGGAACTCACAGGTGGAACCGTGTAAATAATGGATATTTTATTTTTAAACACGCACTCACCAAAATCCCATTCTGTTCATTTAAGTGAGAGCTTTTCCTTCATTTTTTTCTGACAAGAAAACAGAGAGTTGGACAGGCAGAGAGGAAATTTCATTTTTAGCTTTTTATCTTGAATTTTATCATTTCTTTACTTTTTATCCCTGATTCAATTTAAGTACCAATACTTCTGAAACAATGTTCTGTTGAGCAGAACGATATGAAATGGCCATATATTTTCATTTCCCAAATTTGGTAATGGTTGCTATTTTTCAGCCTTTATTATTTTAAAATGTAACTTTAACCTGCATTTTTCAATGACTAAACTGCTTGCAGAGAAATACTTTTATTCAATCTGCTTCCCAGAAACTCATCTCATCCGAGTCATTATTTTACCCAGCTGCCTGGGCAAATTCTAATTCACCTTTCATTTTCTTTATATTATGTTCCTTGCCTATTAGAGAAGGACTTCCTGGAAATTCTGGAGATGACACAAGTAATGGCTTTGAAAGAACCAGGTGGGAATTACCACATGAACATACTATGGGATGGGAATAGTAGCTCATACACGTGTTTCACAGCTAATGGTGTTTTCAGAGCTGTAGGTAGTAAATTCCAGCACTTTTCCTTCCCTTCTTTTCTGAATGGAAGCCCAGCAAATGCTGAGAAGATGACTAAACTCACATTTATCAGCAGGGCTTGCAAAGGTGGCAGTCCTTGTTTAAACCACCGAAGAGAGTTCCTGCTGCCCAAGGACACAACAGAAATTTCTGCCCCATTACAGCAATTTTTGCATCTTTTTCTCTGAGTTACCTTCCCTGACCACCCCCAGGCTGATGATCACCTTGCCTAAGCTTTAATCAGGTTAGAGAGTCCACAGGGCTCAACTCATACTCTGGCCTCCCTCTTGAGTCAGGAGACAGAGAAAAAGGCTATTCCAGAGAACAATTTAGCCACAAATGTCAGGCACCCAAAGCAGCCAGAAAGGAGCAGCTCTAAGGAAGGAGCCACAGCTCTACAGGCCTCAGATTTCGTTTAGGTGACAGAATTGAGGTGTTACTCACTAAAATCCAGAGAGACAAATTCCATCCCTGGCGATAAAACGGTGAATAAGAACTTGAAAGGTTTGAGGTTTAAGATTCTTACAGCAGAGACTGAAGCATCCATATCTATCCTATGTGGAAAACCCATGGCAGAGCTGTGCCCAGGTGATGCAGGATGCACCTGTGGCCCCAGACATTCCATATGGCCCCACACACTCCATATGGCCCCACACACTCCATATGGCCCCACACACTCCATATGGCCCCACACACTGCACCCCTTTGCCATGGCTTGGCACTATCCCACGGATAGCACACACCACTGAAAACAAAGGGACAGTATTTTAAGGAATGATTTTCTTGAAACTGAAACGCCCAAGATTCCAAGCACACTGTGATCCCTGATGAAAAACAGCCCAGAGATTCCCAGTCTAGTGGCAATCCAGCTGTGCCTGGAAGAAAAAGCTGTCGGATCACACAAACTGTTTCTGCTCCCAGCACCACGACCTCAGCTGGGAGTTACAATGCCAAAGGAATATCCCTGCTCGTCTGCCATTAATATTATGTCTGGGGTGTAATGTGGATGGTGTTTGAATCCCTCTCATAACTCCTCTGAAGGGGTTCTTCACCAGATAAAGTGTTTTATACTCTTTCCCTCGCCAGACAGAGCTTCTAGGTAAATAAAGCTGGGCTGTGTATTAAAGAGGGATGAGAAAGAAACACCTTGGAGGCTTTTCCAAGGAATGTGCTGCTGGTTTGCCCACTGGAGGTTTGCCCTGTCTGCAGCTGTGTCTAGCAAAAAACCTTTCCTTAAATGATTCCAGGGCAGTTTGGCTGTGACACAACACCCTTTCCTTCCCCTGCCAAAGCTGATCCTGAACTTTTCCAGTGGCAATGCACTTCCAGGCTTTCAGCCTCACTGATGTGACTGAATTCACAGCAGGTCAGCATCAGCATTTTAGCTTCAGCTGCTCCATTTGAGGAAAAGATTCCTTATGGAGCCAGAAGCTTGGTTTATGCCTGGATTGGGAAGATTTTGGTCGTTATTACCAACAGAATTCATTCAACCCAGCTTCAGACCCCCGCAGTGATTGTGTTAACAGGCAATGGAGAAAAATGGGCATTTGTCATACAACCTTCTCAGCAGGAGGTGGATGCAAAAATAGGGCAAGTTGAAGTTCTCTCTGTATTTGTAAGTGTCAGTGAGCTCTGATTTTGACCTCTTGGACATAAACCCAGTTTCAGTATCTAGCACTGATAAAGATCTCTCCACTTTATAAGTCCATTTTGAGGTGACATGAATTTGTTCACTGTATCAGGTGAACAAACTTAGAGAATCCCAGAATGCTTTAGGTTGGGAGGGACCTTAAAGTTCATTTAATTCCAACCTCCTGCCATGGGCAGGGACACCTCCCACTATCCCAGGTTGCCCCAGTCTCTGTCCAACCTTGGATACTTCCAGGGATCCAGAGGCAGCCACAGCTTCTCTATCCAACCTGTGCCAGTGCTTCACCTCCCTCAAAGGGAAGAATTTCTTCCCAACACCTAACCTAAATCTACCTTCTTTCACTTAAAACCATTTCCCTTTCCCAAAAACATCTAAAAAGCATGATGATAAAGTCAGAGAAATTCAGTAACAAGCTGAAGAATGAATCAATGCTTGGAAAACAGAGATCAGTGAAGCACTTTTTCTTGCATTTGCCTGAGAAAAAACAAAGTTTGATCACAGCCTGGGTCCCAAGGGGTGCAAAGACGATTTGTCTGGATAAAGACTCTACAGAATGGATGCCTGAAATTATCACAGAACCCGTGTCTGTCATCACATGTCCCTGGCTTCTCCCTTGAAACTCATTCTTGTTCCTGCCACCTCTAATATGAATTTAGTAGAAGACACTTTATGCAGTGTCACATGGATAAACCCATCAGTGCAAAAAAAAAGCATCTTTGACCAAAGGCAGATGTATCCACGAAGATCAGAGCTATCTAGGTCTGTATCCTGCTTTAAAAGGAGCCCCAGATGAAACCTTCAGGTGTAGAGATATTTTCTTATCTATTCTAGAGTTCCTTCCAACTCTAGGAATTCATCACCTTGGCTTCAATCCTGTTGTTCTTGGGCACAGCTGCTTCAGTAAGGGAGACACAGTGAAGTAATGTCTTCCCAGCGGTGCCGGGGGAAATAACAGCAGATAATTCAAAGGCTCTGAGAGAACAAGAGGCTGATGAGACACTCAATAAAGAAATGCGAAACGGAACAAAACCTGCTCCATCATCTTCGTGTGATGGAAACATAATTCAAAATCTCTCCTTGCATCACCACACTGCCTTCTAATTGCCATCTCCTACCCCCGTGGTGCCCTCACCAGCTTCTTTCCTGTTGATTTACAGGGTGACTTTTAACAAGGATTAGATGTGATTCCTCGTAGGAACCATCACATCCCTTCAAATCCTTGTTTCCTTTCGATTCCTTGACGTGCCTGGGAATGTTGCTTCCTCTCAACATTTTTCAGAGGAAGGACAGGAGGAGTGGGGCTGGAAGACAAGGGCTGCAAGGTAAAGATTGATTTGACAGTGAGTCATGAACCACGTAATCCCCAACGAGGCCTCATCGCTTCTTTCTCTATTCAAATTCTCGTGCTCACTTTTGTCACACCTTGGCTCATTTCAGCTTAGTGCATTTTAAACACTTTGAACATTAAGTTTTAGGCACAAATCTGCAGGTCACTCAAGGAATTCCCCCACCATTTGAGAGAGAGCCACGTTCAAGGGGCAAATCTGGAGTATCTGGTTCCAACACTGGAAAGCAAGACAGGGAACAGGCGGGGAAAAAGCCTTTCATGCCAGTCTACAGCTGGAGATGTTCTCCATTTCATCAGCAGGGCTCTTTCCATCACCATTCATATTCTTTGGGGTAATCCGGAGCTCCAGCACAACCTACCCAATATAACAGAGCCAGAAGCTAAAGGTGGGATCTGTCTGATCAAATGTAGACACCTAAATGTGGTGATTATTTAGAGCTCAGATGTTACCCTTAATTCCATTATGTGTCCAGAGGGGAAAAATAGACCTCATCCAATCTACATTGAGGATGAAATAAATTCTGTCTCAGCCTCTACTTGGTAGACATCCAGAGCTACAAACTGAGGAAGGTGACTTGCTCATTTTTGGTGCAGATGCATTTGCAGCTATCGACATTTAATTAGGTAAATCCCCCGCTAAATGCACATAACCCAGGAAACTGTCATTAATATCTGAGTAGCTGCTGTGTCAGTCTTTCCTAGCCCCAGGGTTGGGAACAGGTCAGAAGAGTCTGGATGGGAGAAATAGAAATACAAAAATGGTGCGTGTGGATCAGCAGTGAGATTCACCAATTCCCATCCGGCAGGAAACACCTGCAGGGCTGGTGAGAGCTACAAGAGGGTGCAGCACACACTGGGGCAGCTCCACAGTAGGACAGGGATGAAAACTCAAACAGAGGAGATTGGAAACACCGATGTAAGAAATAGCCCAGCTCCACTGCCTGGGGAAGTTGAGTATTAAGTAATCACTGCTCTCCTTCCTTTCTTGTCTGCCTTTGGCTTTCATTACTCCCCTTTATCAGTTTAATTCCTTCTCCAGAGCAAAGGAGTCAGATTCTGGGTCCTGCTGAGATTTCATTTCCTTCAAATTCTCTTTTTCATTCAGGCTGTAAGTGATGACTGAACGGGGATGGACGCATAGGGTCAGCACATGCCCCCTATTTCTTTTCACATAAAGTTTCCTCAAGAATTTAAAGCATTTAAGAGGAAGAATCCATCATAAAACGAATGGAAAAAAATAAAGCAAACAGAAAATCTCAAGGCAATCACTGCCTCTGAGGCACTGAAGGCACAGCACAGCAGCAGAAGGAGAGAGAACAGTGCTGTGAAGAATAAAGAAGGAATGAGCAGAACATCTGGGCATGAGAGGCAGAGTGGGAGAGAAAGGGGGAAACATCAGAAACCCCATTTGGCCGATGCTTGTGTTCACTGAACACTGCAAGGGGGTAAAGCAAAGGCAGCAGAGCTGAGTTCTGTATATATGGAGGAACCCATAAGTTCTTCTTCCTATTTTGCCACCCAAGGACAGGGCTTCCCATGCAGAGAATTATCAGTGCAGAAAACAAGGTCTCTAAACAACAGCAGAGAACCTACAACTCCCATTATTACATTTTGCCCCATGTGGGCACCTTGGAGAAGGATTAATGAACTCTAATATTATATATTATTGTTCTAGACACTGTAGAAATACAGAACACAGATCCAAGTTCTGTACGTGCCGCTCTTTGTCTCACCTGACACAAAAGGTGGATTTTTCTTTTAAGTCACAGTCACTTGCCCATATTCACAAGCCCCTGCAGACTTCCTAAAAGCTCACAATCCCATTTCGTGCCTTGCAGCCCCACTGAGGAGAAATAAATTCTCAAAAAAATGTATATATTGAATTGTTCTATGGGAATTTCCCTGCGGGAATAGCCAAAGAGGGGAAGAGGTAATTGTGAATATAACGAATTTTATTCACCAGTCGGGAGGGATTTCTTCCTTCTTTCAGCTGTTTCTGACAAGCAAGGGGGTTATTCCCCATCTTTCACTTTCTTTGAAAGAAGCAAGCTGGTAACATTGCTCCACTACCTGCCATCATTAGTAAGTCTTAGTGTTGAATATAAAAAAAATTACAGCAGGCAGTTTTCATTTTCCCCAAATAAAAAATAGTTTGTGTGCAGCAGGAGAAATGCAAGAGGAACCAACACCCTGCACTTACAACTGCCTGATTTCTGGAGAGTTACTGCATCTTCAGGGAGTTTTGTGGTGACACATCTCCCAAAAATTTAACCAGCAAGGAGGTGATAAGAGTTTTGTTGCTATCCTAACCTTTAACTAAAGAGATAAAGGTTTGTTGGGAATGAGGGTGGCAGGATATGGCTTGAAGTATGTGTCATATAATGAAAAGTGAGTTTTGAAGTCAGAACTTCAAGGGTTTAGAGTGAAATGCTGTAGTCCCAGAGGTGAAATGAAATACATTTAAAATACATCTACAAAGATAAAATAAAATAAAAATTTAAAAAAGTATTTAAAACTTAGAGAAAAAGGACAACAAGCAGGATCCGTGGACTGAAAGGGCTTTCAAACAAGAAATACACCAGAATCCTTCACCGAAAGATTAATCTCTCGGAGGGGATATGGTTTCTTACTGAAAGCCACATAAGCTGTGGAACTCGTTGCCACAGGATGTGGTGAACAACTAAAAGATGCTCGATGTGCCTCGGAAAATCTTCCCAGTGATTCAGCCTGCAAATACTGGGGGAGCAGAACAGGGAGCAGCTGGGTTCTGCCCTGAGTGAGAGCCTGAAAGGACCCAGTCCCTTCCTGCCTGAGTGGGTGATACAATTTAATCACACTGAGATGCAAAAGCCTTTCCGATGGCTCTGGGCTTCCTCTACCTCTGAGCTGTGTCCTTTCAATTTGGGGCAGGCAGGGGGAGGAGTTCAGTGTGAATAGTCCCCAGCTGTCAGGGTTATTCTGGATTTGGGTGATAAAGAACAATCTGGCTGGAGAAATGGTCTCTTCTCACCTGGGGAGTTCTATGAATTCCTGAATCCAAACAATAGCCATTGCATAAGAAGTAGGGCTCATGATCAGCTTCAGGCATCATTCTGGGGGTAGGGCATGAGAAACAGGCTCTTTTCCCTTTTTTCCTTGCTCATGCCACTTCTGGACCAGGGAAACATTGGGAAGCTCTTCTGTAAAGCACGAAGAGGGTCTCAGAAACACACCCCTGAGGGGTGAAATGAACTGCCTGAAGCACACTGAGCTTTCCTCACTTCCACCACAGCACACGGCTGTTCTGCCCAGAGCTGGGCAGCAGAACAGAAGCGAATTTATGCATGAGATGAACAGCAGGGCCCTGATGGAAGCACTCCTTCCTCCCCAACGGAAATATCCCAGCAGCTACAACGCAGACTGGTTTGCTTTAGAGGACACGGGTCACACAGATACCTGCGCTCTGCCCTCCTTTGCCTCTGTACTAAAACGCGCTGCAAGAAAAAGGGGAGACAAATCTCCCCTCCTTTATCACACCCAACGTGTTCCATCGGCTTTTCGCCGCGGTTTCATCAATTCCAGTCACAGCAGAAGCAGTTTGGACCGGACTCAGTAAATGGACCCTGATTTCCAATTAGTTTCTTTGTCATTCTTTGCCCTTCTCTCCTTGGTGCTGGCCACAGGCAGCTGCTGCCGCCGCAGTCAGGAGGAAATAAGACAGGATATTAAACTATAAATTTCTCTGCTCGCTGCCTCAGTTTCTTATCTCAGCAACAGCACAAGTGTCCTTCATCAAGATTACAGACATCCCAACGTTAATCCCTGTAAAGGGCTTCAGATCATGTGAGAGATGCACAAATTATCAGAGAGATGAGGAGGGAAAATGAGCTGCTCCAGAGCAGCACTCTGTGTCACATCCTGTCCCCAAAGCCGACGTCAACCTGGCAAAAAGCATTCAGGCACCCTTTTATTTTAATTTTTTTTTTCCTTTTTTTTTTTTTTTTTTTTTTTTTTTTTTTTTTGTGTATTTTAT
>VZRQ01009978.1:227970-263962 GCA_013397975.1 Machaerirhynchus nigripectus
TTTTTTTTTTTTTTTTTTGGTTAGTTTTGTAGGCATATTGTAACTCCATTACCTAAAGTAAAGAAACAAATTCCTGACCTCTGATAATAGCCAGGAATGGTTCTTGTGCACCCGCACTGATTGAATTTTTGTCCTTAGAACGCTTCCCCGAGCTCATTCAGCAGCAGTGATGCTCCTCTCACCATAAAGTGTTTGCTGAAAACCCCTCCAGGCACCACAGGAAATGGTGAAAAACACTTTAAATTGTCAGCTCAATGTGCATGATCTGAAACTCACCTGGAGAAGAGTCATTGAGAGGGTTCAGGGCCGTCGCCCTCCGGATCTTCTCCAGACAAGTCTCTTGCTCCTTTTTAATGATGCAGTTGGAATGGGTTGCTGCAACCTGAAATATGGGGAAAAAGGGGAACAAAACCCAGTTATAAAATTGAAATAGTTACACAAAAAACACAGTTACAAAATTAACAGTGAGGGGATCAGGAAGTATCAGCAAGTTTCAAGGTCCCATTACAAGAAAACTAAAAAAGAGAAGAAAGAAAAATATCATTAAAAGTTGAGAAAAAACTGCAACAAACTCTATTTTCTTTCCTTTTTTTTCTTTTCTTTTCTTTACTTTTACTCTTCTTTTTAGTTCTTCTAGCAGGTCTAAGGCCAAATGAAGTAATTTAAATTCTCATAAATTATTTGGAGGTTTTATATTGTTCTCCCTGTCAAAATGTGATTTCTAACATGTTTGCTTTATTTTATTGAATTCCTTCTTCATACAAAGCTGAAACAAGAATATCTTTGAATAGAGAAATAATTTAAAGAGGAATCAGGAATCAATTTAGGCTTGGTTTGATCTTCCACCAGTTTCTTATGAGTCTTTGCACAATTCATTAAAACCTCTCTGGAATCTAAATCAAATTAAAAGCTGTTTCTCAGTGTTACCTTTATTTATTCCCAGAAAATTCATGGAAAGTTCTTCTGCCAAAAATAATATAATGCCAAGTAAACCAGGCTGACTTGATCCAAATATTTTCTTTCTCTTTTTCTATTTTCTATCTTTAACTGTCTAGTACAAGCCACCACAAGAAAAAAGTAAAGGGGGAAAAAAGAAAGGAATAAAAAATGTAGTTTATGAGCAGAACACTGCAGCCAACACAATCCAGGCAATCCCACAGCAGCAACAAAATAAGGATGAGACCCATTTCTGGAAATCAATACAGGGTTTCATTCCGACAGCAGCCAGTGGCCAGGGAATAGCAACTCAAGGAGAATAAAACCTCAGGTTCCAAGAGATCACTTTATAGGGGCACAGCTGAAGTTCAAATCCCACTCAGTGGAAAACACCATGAAAATCAGTGCCCTGGCTGAAGGTGGGCAAGGTTGTCCTGGTTCACTGGAGAAGTTTTGTTATTTCATATTTCCCATCCCATTTCCTTCGCTCTTGACAATGGAAAACCACAGAGGAAGTGGAGCGTGACCCATTTCCCCTCATCTGCCAGGTAGGAACAAGCAAACAGGGAAAGAAATACCCAAATTTAATCTACTTTGGGTTGTTCTGGAGCCCCATCTGCACAGTTGAGCTTTTCTTCCCTCACATCCCCGTCAAGGGAGTGGAGTGAACAGCTGGGATCAGGGATGCACCAAAATGCCACCACACACTCAACATACCCCGAGAACAAATCCCAAGGCATGTGAAATCCTTTCAGCAGCTGAAGGGGCTTAGAAAAAAGGGGAGAGAAACTTTTACACAGGCAGATAGTGACAGGACGAGGAAGAATGGTTTTAAAATAAAAGATCAAGACTCAGGAAGAAATCCTTCCCTGTGAGGGTGGGGAGGCCCTGGCACAGGGTGCCCAGAGAAGCTGTGGCTGCCCCTGGATCCCTGGAAGTGTCCAAAGCCAGGTTGGATGGGGCTTGGAGCAGCCTGGGATAGTGGAAGGTGTCCCTGTCCATAGCAGGGGTGGAATGAGATTTGTTCTTAAGGTCCTTTCCAACCCACACCATTCAGTGAGGCTGTAACAAAGCAGTTTGATGGTGCTTGTGTTGTGCTTTTTTTTGGTGTGATGATGCTCTGAACCAACTGCACAATTTTAGCTTTGTAAAAAGCCACCACCACTACTTCAAGGACAGAGTGGGTTTCCTGATGAACTCTCCTGGGAAGAGGAAATTTCCTCACCATTTGTAGGAACTCATAATGCTGCACAGTTTCATCATCTCCAAGATCCCGGTAATAAATTTCAGCTACGTTCCCCCAAGGGACACACCAGGCACAACCACATTAGATTTGTTTGTCTTCAAAACAAACACTGATGTGTTCTGTTTTAAGGGCTCCCAAATGCCTGGAAAAGATAAATTGTCACAGATCTCTAGGATCTCCCAAGAACATAAGGGCTTTTGCTACATCATCCCCCAAGCCTCCCCAAAGACAGAGAAAATTGTACTGGCTGACATTCTAATTCTTAGAATATATTTTGAAAAGCAAAAAATATAGCATATAAAATACCAATAAATAAAAGCAAAAAATAAGAGAGCAAAAAAATAGCAGAAAAGCCCAGAGTTCTGCTGCTAGTACAGGTTCACTCTCCACAGTGGCCCAGGTCTGAAAGGAGTGGCCAGGGGTTGTCTTAATACACAAATATGGCAACTTCTGTACAGTTCACGAGGTAGAGATTGGAAAAGCTGTCATTTAGTAATAATATTGTTGTTATTATTATTATTATTGTTATTACTAATGCTACTAATAATAATGCACTGTCTATGTAAGCAGGATGTGACTGAGCAAAAGGAAATATTTCTTCACACATTTATTGTTAACTTGCAGAACGTACAGAACACTTCAGCCTGAAACTGTGGGTGTTAAATGCTACACGTAGATGCATATATTTATCTGAAGTCCATCGAACGATGGAGCTTAGTGAGACACTGGATTAGGTCATTCTAGGCTGCCCCATCCCTGGCAGTGTCCAAGGCCAGGCTGGACAGGGCTTGGAGCAACCTGGGATAGTGGGAGGTGTCCCTGCCCGTGGGAGGTGTCCCTGCCCATGGCAGGGGGTGGAACTGGATGATCTTTAAGGTCCCTTCCAACCCAAACCACTCTGTGATTCTGTTCTAGAACACTAAGGAACCCACCATGCCCATGTCCTCAGAGACATTTGTCAAGCAGGCTTAGATTCAATCTACTGTGAGAAGACAAATTAGTGTGATTTATCCTTACATTTTTTGGTGTCTTCTTTGCTAGATCTGTATCAAAGCCAGGACTTGATTGATTATAAAGAAAGTCAAAGGTTAAAAGCTCAGACTTTACTGTTCTTCTTGCAGACTGGCACATCTACTCAGACGTCTCTGACTAAACTGATTAAATTTAGTCACCCATATTCAGTAAGTCTGGCTTAGGAGGCTCAAGTGTGGACAGAGAGAGCACCAGAGCCACATGCTTCACCTGCCCCTGCAGCTTTCCGCAAGCTTTCACTGTTGCCACAATATTCTGATGTGACTTCCCAGAACCATCTCTGTGCCATTTCGTGGCACTTCATCAACAGGTTTTACAAAAATAATTTTGGGGAGCATGGAAACTGAAATAGAAAGCAAAGAAAGGGAGGAAGCATCAGCCTCAGTGTCAGAGGAGAGAACAGGAGCTGCCTGTCATCCATCCTAAAAAGCAATTCCATATCTGGACAAATCAAAAAGGCTTGGATTGTTAATAACAAAAGGCTCGTCTGTTGAATGCAGAGAGGCTTCAATGTTATCAACATTTTCCTGAAAGGATTCACGGGCTTGATGTTTCTCCATTGACCATGGAGTGGTAGAGCCTTTAATCTGCCAAGTCAGGCTTCGACAACTGCAGGCAGAGCCCAATTCCAGTGGCAGGGTGAGCTTGAACTCCGCCGCTCCCAATCCCGTTTCTTTTGCCTCGAGGACATTGGCAATTTCCTGTGTTCAGCAGAGACAGTCTGGGTTCCGTTTCCCAGAAGAGATCAGTGATGTGTGCAGCTAAAGGGTGTTTTGCCACATACTAGAAAAAATCAAGAATCCAAGTCGATAGTGCATGAAATTCACAGGTTTTTGAAAAATTTATTACTCTCAATGAAGTGAAAGATATTGACTCACATCAGTTTAGAGAATGTGTATATTCATGTAGATACAAAGCCAGTAAAAGACAGTATCTGTTTAGTTCTGAGAGAATGCAAGAAGCTGGCAGGACACTGTAGATGTACAATAAATCCAGAGCTTTCATTTTCCTTCCTTGGTTTTTACTAAGGTGGCCACCACAAATGTAAATTAGCATGTGCTGTGTGCAATTTCCAGCACTTAACTCTTTGCTCTTCCCTTGACATTATGGTAAAATTAATAACAATCATGTTGTTTTATTACAACTTATATATTTACAATGGATTCAGTACATATAATCATATTTTAAATTTGTATTAATATAGTTTTGGTCTATAAAATTATATATGTACACCAACAGTGCAGAAGAGTCCAGGCAAAAAACCTGAACTGTCTTTGACTACATTCAGTTACTCAAAAAATACCATTCTGCTCATTTGGTTCTCAATAAGAATATTCACAACTGCTATAAAACTTGATTTCTCTACACGAGTTAACTCAGTGGATCTGCAGAAGTGAGCTCTCACCAGCATTCCTGAGAAACTCCAGAATCAGAAAATCTGCTTTGAAGTCCTAATAATGATGTGATGGTGAGCTGGGAATTCACTTGGCATTTCTATAAAGACCATATCAAACATGGCAATTCAGTACCACTGGCTGTTCTTTCCTCTTCTGCTTTTTCATTTAAAGTCTTTAAACTCCTGATTTTTAATTTTTTATTTAATGAATGGGAACGTTTCTCCTCCATTCAGGATATGCCATATCAGGCACTCTGACAGTGAGAGGGGTAAAGAAAGACAGGCAAGAATCAACAGCAACAACGACAGCAAATCTTCATTAAATCCTTCATGGACATTGGTTTACATCAACACAAAGATGAATTAGAGCGTGATTCAACTTTTGCCTAAGTGTTGTTTCTAAAATAATTCAAGAGAGGAGTTTAATCCTCAAGCTACATGAGATCACTCACTCCAAGCTGAATTACACACATTTTACTAATTCTGTTATGACTTCCAGTATTGAAAAGTTAGCTTCCAAAATGATAAATTGTTGTGTGAGCATTGCCAAAAGCAGCTCACTTTGTCATGGAAACAACAGCGTTAGATTGAGCCCCTGTTCTCACCAAGCAATGATTCAACTGGTCACACCAGGGCCAAGACTTGCAAAAGGTTGTGTTAAAAATAGAGGGGTTTGGGAAGGAGCTCTGATTGTCTGGATTTTTTTCCAGAACTCATTTGCATCACTGCTGGGCCCCACAACACCAGCTTGGCAGTCCAACAAGTTTCTGTCCCCAGGAAGGTCTGAGGTTTGTCACTTGATTGCGTTTTTTGTCTTCCTGTGTAAATGGCACCCAAACTTCTGGGATTTCAAAACACTTCTCACCGAGCGAAAGGGTAAAGCCATTGGGAACTTGTTCAAACCCAGCCACGACGGTACAGTCTTCAGCAGAGTTTGGGCACCACGCTTTAAACAAATTATTCAGGGAAATAAAAACCCAAACCCAGCAGCAGAACACGCTGCCAAGAGAAGGCATCGATCCCTTTCAGAGTGGCTGACGTGAATTCAAGATATGGGCACCTTCTAACAGTGATGGCTCCTGGAGAGATGCACATCCCACCACAGATTACAAAACAGCAGCAGCACAGTCAACAGCTCCTTTCTCTCAGTGGGTGCCTTCTGAAGTGAATGCTGGACAAAGGATGTGTTACACAACGTGGGGGAAGCCTATTTTTGACTTTGCCTGAACTGGCTTTTTGTAGTAGCATAGAATTACGGGATGGCTTGGATTGGGAGGGACCTTGGAGGTAATTTTTTTCCAATTTCCCTGCCAGGGGCAGGGACCCCTTTCACTATCCCAGGTTGCTCCAAGCCCCCTCCAACCTGGCCTTGGACACTTCCAGGGATCCAGGGGCAGCCACAGCTTCCCTGGGCACCCTGTGCCAGGACCTCATCACCCTCATAGTAAGAATTTCTTCCCAATATCCAATCTAAACGTACTGTCTTCCGGTTTGAAGCCATTTCCCTTTGTCCTGTCACCACAGGCTCTTGTAAACAGTCTCTCCCTGTCTTTCTTGAAGGTTCCCCTGTTGTAAATTCCCTCTTTGAGCATTGTGAAGCATTCCCAGGACATCTGAGGACTTCCATGGGAAGTGCCATCTTGGACTAAACCACCATATATCCCTTTACCCTTTCTCTAATAGCAGGTGATGCCTCTCAAAGCCTTGTACTGGCAAGGATGAACCACTCACTGGAAAAGTGATTAAAAATCCTGCTAGACATAATGTGCTTGAGATGAAACTACAGGTTCAATAGCCCTTCTGATTGCTGATTTTATTTCATAAAAATGGCTTTCTCCAGCAGTTCCTGAGCATTTCTTCTCCAAAGATATAATTCTGAAGTTCAACTCCCAATAGCACAGGTTGGATTCTTCCTTCATTCCTCAGAGGCCAGTGTAGGCCTGAAAAGCTGATAATCTCCTGCCAGCATTGCAATCCCCATTTATTTTTCAAATTGTTCAGGAGAAAGGGAATTTAAGTGTTCAAATTGGGGTCTACTCCCTTACAAAACTTTATGGGAAGGTTCTCACCACTTTGAGAGCTTTTAATGTGGAGCAAAATTGGGTTGCATGGCCTCACTGCAGGAGATCGGGGGTGCAGGGCTTGCAAATATCACTGGCAATCGCTTCCAAGGACACTTTCCAGTTCCTGACACAGGCTGTGACATGGCAGGAGAACAGCCCAGTGTGGATCCAGGGTTTAGCCAAGTCTCTGTCACAGCAAGAGCTTTCCTGGGTGGGGGGTTACAGGCAAGTCGTGCACATGTAAATTGCTGGAATTTGTGATTGACAGAGGAGGATAAATTACAAGTATTTTTTTCCTCTGTGGTCAGACTGGTCCAGCCTCAGGTAATCATTTCAGACATAGCACAGACGTTCAGACTGATCAATAATTAAAAATTACTAGAGTGGAAGCTGGAGGGTGGGATCCACATTTTTTTACACATTGTGCCCAGCTGAGAAGTGAGGATTTATACTGACATAAATCTGGAATGAGGTGTTCAGATTCAGCTGAACACCTGAAAGGAGGGAGCTGAAATAGAAACACTTTAATTTCTGAGCAATCTGGGGCACGGTGTTCGTATAATCCGAGGAACTGCTGATCCAGAGGGGTAAACCTGTGGGTGACCATGATCCTGCTTTCCCAGCTCCCAGATTGTCTCTGTTAGATCAAGCTGCTGTCTTGGCAATAAGATTGGTTACTCTGAAGCCTGAAATTCCCACATAAACTCTGAATAGGGGGTTCCAGATGATCCTTACGGAGGTCCTGGACCATCATTTTTACAGCTGTATTTTCTGTCAGCAACTGCAACAGAGAGGCACTCTCTCCTGTCCTATTTTCTCCAGAGGATTTTCAGGAAAGGCACGCCTTTTTCACTCCTTGGGCAGCACTGGCAATACAGGAATAAGGAATGTCCCCTGTTTAAAGGCGCCCTGGAAGTCCATATCAGCTGCCAGAGCAACACAAGATCAATAGGATGTAAAAGATAACCTAGGGCTTTAACCTTCTTTTCCTGGTCTGCAGATTTCATGTTCAAAGCTTCAGTCCCTCATACTCTTTGCTTTCACCCAGACATCCCTGTCTCTGGTGGCTCTTTCTGAATGATGGCAACCAACTATCACATGTACCCTCCGGGGAGAATCATGGAAGCACAGGATAATTCAGGCTGGAAGGGATCCCCAGAAGACTCCAGCTCAACCTTCCACTGGGAGCAGGGTCAGAAACAGGATTGGTTAAGGCATCTCAGGGCTTTTTCCACCTGGGTTTTGGAAAACTCTGCGAATGAGGACTGCACCACCTCGGTGGAACTTACTCCAATGCTCACCTCTCCTCGGGGTAAAAAGGATTCTCCCCAGTAGGAACCTCCCTTGTTTCAGGTTACACCCACAGCCTGTTGTTCTCCTGCCACACATCAAGATGAGAACCCTGGCTCTTTCCTCCTGATGGTCTCACAGATACCATAAGGCTGCTGCAAGGTTGCCCCCAAATTTTCTCTCCTTCCACCAGTAAAAAAGCCAAATTTCCTCATCCTCTCCACACAGGCAATCTCAGTGTCCTTCCTTTGAACTTGCTACAGTTGATTGACATTTTATATCTTGAGGAGCCCCAAACTGGATGTAATATTCCAGAAGTAGTAGATTTAGATTAGTTATTAAGAAAAAATTTCCTCCTGTGAGGGTGGGGAGGCCCTGGCACAGGGTGCCCAGAGAAGCTGTGGCTGCCCCTGGATCCCTGGAAGTGTCCAAGGCCAGGTTGGATGGGGCTTGGAGCAGCCTGGGGTAGTGGAAGGTGTCCCGGCCCATGGTGGGGGGTGGGAACTGGATGATTTTAAGGTCCCTTCCAACCCAAACCATTCCATGATTCTGTGATTCTGCAAGTGACCCATCAAGCGCTGGGTAGAGGGGAATAAACATTTCCTTTCATTTACTGCCTTTGTTCCTGTTAGTACAGCCCAGGACACTGTCGACCTTCTCTGCTTTCCTCAGGACCCGCGCGAAGTATGCAGAGTCAAGGCTCCCAAAAATTCTTGCATGGTTTATCACGCTGCAAAGAACTCTTGAGGAGTTTCACTGGGGGAATCTGTGCTGACATCAGGCCCCTCTCACTGCGGGGACATCGGGAAGCAGAGAAGCTTTGCAGGAGCTCTGCAGCTGTCGTGCTGCTGGATGCCACTTTCATTTGCAAAGCGAGCTCTTGTCGCTATTTGTTATTAGTTGCCCATTCATACTTCATTACATTTAAACAAAACCCTGAAGAGAAAAGGTCCCCGACAGGAAATTTGTTTTGTAGAGGCTCCCAGCAAGTTCAGTGGGAGCCCCATCTGAGTCACACTTGGAACGGGAACGCGTTGATGAACAGCTACAGGCGGCTGAGGAAACACTTTCCACACACACACACACACATACCCTGCCCAGGGGAGGAAGCTTTAATTAATCTGCTAATTAAATTAAAGCTATTTGCCCTCAACTATCGCACACGTTCTTGCCGTTCTCTCTTCCCTGCAGGCAGCTCCACTGAGCGCCCCGTGCTGCAGCTCTTACTCCAGTGTTCCCCAAAGGGGCTCTGGGAATGGGGAGAGCACTGGAGAATGGAGGCAAAGAGCTCATTACAGCAGTGGTAATTGGGAGTGCTCAAGCTTATTGTCCATTTCCCTTCTTCTCCTTTCAGTGCTCAGGGACACTGGGTTGGGTGTTGTGCTAAAGTGGAGGATGAAAAAAAAATCACCTCACAACTAAAAAACCCCACTGAGTTCCCAAAAGGATCAAATCTTTGCACAAAAGGCTGTGCTTTGAGTTGTTTCCTCAGCAAACCTTTGTTTCTCCTTCTTGTTTCTGGAAGATTTCATCACTATTTTGCTGTAAAGGCTCAAGGAGAGGAATAAAGCACTTTTTCCTGAAGAAAACAATGGAGCAGAGTGAGTGGGATGTCAGAGCATCAGCGTGGAGCTCAGCTAAAGGGATTAGAAAAGAAAAGATGGGGCAGTCACAGCTTCTCTGGGCACCCTGTGCCAGGGCCTCTCCAGCCTCACAGGGATGAATTCCTTCCTAAAATCTTGCCTAACCCTGCCCTCTGGCAGTTTGAAGCCATTGCCTTTTGTTCTATCACTACATGCCCTTATCAAAAGTCCCTCTCCAGCTCTTTTGGAGACCTCATGAGGTGTCATTCAAGTGATCCTGTTTCGGGTTAAGGAAAATTTTTACCCGGAGTTTTAAAAAGTGATGCAATCTGCTCCATGGGGATAAAAAAAACAAACCTAAGCAACCAAACCAAAACGGAAACAAAACAAACAAACAAACCCCCAAACAAACAAAAAAACCCTAAAACCAAAACACCAAACCAAAATAAAAAGAGAAAAAAGAGAAAAAATAAGAGAGAAAAAAAAAAGGTGAGATATAGTAACATATTCCTGAAACATGGCAAAAGATATTGAAATTGAGTTTTCCACACAGTAGAAAAATCCGAATTTTTCCCCTCGTGAATCGTTATCCACCGTGATCCTTCAGTCTGGGTTTATACCACAGAGAATGATACTAATGCCACTTTTATTAGGTGATCTAACAAAGCAGAGTTCCTACTTTTATGATTGTCTGCCTACTGACAGGCACCTTATCTCTGGTTTTAGGGCTGTCTCAACGCTGTGCTGCTGAGAAGCATCAGGAAACACCTCTCCCACAGCCAGTTAATGTTTTGGACACTCGGTTTTGATCAATATTTATGGCTTAAGTTATCAGGGTGAAAAAAAGAAAGAGGGAGAAGAGACTTTTAGTGTCAGTGTTTGTTTCGTGCTGGTAACAAAAACGGGATCCCAAGGTGACTCGAGTGGCAGCAGATCCAGCACTGGTGAGCCCCATCCCCATCCTACTTCTTGGAAACTCCTATTTGTGCCTTATTTGTTCACCTTCAGCACCCCAGACTGTCTAGGCCAGCAAAAAAAGTCCTGGGCAGATGGTTGATTGGCAGCATTTAAATATCTGGAAACAACCCTTGAACAGAAACATTTCAATGCAGTTCTCAGGAAATAAAATCTCTGGTGGCACACAGTGATGTCCTGACAGTGAAGAACCAAGCCCTGGGCAGATAAATCCCTGCCAGAGGAGTGATCAGTTCCACCACCACAATTCCCCCGCCGATGCAGCAGAAGGCTCTGGTATGTTTGTAATTCACAGTTGCTTAACCACATGCAGCATCTCTGTCTTGGGCATTTGCAAGCTTAAAAATGAGAATTTAATGGCATTTAATGATGCCCTGGACAGCACTGAATGTAGGAAGACACATTACCTGTTTTACAGTATTTGTCTCATTAAATGCTTCCATTTCTCCATTAATGCATATTAACAAATAATGACTTTCAGTGGGAGATTTGGCCTTTGTCTTTAACCCTATAACCTGTATTATAGTCATATTATTTATATTTTATATATATTGTATTTTCAGAGCCTGAGAACGTGCAGCTCTGAATTAGGATCATGCCTCGTGATCTGGTTGCAGCACAAATGTGCCCCTCTCAAGGACATGCAGCGAACAGGTGATGAAAAATAGCTTTGGACCTCAATTCCCCATCCCTGATGTTTCAGAGGAACAATAAAACCACAAAATTCTGTCACAGATGCCATAAAAGAGAGGCCCAGACTCACAGTCAGCAGGGACCTGTGTATTAGCCACAATAAAACCAAAATAAGCAGTAATTAATTACTGACAGCTTCACAGGTGCTTGAAAGACAGGGAAACACAACCAAACCCAGTTCCTTTCTTCAGTCACAGGAACTGAACTCCAGAACATCTCAGACAAGGTGTGACAACTAGAGGGGTTTTCTTTTTACCCACTATGGAAAATTCAGACACATCCACCTCAATCCATTTCGTGAGGAGTTAGGTGGAGCAGATGCTGGGTGAGAGCAGAGATGGAACCAGCAAATGACCAGAAAAAAACCCAGATGAAACCTCTGGTCCAAATTAAACCCAGGGCAAAATATCCAGAAATGTTTCCTACTAACAGCTGGAGCCTTCCTATACCCTGGGAAATCTTCCCTCGTTGAAGCTGACCCTGAACAATCCGGATTTTCAATTTTTAAATTTTTTTTCACATTGCTATGGGATGGGATCCCCAAAAGTCGAGATGTTGGAAGGGTAACCTACTGTGTAAAAAATTTGGACTAGCATTGAGCAACATATTTGAGAGCAGTTCTTGCTGCAGGTGTGTTACACACCCAGCTCCCTCTTTCTCCTTTCCAAATTTTTTCCTGGGTTTTTTTTTTCCCCCACTCCCTAACATTTTATGTGTTCATATCATTATTTACTATTGCTGTATCAAGAATACCCTGCCATTATAAACTGTAACTCAAAGTTCTTACGAACCGTGACGGAAAAACGCAACTTATTACTCAATCCTGCAAAAAGTGAGTTTCCTATCCCCGTGTGAGCCCTTATCTGACTGGTTCACTTCACGTGGCATCAGGGTAGGAGCATTAAATGTGTGCAAAAATGAATTTATCACACGTGTGCTGCTCATGAGGCCTTGTTAGAAAATCCCACCAGTGCCCACAATACGTTCCCTGAGCTGAACCTCGAGGAGGTTTCAAAAAGTTCAGAAACGTCTCACAAAATATCATTGCAGAATTACTCGAAAACAAACTTAAACCAACAAAAACCCAGTGCCAGATTGCACGGCTGCCCTCAAATCCCTATTTTACTCCTATATCACTGCGGGGTAGGGTTGGATTTAAGGAGGGACAACACGCAGGGACTGAGACGGTCTCCTGTTACCAACAGATCTCCCCCTTAAAGGGTGACTTCATTCCAAACAAACCAGCAGGGCTTGGCTGCCTTTCAGACCCTGACAGATAAGCCACAGGTCTCACTGTCAGAGCCCTGTCATGACCCAGATTCTGCTCCAGCATTTTCTGGTCTTTTGTGCTACACCAGAAATTTCCTCGGAAAAGGGATGCATCACTAAATAAGGACAGATTTGGGTGGGTTTTATTAACCTGGCAGTGCAAGTTCTCAGCTCCAACAAGGTACAGCAGTTAATCTGCATTTAATAGAAAGGCAGTTAATATAAAGCCATTTCTGAAGGGTTGGCAGGTACAGGGACATTGTGGATGCAGAACTGGTGGCACAGGGGCTCTCTCCCAGGGTGGCAGATGCCTCAGCTGTGCTGTTTGCAGCTGACTGCAATGCGCAGGCTTGGAGACTCAGAACCTTTTGCATATTTAAACAAGAGACAATTTTTCTTTCTCGAGAAAGGGAAGAAGGAAAAAAAAAAAAAAGGCTTTAGAGCCAAAGTTTAAATGGTTACAGCTCTGCTTTACAGATGAGAAGTGCTGGCTGATACACTCAAGCATCTCTTCCCGACTTTTATGTGCTAAAGGGGCAGAAGTGTCAATGACTTGGCACCCTGGAGAAAGAGGTGAGAGTTCTGCTGGGGTTTTTGTGCATGCCATGTGAATGGGGTTGACTAAGAGAGCCCAATCTTACGTATTTGAGCTTGAAAATGCTGGATCCTACTTCATCTGTGACATGGAAATACAGAATATCCTCGGTTGGAAGGGACTCGCAAGGACCGTTGAGGACCTGCACAGGACACCCCAAAAATCCCACCAGGTGAGAGAGAATTGTCCAAATGTTCCTTGAGCTCTGCAGGGCTTGGTGCCACGACCGCCTCCCTAGGAAACCCGTTCCAGTGCCTGCCAAACCTCGGGTGGAAGAAACTTTTCCTGATATCCAACCACATCAAAACCTCACTGACAGTGGTTCTGGAATCCTCGGCCATGCTTGGTTCCCACATGCCTTGATGTGTCTATCATCCACCCCAGCAGCACAAGCCAAATTTTACCTCTTTCTCAGTGGTGGCTGCTGAGAGCCACACAAAAAGTGCAACTCAGCCTCAGAAAACCTTCCCTGCCTGGCAGGACAGCCATGAGTTCATCCCTCTGTCTTGTTCTTAGTACATCGAAACCTCAGAAAAGGTTGCTGCTCAGTTTCAGCTGGATATTGCCAAAAAATGCCTGCCCAGGACCTGAAATGCCCAGAATTTCTCAGTTATTGACCTTCAACAGCTTCATTTTCACCTCCCTGCTCATATCCAGCTGCTAATTTCTCTTCTGCTGGTGAATTTCCAGTTACAAAAGAAACTCAGTTCCACCATGTACCTCAATTTTACTTCTCAGGGAGTTTAGGCATAGGCTGAGAGAGCTGGGGGTGTTTACACAGAGAAGAAAAGGCTTCAAGGAGATCTTTGAACCCTTCCCAGGGGTTCCAAACGTGCTGAAGAAGGACTTTGGAAAAGGAATGGAGGAACAGGACATGGGGTAATGGTTTTAAGCTGAGAGAGGGCAGGGTTAGAGGGGATATTGGGAAGTTCTTCTCTGTGAGGGTGGGGAGGCCCTGACACAGGATGCCCAGAGAAGCTGTGGCTGCCCCTGGATCCCTGGAAGTGTCCAAGGCCAGGTTGGACGGGGCTTGGAGCAACCTGGGACAGTGGAAGGTGTCCCTGCCCATGGCAGGGGGTGGGACTGGATGGGCTTTAAGGTCCCTTCAAACCCAAACCATTCAGTGATTCTGAGATTCTGTGATTTTTGTCCACCCAGAGCCAGACACGTGCAATGGAATAAAGATGTGCAGGCCATTTCTTCTCCACTCATTTCTGAATTGCAGCATGACAGAAAAAAAAAGAATATAGTTCTGAAGCCCTCGAAATGGTAACATTAAATTGTGGTAATGTTCTAATTTATTCAGATTGAAGTTAATAGAAAAAAAAAAAAAGTTTCATTTCCCAGGGAGAACGGCAGGATCAGAAATGGGAGCAGCTATTTTGGCTGCTTTGATTTCCCTGCTCTCGGAAGCAAACATCAACACATGTAAAAGTTCTCTGTATAATACACGCTGAAGAGAGAAACAGAGCAGGGATTCCTCTGCCAGGAGAGCAAATTGCTGTCATACTTCAGCTAAACAAAGATCTGAAAGCAAAACTGGTGAAACCTCTTTTATATTGTCTCTCACGGATTATTCTGGGTGATTCCAATATGTTAACTCATTAATTTGATCCTCGAGATCACTCAGTCCAGAATTTCTACATTACACCTTTGATAAGAGATAAATATTTCACATTTTCACACATGGAAAAAAATAACAAAGCTCTGAATAATGAAAACAATGCCCCAAAATGCCAAAAAGCAGCACTGAGAACAGAATTTTCTCTAGATTAGTGTTATTCATACACATCCCTGTCAAACTCCCCTTTTTTTTCTTTCTTGCAATACATTAAATAGGATTTAATGCTTCCCCAGTTTTAACAGTTATTTTACAATGGCTTCTGCCAGCTTCTGCAGCTGCTTGGTGGTTGGTTTTTTTCCCAGATCCATGAGCAGGGCTGGAGAATTGCCACTGCACATTGCTCAAGGCCCCAGAGCTGCCCTTTGCAAGCAGCACCGTGTGGTGGGAGCTGCCCTCAGCACAAGATGAGCCGGCCCTAAAACACTGATTGTCATTCTCGAGGTGGCATTTTGGATTTTGGTAACAGAGGTGTGGGAAAAACCCAGGGATACGAAAGGGGAAAAAAAGTTTAATCTCTATTTTGTATTCCCTAAATTTAATAGCTGCAGAATTCATGTTGTAAACGGTAGGTTACAGTGTGAAAACCAAAGGAAAAGAAAATTTATTATTTCTTGTCCTCATCTATTGCTTTAATTCACAGAAAAAAAATCCCTTGAGTATTAAAATCTAACCAGCAAACAGCTGGATAAATAGAATAAATAAGCCGCTGTGAAGTGGAGAAGGAAAAAGTCTATCAATGCAAAAAGTGAAGGCATTGCTTTGCAGCAACACCCAGGGTGTCCCCAGCTGCTCCGCCATGTGCCGTCCATGCACGTGGATTTTGGGGGTGAGAATAATTTAGATACCAGGCCAGGTAGACAGAAGTGTGAGGAAATAGGCAGAAAAATCGGGATGTTTGACCATCACTTCAGTGCAATGAAATAACGACCTAAGGTCATTATTGCTCAGATCCAAGGGATGACATTTTTTAACTGTTTGAGCTGCAAAACAGATGGAACACACAACCCAACGTCCCTTTTTCTTGTTGTTTCAGAACAGCTGAAGATATGAAGCTCAGAAAGTCTGAAGGCCAAGCGTCAGAGGCAGAGCTCCTCACCCCTCCAGGCAGGATGTGCTTCTCCACAGTGCTGAGAGACCAACCAAACTCCTGCTGCCTCACACATCTGCCCTTGGCACCTCTGCTAAGGCTTAAGCCCATTTTGGCATCCAGTGGATTCCTGTTGTCCACACCTGTTAGGGACAGGGCAGCGCAGCTGGTCCCTGGCACAGGGAACTGGGGAGCAAGAAGCTGCAGAACTGATCCAACCAAGCCCCAAAATGGGTCAATAAGAACATTGATCCTCAAGCTGTCGTGCTTTGGGTTGGAAGGCACCTTAGAGATCATCTCATTCCATCCCTGCCATGGGCGGGGACACCTTTCACTATCCCAGGTTGCTCCAAGCCCCGTCCAGCCTGGCCTTGGACACTTCCAGGGATCCAGGGGCAGCCACAGCTTCTCTGGGCACCCTGTGCCAGGGCCTCACCACCCTCACAGGGAAGGATTTCTACCCAATATCCCGCCTAAATCTCCACTCTTTCAGTTTAAAGCCATTAACCCTTGTCCTAAGATGAGTTCCAGCTTGGATACTCTTCTGTCTAACAAGTTTATTGAGTTTACTGGGAAATTTATCTTTCTGTTAGGAATTAAGAAAAAGGTCTTTGCCTAAACATCTGCATGAGACTGTTAGAAAACTGATTTTTCTGCGAATGTGGTTCTTCTGTCAAATTTAGTTGAGTCAACCAACAGCATTCAGGTTTAAAGGGTACGTGGATGACATAGAGGAGTAGAAAAATAAATATATATGCATTTATGTGATCACATGACTCTGCTTTCCTTAGGGCTTTAAAAGCCCTTCAGCATTTTTCAACCCATTCCCACTGATGCTGCATGCCTGTACAAAATTCCTGGCTCTCCCACAGCTGCTCTGCAAATGAAGTGTTCCAGGGAATGCCTTCAGCTACAGCCACTTATGGGATGAACAGTAAATTCATCTTTTGGGGGGGTCAAACCTTTTAAATTGAGAATACACAGTGAGAGCCAATAGTTATTTTAAATGAGATGCCGTTTGTTCACCTGCATTAGTTCAGACACAATAAACAACACATGAAGCCCAAAAGGTTTAGAATTTGCACATCTGTGTTGCTGGAAGAGACACTAAAATGGACTTAGATTGAAACTACATGAGAATTTAATGTCTATTGCAGTGCAAATTTGCCATTTCTTTCATGTTTTTTTTTAAATAATGGAGCCAATTATCATAACTGGCTAACAGAGATCTAATAACTAAAACCAGCTCAGCCAGAGGGCAGCAGGAAAAAGAACATTTTAATATCTCTGAGAAGTGAAAACAACTTTCTACCCTTGAGCTTGAGCATGTCTCTCATCCTATCCAATCTACATTTTGCATTATCAGTTATCTTGAAAGCTCTTAGCAAACAAGAAAGCAGAAAGTAAAGGCCTAAAAGAGTTTTATGGCAAACATGTCAGATGTGGCTATCAGGGAAGAATAATTAAAAACAAATTAAAATCTCTCGACTGCCCCTTCCCAAATGTGCAAATGTCAGTTGGTGAAGTTGTTGACAAACTCTTTCAGGAGTCTTCCAACCAAAGCAAAGCCTGGACTTAGCCTAAATAACCCCTGAATGACACATTTTGGTCACAGATTCTGAGCTGGAGGGACACTGTGGGGCCAAAATCACTGGAGAAGAGGACCCAGCAGATAAAGTGTTTTCTCCTGTCTAAAGCTCTTAACAAATTAATATTCTCTCAGAGAATTTTGCACTCCAAAAGAAGCCCACTGAGCAAGAAAAGAGCACTGCAGAAATGTGTTCTTGGGAAGGGCAGGAACAGTAAAACCCTTCCTCACTTTGAAATCCTCGCCAGAATTCCAGATATAAAGGAGGCTGGAACAGTGAGGTCAGGCACTGAACACAGACCAAGGCTGGGAAACCATCAAACTCCCCAGCACAAATTAAATCTGGCTGAAAGATGTTCCTTGAGACTATTTTCCCTCAACATTTTGATTGGATTCACAGTCTAAACCATATTGATAGCAAAAAAAAAAAAAAAAAACACAAAAAAAACCCCCACAAGCAACTGGCATTTGTTCCTTTTTTAAAAAAGCTGAGGAGTGCTAAAAAGTGTTCATTTCCATATTGTTTCTTGTTTGAAGAAAATATGTATTTAAAAATCTTAGATGGTACAAAAAAAGGGGGAAACGCGGTTGAAATTGAGATTGGATTCTTTGAACTCTACTAGAAGTAATAGTTCTGTGAAAGTGCTACGGAATATTTTTAAAACGTTGTTATGTGGGGAAAATATTTTCCCTGTTTTGTTTAAAACAGACCCTCTTTGGGTTTGGGGTCTTTTTTGTGATGATTCTGAAGTACTGAATGGATGCATTTGTCATTTTTCTTTACTCCAGACACAAAGATCCACTGGCATCTGCCCTCACCCATACAAGAACATACATTTAATATTCAATTTGCAAAACGTGCTCCAGGAAACAGCAGTAGTAAACAGCATTTGTGATAAGCTCACAAACCACCCTACCAAGATGAGCCACAAGATACTGAAAATTCAAGACAATCAACGGGGCAGGGGTGAGTTACTGTCATCTATTCATGAGGCACATAACATTTATAAATGCTCAATAAAAATTAGGCTTCGAAAAACGAAAGTGACCAAAGTCTAGTCTAAGGTAATTTCCGAGGGCCTTGCAGTAAAGAGAGTTAGGGGGATTTTGGGATGGGTTACACCAGTATCTAGAGGTGTCTGTCCCTTGACACCAAGTAGAGAAGAATCGTGATTATATATTAAAATAGATAAATATCTTATTCTAAGGCCCTGGCACAGGGTGCCCAGAGAAGCTGTGGCTGCCTCTGGATCCCTGGGAAGTGTCCAAGGCCAGGTTGGACGGGGCTTGGAGCAACATGGGATAGTGGAAGGTGTCCCTGCAGGAGGTGGCACTGGATGAGCTTTAAGGTCCCTTCCAACCCAAACCATTCCAGGATTCTCTGATCTTAATCCAGACATCCAGCCATTTAAGTGGCTAATTACTGCTCCAAGTTAATTTCCTGACTTATTTAGGTGCAGAACTCAGCTCTAACATGCACAGGGAAGTACGGAGGCAGCTCCGATTCATTCATGTTGGTCTTTTAGGGAAAACTGGCATGAAATAAAATATATCACAGAGATCATCAGATTTTGGTACAGACGGGATCCATATCTCCAAAGTCTGCATTCCCAAGTCATTTTCATGGGAAAAATACATCTGCAAGAAGCACAAGTTTCTTGTCAGGGGCACAAGGTACCCTGGAGTGAGCAACTCACCCCTTGCCCAGGGAAACAGAGAGGGGTTTGGGGAGTTGGGTTCAGTGCCCTTGGGGACTGCAGTGACAGCAACACTTGGGCTTTAGGGCAGGCAGTTCTTTCCAACAGGCCTCACAGATTCTGGTTAAACAGCCCTGTTGTTATGGCTTTGGAAAAGAAGTCCTGGAAGCCCCCTCAAGCCTGGCAGGCTCTGCCTTGCATTGACTTCCCAACCCCACGGCTGCGCTCCGGTGACCTCTGGAAGTTTGGTCTGGGGAGTTTGTGGGGTGGGACCCTGGGACGAGCACTGACCCCATCTGCTCCCCCAGGAAGGCTTCCAGCAGCACTCCCTGACCCCCAGGCAGGGCCCACTCCCTGCCACAGGACACACACCCACTCCGAGAAGCAGCAGAGCTCATTTGGCAGGTTGGGAAAAAACCCTTTATTGCAAGCCCTGGTGAGAGGGCCAGGTGGGAATGCAAGAGACCAAATCCCTAATGGAGGAATGGTGATGTAAATGTGATTTTTCCATATTTTTGCCCTCTCTTCCAGCTCTTTTGCTTCCATTTTTCCCTCCTCTCCCTGAAGCTTTGGATCTGCATCACAACTCTCTCCTCCAGCTGCCTGCACAGGAAACCCCCACAGGCTGCTGACCCAGCAAATACAAGGAATTGCAGGCAAGCAACACTCTTGCTAGAGACTTGAAAAATATCCCTCCAGGAGCTGGATATTAACAGCTGAGCAACATGAAAAATCACTGATTCTGATTTTACCTTTTTTTTTTTTTCAGACTCCGTTTTCAAGAACTCTTTCTAATGCCCAATTTGTTGTTTGACTGCTCATCCAACCCTCCTGCAAGCTCGTGAATGCAAAACCAGCAGGGGAAAAAAAAAAAATCACATGAATGCCCTTAAATCAGTGTTTTCATCGTTTTATTTGCCTGTCACAGAAATTATTGCTATTTCCAGAGGGCAAAAAAAAGGTGGAGAGTTTAATGTAATATAGGGCGACTACTTTTTGCTTTGGTACCTGCTGCCTTGCATTTCTAAGACTGGGATATCTTGTCTATCTAAAGGGAAGTTGTGGTAGACCTCGTGTTTGTTCACAGTGTTGTGAACTCCATTTTTGTAGAATATGTGTATTTCTAGACTTTTTTTCCTCCCCTTGTCATTCATCTTTTGTGCAAATCAGCTTAATAAGCTTAAAAAGCTTCAAGGCCAGGTGGGACTGGGCTCTGAAAAACCTGATCTAGCGGGACGTGTCCCTGACCAGGGCAAGGGGGTTGATACCACCTGACCTTAAAGGTCCCTTCCAACCCGAACCATGCTATAATTCTGTGAAAAACATTTTAACCAGGTGTCTTTCTTTAGCTTCTGCAATAACCCTGACTGGCATCCGGGGCGCCCAGGTGAGGTTACAAGTGCCAGTGCACCAGACAGAGCACCAACACAATATTCAGGGCTCCCACCACCTTCAGGAGTGCAAACACGCTGAGTTTTCACAGAAAAGAAAAAACCAGAGACTTAGAAATATCTGAGGTGGAGATCTCACCCTGAGAGAACTCTCACTCTGGTCCTCTCTGTAAGTCTCTATCGCACCTAAGTGACAGGATAATGAACATCTGGAACTTGAAATCCTCATTTTTGTGCCTCTGAAAGGTGCTTGCAGTTGGCTGGCATCAAGGCCTCTGTGCTTTTGCCACACTGATTTTCTCAGGTGATTTTTTTGTGACACCACAATTCTGAACCTCCTCTTTGAAAGTGCTTTACCCAGCATTACACATCCCGGGACTCTGTTTTTCTATTTTAAACAAGGCTTTTGAGAGGGTTGCTGTTTTCTGCTGCTTGCCCCCTGCACCAGCTCCTCACATTAAAATGGAAAAGCTACAGCAGCATTAACGCCTTGGTTAGCTGAGTCTTTATCTCCTATGCAGAACATTCCCAGCAGCTCCCTGGCTGTGCTTGTACATATTTATATTTCCATTACATAAATAACAGGGAAGTCCAGTGCAACTGTGCACTGTGTTAGAGAAACCTGCAGTCCTGCAGAGAGCTTGACTTCTCTAACAGGGTTATGAGATGCTACAAATCACCAGGCAGGTAAACTCATTAAAAGCGCTCTCATTAAGCCCTGGAATGGAAAAAATAGTTTGCTTAAAGAGCAGGGACCAACCCAACTGTTTATGTTCGTGCCTGAGGAGCCTCACATTTGGGCTGCACTTAAAAACAGTACAGGCTGGGAGAGAAACTGGTAGAATATCGTGTCTGAATACGCTGTGTCTCATCTTTTAAAAATAACAGAGGCTGGAACGTAGATGATTCTATTTGAAGGTAGCCTGGCACTGGAAGTGACTGCCAGGGATGAATAATAGAGGATACAGAGAGTTCTCTGCTCTGTAGCCTATACACAGCCTGGGAAGACTGAGAAATATTACCCCCTTCAGCAAACAGGGGCTGAGCAAACACTTCAGTTTCTCTCCTCACCTCTCCATGAATTGCTCAGACATTATCAGATCCAGGTTTGATTCTCTGCTCTGCAAGGTGCTGCCTCTACATCCAAATCTGTATTTGCCCATCTGACTCTCACTCAGGGATCACACTTCAGGGTTGTTATACAACAGGCATCACCCACCCCTCCCCTTTTTCCATATTTCTCCTTTTATTAAAGGAGACAGTAACATTCTTCCCAGCTACTCAAACATGACACAGAATATTCTCCCACTGGAAACATTCAAGCTTAGCAATATTAAATATGTACCCACAAGAAATTGCAAGTATTAGGGGAAGAAATACATCTGATCGAATTACTCCAGACAGTTAGAACACCTGCATTGCAGTTACATTTAAAATTCAGTTCATACACCAAGCCAACTTTGTGAGTCATGAAACTCATTGTTTCTCAAGTACATTTGGAACCAGACAAAGGAACGATGGTTTAGGATCCTTTCTCCTCCATAATTTTATGATGACTTTTGTTAATATTTTCCAATTAAAAAAAAAAAAAAGAAAACCAAAACCATAAGCCAGTGTTATCACCGATGAACACGGAATGCAAAGTCAATCAAAATGAGAGCAAAAGTGAATTCAGAAGCAAAAAAAGACGTAACAGAATCTAAAATGGTTTGGGTTGGAAGGGACCCCAAAGACCATCCAGTTCCAACCCCCTTCCATGGGCAGGGACACCTTCCACTATCCCAGGTTGTTCAGAGCTTCGTCCAAAGCAAAGAAAGGGAATGACTGAGGTGAGCCAGCTGAAAGAAATGGGTTAAAACCAGCTAAAAGAGCAACATAGGCATTTAAATCTAGGAAAGCCCTTAAAATGGGGGGAAAAAAATAAAGCTCAAGAATTCCTCTAAAGACCTTGCAGGCACCATGGTGCCTTCAGTCCCAAGTGGTTCATAGGCTAGGTTAATGCAGAACAGGCTGTCAAACACATGAAAAACTGAAAGGCCCTTGACTCTGACAGTTAGAACTGGCTCAAAATGCTCATTTCAAATTATTTCTTAATATATTCTATTCTCGTTGTCTGGTCAGAGCCTATGCTTGAAGCCACCTGGAATTTCCCGTTCATACTTGGTTCTCTTTTTGCCTTTTCTTGATCTGTTTATGGATGTGGACACCAATTTGGGGGCTTTAGCGGGTAAAATGGGTCTGACTATTTGTAGAGCCAAAAACTACATATCCAAGCAGGTGTGAAGATCCAGGAGCTCATGCAGCCACTCGGAGGAAAATGGGATCTATCCTGACTGCTGAGACCAGGAGCTCTCCTTGGGAGGGACTGGAGATATCTTGAACAGCAGCAGATGTGCTTAGAGGAAAGCAATATAAAACCTGGTTTTTTTCCAGGAACTTTCTGGAGTCTAGGATGACTTTCAATTACTCTATTTTTTTTAAAAGTCACATCCACTCCCTTGCTAGAAAATTGGAAAACCTGCATGACAGGAAAGTGCCAATTTGAGGTCACCAGCACAGCACATTAGAGATGGTTTGAAGGGAAAGGGTGTGCCCCAGTGGACAGAAATGTGTCACCACAAGCACTACAAAAGAATCACAGCAAGGGAAGAACCATAAATAAGATTATATCATTCCTGAAATTTGGTTTGTGAAAAGAAATGTAGGGATTTATTATGAAATTAATATTACACAGAAATTACAGTATAATCTCTGTTGTGGGCTCTGTGTGTGCAAACACACAAATTCATGTGTGTTAAATGGTTAACTTTAATATCTGGATTCCAGCAAAAGACTGCAGTAAAACCTTATAATCATAAACGAGATCACAAACTTTGCAGAATCAGCAAATAAAAATCAGGTTTCTTCTTATTCGCTCCGGTTTGCTATTTGGTATTTCATTAAGAACTGTTCTTTCCACAAGCTGGAGCTGATCACTAATTATCCAGCTCAGCAACCACAGTTATGTCCTGAAACGTGAGCAGTTGGGAACTTGCTGTCCTTCTCCATCTGCCAGGAAGGTCACCCATCTGAGAGCTCAAGGGATTTGTTCATTTATTTCCCTTAATTAAAAACTGTTCACCTCTAAATAACCAAACACCTTTTGAGGGTCTCAAGCCGAGCAGCAAAAACCTTGAAATATTGAAGGTTGTTGGTCATTTAACAAAAAAATGCCTTTTGTCTTTTGATTCATTTAATTATTTTGCTTGCAGTCTGAAAAATATGCTTGCACAGCCAGGAATTCGGCTTTCCAGTTTCTCCCAGAGCAGGATCCATGTCACCAACATTTCTGTGTCCAAAAACCAGCTTCTGAATTTGAGCTAACCTCCTTTTATAGTCGGGAATCTCACATGAACATTAGTACCTAAATCAGGTTAAATTTGGGAGGTTTTTTCCCCCTCCCCATTAGCTTAGAGGAAGTTTACTGCAGTAATTTTAGAGATACATTATAAAAATTAAACATATTCAGTTTTTAACAAGTAATCATTTCTACCTCACCAGGAAATCTAAGGAAGAGTCACAGGAGCCAAGCACTAGATNCAGTAATCATTTCTACCTCAGGAATCTAGGAAAATCTAAGGAAGAGTCACAGGAGCCAAGCACTAGATAAAAATTCCAAACCCATATTTGTCTGTAAAGGACTGTATTATTCGGATGAACACAAGCATGGTACCAGTTCCAACCCAATTCTACAGAATTTAGCTGAACTATGCCACACTTGAGATGTGCAGTGAAATGAACTGGACTCTAAATGAGAGTCAAAAGGAAAGAAAATGTATTTTTGTGTGCCAAAGTAAAGGCAAGTTCCGTGTGCTGCCTGCTATGCAATGAAGAAGACAGGCCACAAAATCGATACACAAGAGCAAAAAACTCTGCAAAAACTGATAAAGGATGCTCTTGTCACACCACTGCCAGAATAAATAGCTGTCATTTAAAAATAAAACCAACTAAAAGTCACGAATTCTTTCAGATCCCTGGCTATTAAAGCACACTAACGTGAGAATATCTGTGTATTAAGCAATGCAAAGCATTTGGATGGAAGTTGTAGAAGGCTCTTCATGGGAATGAGCTGGAGGATTTCAACCCTGGTGCTGTTTGTCACCGAATCCCTGTGAGCAGTGCTCCTGGAGAAGGGCTCAAAAGCACATTCATGATCCATGGTTTAACACAGAACTGTGTTGAAATGCAACAAGAGGTTATGGCAGGGCTTGTGTACAACTCCTCACAGCCACAAAAGGGAAAAAAAAAAAAGCTTTGTTCAGTGGTTTTATGGCTGTTGTGTGAGGAGAGATCCAGTCACTGTGTAGGGACAATGGAGAGGGAGAGTTCCAATCCCCAGACGTGTTACCACTGAGTTATTAATGGAAGAGCACATTGTTTAGTAAGTGAAGACTTGTGGGGAAAATTTATCTCTGTCGTCTTCATAAAGAGTCGAATATCTTCAGAAAGATGATGAATGACTTTAAGTGCCTTTGGGATCTTTAGAGGCCCATTTGTACTGCTTCCTAAAATTGCTCCTCTGAAAATGGAGGCCTGCAAAAGCACTGCCTGGAATATCTGGAGGTTTAGGTTTCACAGGGAGGGGATGAAGGGGAATCTCTAATTTTATCTCCTCTGTCTGGAAAAAAAAATATTCTTAAACCAATGGATTTGAAACAGGAGACACAGCTGGTTTTTTTCCCCCCTAATTATTACTTTATTTTATATTGAATCTTGGATAGAAACAGTGAAGGAATGCCATCAAGGGATGGACTTGTCCTTCTCAGGATGAGCAGTGACCACAGTCCTAATTCATTAAAAAAGGAGGCTGGAAAAGTCTTAACCCAAACTGTGAGACCACCTAGAAAAACCCAGAATCAGTGTTGGCAGCTGATCCTTCCCTCCTGGCAAGTACTGGCCTTGAGAACGTGTATTTATATCAGAACCATGCAAATAAATTGATTTTTCCTTACCACAGGAAGCAATATGAGGCTGAAGAAGCAGATCTTCCAGTTGATGGCCATCTTCTCTCTTAATTTTGCACAAGTTTTGCTCGTTAACACTGTGATTAGGGCTGGAGCACAGGCTCTCTGCAGATATTCTGGTTGAGGTCTTCACGTCAAGGCTCAGATCTCTGCGGCAAAAGAGGAAAAATATTATAAATATGGAAACCACGGAGAGAATGAAAAAGAAATGGACAAAAACCAGAGAACCCAACACTTGAACTGTGAATTGCACTTATTAGAGATCAACAATACTTTTACAGCTGTTATAGATGGTCTTGGATATCTAATTTAAAGGCAAAGGACTTGTCTGTATGATCAGTAATTGTGTCAAGAAATACTGGAACAGGTTCTGTAGCTGCAAACACCTAAATTGTACCCAGGGGAGAAGGAAGGGTGGATTCTATTGAACAAGAAAAAGGACCTGTCTGCTTCATCTCTGATGCTGTGGTTCACCCTTTGTGACTTTCAGTCGTGTCTTAAAAGCAAAACTGTCTGGGGGCTTTTTAGGAGTCTGGTTCCCAAGACTGTTTGTCCAGATAACAAAATCCATTACCAGACTTGTTAATAACCTGTTAATAACCTTGTTAATAACCTTGTTAATAACCTTTCTGAGAACTTAGAAGTAGAGGGGGAAAGGAATGAATCGTAGTCTCAGGCTAAAGATTCATCCAGGACATAATCAGGATTCACTTACATGGACAACAATGTCATCCATATCTGGGACTCCCATTGCTTGGTCTCTGCCCAGAAAGAATTGAGGAGTGGGGGGCAGGTGTTTTAAGATTTGGATTTATTTCTCATTATCCTACTTTGATTTGTAAAGGACTGATTTGCAAAAGAACTTTTAGAACCAAAGGACACCCAAGTTTTATACTGACTGCAACACACTGCCAGGACACCAGCATTTGGAAAGGAGAGAGTCCTTCACTTAAAAAATAAAACAGGAAAATTAATCTCTCTCTAAATTTTGGGAGAACAATGATTCATAAAATTCACTCTAAACTGATCTGTTTTCTTCCAGCCTCACTTGATCAGTCACTCACGCTCTGTTCTGGCACTGAATTTAATTACTTAACTGTATTTCTGATGGTTTATCAAATAATGAGCAAGTGATAAGATCTCAGCTGGGGAGGACAGCAAACATCCCTGGTGACATTCAGCTGTGAGGACTTGGAATTCCATTAACAGAAGCAAGACAAAACCAGACAGACGCATTAGCAGCCATTGGATCTGAAATTATTTCCTGGTCATTTGCACTCCTGTGTGCAGCTCAGTCCAGAAAAAGCCAGAGAGAGGTGTGGAGGTTGAATTCTATCCTTTCATTCTGTCTCTGTAATGCATCAGGAAATGATTAAATGCAGTGGAAGGGTGGGAGATGCCTGACCAAAAGATGGATAAATACAGATATCCTGGGGGGAAAGTGGTAACCCTTACAAGACACTCTTTTTACTTTAACCTGGCATTCCCTAGGTTTGAAAAGTGGAGGGTGGGTGTTTTCTGTCTCGTCTGAGTTTCAAAGGAGCTTCTAAAGAGACAACGAGAACATCTGCAAACCATTCCACGGCTTTTCTTTCACGTAGTGCAGGGAAAATAAAAGCATCTACTTCATTTTTTTCCCCTTCAAGGTAGTCATGGAAACCTGCACCAAATACTGGGCTGAGGCCTTCGTGTCATCCACAGAGGCTGGAGTGTTTATTAGGGAATTACAGGTACCAGAACTTCTGCCCTGGACCTGCTGCAGAACCTTTTATATTGTTTAGCTGTTCCTGGCATGGAAACTATACATACATTCAGAGCCCACCTATTATCAATTAAAGGCTACTTATCTCTATTATCAATTAAAGGCTAGTTACCCCTATCACCAATTAAAGCCCAGCTATCTCCCAGACAGGTACTATCAGCTAAGTTATACTGGAAAAATAAACTTTTCCTAAAAGTACAGGCAATGCTGATAAAGCGTGGCCACTCAGTACTGAGAAAAAGAAATAAATATATCAATATTGGATTTGGAAGGGAAGCTTGAATGATCATATTTTCTTCTGATGTCAGTGGTAGATAAATCCTGTAATTTCATTACTGATGCTTCATGTTGTTGTTTTATCTGCGTCTGCCACTGTAATTAAAATTGGTGAAGTCAGAATAGCCAATAACAGAGGGTTTGCGCCTTTCAGTTATGGATAAACAGTTCCTCAAAACAATCTTCAATTATCTCTGGTGAAACAGAAGGGCTGCTGAAGTGTCTGAGAATCTGAGAATCAGCTGATTGTTGCTAAAATAGAATGTGTTTCAGGGGTTTATTTCAAGCATGGCTGAAATACAGGAAGAAGAAGAAAAAGAACATTGTTTTGATTAAATAATAACTTAAGAAAATAATTCATCCCCTCTGAAGGTGAATTCATTTGTCCACTGGAAACACTTTCAGTGCTACAGCAGATTCTTTATGAAACAATCTGAGATGCTTCAAGGGCAGGCTGGAAAAGCTCTGGCAAAACTTGTTCTTCTGCAAGTGCCCATTTTTTTTTTCCCGTCTAAAAAGGGACTATGGAGGCTGGTGAGGACAATTCCTCCATGAGAAGCCCACAAGTGTCAGGTGCACAATCTGATGCCACTAATAAAAGCACACAGTGAGTCCTTTCCAGGGATGATGGGACTGCTCCCAGGGGGGCATAAAAAAAGGTAATAAATCACTGCTCTAAAGGATAAAAAGTCACCTATCAAATAATGGGTAAAATTGTTACACAGCATCTCAGAATGCACCCACCGGATGAACGAAATGGAGGATTTTTTTTTTTGATGAAAGAGGATTTTTAGAGGCTTTCCAAGGCAGTTATGAGCTGTTATTGAGATCTCACCCAAAAGAAACCACCTGATCTGCCGAGCTCCTTGTTGTGGTCCTCTGGGACGTGTGCCAGTGGTTTGAAAGGAACCAACACATTTCAAAGCTGACCCACAATGGTTTAGACCAGTGATGATCGAATGGGAATACATTAATTAATTCATCCCCCTTCAGTGTCCAGTCAGGGCCTCCCACCACATCCTCTTCCTGCCCCATGACCAAGCCACTGCACAAGTGTGGAAATCTGAAAGCTTCTGACAGTGTGCAGGAGAAAATGAGCTTTTGCAGACTGAATTTCAGGAAAGTCAACCACTCCATGCACAGTTATTCCAATACTTCTTAGAGAAGAACATTTCCCTATGAAGAATAAACACGGACGAGAATTACGGGGTGCAAAATATACGAACAGATAACTCATAATCATAAAATCCTAGAATGGCTTGGGTTAGAAGGGACCTTAAAGATCACCTCAGTCCAACCTCCTGCCATGGACAGGGACACCTTCCACTAGACCACATTTCTGGCCTTGGACACCTCCAGGGACTGTCCGTCCACAACTTCTCTGGACAACCTGTTCCAGTGTCTCACCAGCCTCGCAATAAAGATTTCTTCCTAAAATCTAATAATCTACCCTCCTTCAATTTAAGGCTATTCCCCCTTGGACTTTTACTGCAGGAAAAGTCCCTCTCCAGCCTTCTAATAACCCCACTTTGGGCACTTAAAGCTGCCCTAAGGTCTCCTTGGAGCTTTTTCTTCTCCAGGATGAACAGTCCCAACTGCTTAATGGCTCTTCTGAGGGCTGGAGAGGCCTTCATTATGCACCTGATATTCTTCTATATTCAGGCTCTCAATACAAGGTGCAAAACCCATTGCATTTCATAATTTCCCTCCTGTAAGTTCCCCAATGTGGTATTCCAGCTACATCATTTGCATTCCAGGGCATGGTGCCCCTTCCTCATGTTCCCGCTCGCCAGCAATCAGCAGAGCTGGGAAATCAACCCCTCACTGACCTAGGACACATCTCCTAATTTTAGAAACCTGGGAGATACATCCTCACACATGAGCTCATTGTCAAGTCTCTTTTTATACCAACAGAGAGGAGCAGACGTGAAGCAAGCTTTTTGTCTGACCCATTTTAACCGTCTCCTTTAAACTTCCAGCTCCTCTCCCAGAGTGTAAAGGAATTCTGAGCAGCCAGCTCGTTTGTTGACATCTACATTGTGAATGTCTGAATTTGGACAGAATAATCCCACCTCCAGTCACAAATTTATGGATCAGCAGTATGAAACCCAAAACAGCAAAGTTTAACCTACCATGAAGGATTGAGAAGGAATTTGATTGTTTAGGTTGTCAGGAAACTGATGCTGACATATTTAAGGCAACAGGAAAGCTAAAAGAAGATGTAACTGAATATGAGACAGCAAGAGCTTTGAAGTTTTCCATGGAAAGTTCTTCACAAAGAGAAATCCTATTAAGGCAAAGCAAAAGAACACCATGATCTTTCCACTATCTTTTATAGAGCAGTTATTATTTCTTGAAGGTTAAATATTTTGGGTTGGTTTTGTTTGCTTACTTTCTAAATTTGATTAAATTAAAGTTTCTTCATGGATCACAGCAGCTGAGGGTCTGACTCTACTTTCTTTTATAAAAAGACTTTTCATGTCCCTTTCTGTACCCAACTGGGAAGGTCCCTCAAGTCCTTGTTCCCGCTCACCAAGTCTGTTGTCGATGACAAAACAGGATTCAAAGGGTCATTACATCAGGAGGTCTAAGAGGAGGATTTTCAGAAAGGATTTACTGCTACAAAGGACAAAACCCTTTTCAGCCGCACATGAACATCTCAAGGGCCTCAGAAATCCCACACCTTTGCCTGAAAGAGTTGTCAAACAAAACCTAGGTTTTTCCACAGGATGGTCCAGAAGGAAGGATGCAGGCTCTAGGACACCAAGCCATCGTTCTAACACGTGAGCTGATGTGGGGAACACAGGCTGAAAAATACCCATTTATGACAGACGCATTCAGGCAGACTCTGCTGGTATCCAGTGCTTCCACTGTGTAGGAAAACTGTTGCTTTAGAAAACAAAGTTCAAAAGGGAGCTGATACAGCACTAAGAACAATTTTGCATGGATATAGTTGAAAGAAACACATTCAACTGCTGCCTGGCTTAGGCATCTCAGTGTTAATGAATAACCAGGTCTGTCAGGAATACTCAGTAATAATCCTTTTACCTTCTGGAGGAACAGGCTTTTGATTTTTTTTTTCCTTGCATAAAACTCAGAGAACACCTGTGAATTTTACTAGAACTCTCCTTCTGAAAGTGAAAATAAAGGTGTGGTTACAAAAGTAGGAAATGGTAAACTGCAGATGCTGAGCTTCCTACATGCAAATGAGAGCTTAGGTGTCCAAATATTTCTACGTGAAGCAGAATTATCATTTTCATTTACTTCCATGAGGACTTGTGCGGGAAATAAATCAAAGCAACGTGGTTTTGAAAGAAGAATAACTGCTGAAGAGGATTCACAGAATTGGGGTTGGAAGGACATCTGGAGGTTGCCTATTCCAACTCCCCTGCTCAAAACAGGGTCAGCTATAGCAGGATTTTCAAAACACATTTTCAGTTTCTGAATATCTCAACTGTTGAGACTCAACAACTTCCCTGATCAACCTGTACTTGACTATTCTAAAAATAACAAAGGGTTATCTTACAGTTGAATTTCCTGCATGTCTGTTTGTGCTTGTTGCCTCTTGTGAGCACTGAGAAGAGCCTGGGTCCATCTCCTTTGCACCCTTTCATCAGGTACTTCTACACATTGATGAGATCCCCCTAAACCTTCTCTTCTCCAGGCTGAACAGCCGTAGGTCTCTCAGTGTCTTGTGATTCCTTAATAATCTTTATGGCTCCTCACAGAACCCACTGTGTTCATGCTCTCAGCTGGACCCAGCACTCCAGGGCTGAGAGAGAGGAATTATCACCTCCCTTGAGCTGCTGCCAACACTTTTCCTCACGCAGCTGATGATGCTTTTGGATTTCATCGCTGAAAGGGCACTTTGCTGGCTCAGGATCCACTTTGTGTCCACTCGGAGCTTTAGGTCCTTCTCTGTAGGGTTTCTTCCCAGCAGCTGAGCCCCAGCCTGTCCTTGTGCATGGGATTATTTCTCTCCCAGTGCAGGATTTCACATGTCTCTTTCTTCAGCATGGTGAGGTTCCTTTCTGTCTGTTTCTCAAGCCTGTCTGGTTCCCTCTGAGCAGCAGCAGAATCAGCCTCTTGGTCTGTCAACCACTCCACTTAAATTTGAGTAACCTTCAACCTTCTTGCAGGTGCACTCTGTCCCATCATCCCAGTCATCAGTGAGGACATTAAACAGCATTGCCTCATCAAAGAGATCTTTATAGTTCAGCCCAGCCGACCCAGGCTCTCTCCACAGTCAGCGGAGATGGAGGTAACCTCAGGGAGCAATTTCTACATCCTACAGCTTGATGCCCTAAGGCCAGGTCGGATGGGGATTGGATGGACCTGGTTTGGTGGAAAGTGCTCCTGCCATGGCAGGGGGTTGGGCTGGATGACTTTTAAGAGGTGCCTTCCAACTCAAACCGTTCTACGGTTCTATGACACTATGCCTGATTTTGGACAAAGTGAATTACTGCTTTGCAAGAGTCAATTTTTTCTTTAATTCCATTTGTTCAGACTGATGAGGGCAAACAAAGAAAATTCCGTTCCCAAAGTCTAAGACACCAAAGCATTGATGGTAGGCAAAACAGAACCCTGCCTTCCCTCTGTGTTGGAGCCTTTTCTTGCTTTCAATACTATCTTTATTCTTTTTATTAACAGAGCCAAATAACCTCCATGTATGTTTTACTTCAGCTGTCCTCGATTACAATTTTGTTGGAGTGTTGGTTTATTTTTTTTTAAATGTTACTATTTTCTTTTGAATGGTTTCAATTAAATTGAAATTCCCTGAGGATATGAGCATTATAATTTGTCCTTACAAAGTGAACTCCTTATCACTTCTGTATAACCTGACAGCTCTTGTTTTTTTCTAGTCCTCTAGCTTTATAGAATTTTCCTAACATATAAAAACCCCATCTAAAACTATTCTAAAACAGGTTTTAGTAAGTGTTGCTCAGCCAATTCAAGAAATATATCCAAATTTACACTATATGAAGATCTGATTAATTTCTTGATTATCTGAAAATTATCAAAAATCCTTTGAAAGTCCAAATCTGCTATAACCCATCCTTCATAAGTGCTGTTAGAAAGCCCAGACCTTCATGAGCTCTGGAAGTTTATTCTTTTCTGGGACACATGTATAAAACTAAACAAGACTTGATTTTTTTTAAAAACAAACTCCATTTAAAATCCCTGAATTTTATAAATAAACAAAATTCTCACAATATAACATTTCTTTTCCTTCATATTATGCTGCTTCACCAGTGCAGGTATGATGAAACATTGAAGGTTAATGACATCTAAATTCTGGATATCTGAGTATTTTGTCATTGTAACGACTTTGAATGCCTGTTTGATGGAGCTGCTGCTTCAGGCTCTCTGAAAACCCAGCTGGACGTGAGTGGATCATTCATCCAGAGGTCAAGATTTTCTAGCTTCTCTTTGCAACGACAGCAGTGATAGACCCACGACAACAGAGGCTATGGAACACAGTTCCTACCTCCCTGGGCACAGGGTTGCTTTTCTTGGCAGGTCTCCCATATAACATCACCGATAAAATTCTTGCCTTGATTGGCATTATTTTCCCTATGCCATTATCCATCAGATTTATTGTGCCCGTATGTTATTGATGTCCCCAGAGGCCTGGTGAAATGACAAAACTTCTTAACTAAAGACCGCAGACACTCCGTTGCAGGGAAATAATTGCAAACTACCACACATTCAGGAAGCATTAGGCAAAGCAAAAGAAATTATGTGAGAAGATTCCCTTTTCACAGCAGATCAATTACCCTTTTTAAGCATCTGTGGTATATGTGATACTTCATTGCTAATATGAAATTAATACTGGGATCATAAAGGTAATGATGTGCTGCTCCCATTCCAGCAGGGCTTTAAGTGCTGCTTGGCGAGGGCCTTCAAAATTATTACTCCACAACCAGGAAAATGTGCTCCCTACCTGGCATTTCAAAGCTTTGCAAGAGCTCCTTGATTAATTTGCTTTCCTTGACTGGTGGTCTGCGTTTCCTTCCCTGGTTGTAGGTGTAAATATTGTTTCCATGATCACATAGGAGGTTGTAAGCGCTGTAACCTGTCCAGCCACCTGTCCATCAGGCTCTGCTTTGAACCTGCTCAGCACACGAGGAGCTGACATCTCTCACAGGCAGAGGAAGGAGTAAGAGCAGAAAATGCAGCTCTGGACCAGAGCTTTTTATCCTCATTGTCTCCAAGGATCTTCCAAGTGCAATACCTGGACAGTACCTTCAAAACAACCCCTTAACTCAAAATACTCTGTTTATCAGAGTGTGGTGCTACTGTTAACACCCTCAATAAGCCCTGCTGATGTGCAGAGCTGATTATCTTGAGATCAAACTCTCCTTATGAAACTACAATTGCTCCCCAGACCCAAGCCAGTCTCTATGCAAGGTGCTCTGAAGCTGTAAGGAAATGCCAAGGGTATCTTTAACAAAACATTCCACTATTTATTTAGCACAGGCAGACTCCAGAGGAGTGTTCCTGTAGCTGGTGATGGACCCAAGGGCAGGACCCAGGCCTGGAGCTCCAGCAACAGCACAACAAGCTCTTATCACCCCTGGGAAACAAGTCTACCCTTCCTGTATGAGAAGAGAACAAAAGTAATAAAACAGGCAATGAAAGGGAGGAATCTGTTGCTCTGGAAGGTGGTGAATACAATGAGCATCGGCCCGATGCCAAAGGAATAAATAGGAGATGGTGTGAAGAAAACAGTCTGATACAACCTTGGTACTGAGAAAAGGGTGCTTGGGAGTGAAGAAAAATTGCCAAGTTGTTCAGAGAGGATGATCAAATGATCTTTCTTTGCCTCATTTGTACAATTCCTTGTCACTTTCCAGTGCAAAGTCAGAGGCATTCTGAATACACCAGCTTGCACTTCACTGAGCATTCTGAGCTGACGATCTGTGGTGATGGCCCAGATAAACATCCACGTTCCTCCTCTGTGCAACATCCTCCTCTAATCAACAATACTGAAGGCTTTCACAGGCCAAATTCCAGCCCATCTTGATAAAGAAGGGACAGACATAATGAGTTTCCCAACTCTTCGCCGGGTAGGGAAAAAATACCTCTATTACTGTGATTCCTCAAGTAAATATTGTCAAGGAAATTTATCCCAAATCAGGCCTGGGACTACAGCCCTGTCCTCCATTCCCTTTTTTTTCTTTTAACAGTTTCATTCTTCTCTACTACACTGAAAGAAAAGGTTAAGACACTGCATGAGCACGAGGAAACTGCATCTTTTTTTTCCCTCCACGTTTCCTTTTGTCCTCCTTTCCTACTGCATTTCTGACAGCCTGAGCTCACCCAGCTGTGTCCCATATTATGCTTAATAAAGTCATTACATTTGGACATTATTAGGACCTTCCTCAGCACGTGTTCTTGCAACGCCAGGGATGGAATCCAAGGCACATAAATCTGGCTGTCTGAAAGGGAACCATCTCTATCCATGCTGGCTTCTCTCAGCTGCCTCCACAGTGAATGGAGGATGAGTAATTCCCCCCAAGCAGCACATAGCTTTGCCTTGCTCCTGGACAATGTGCTACTCATCTCGGCAAACAGAGGGCTAATAAAGCAGAAAAATCAGTTTGATTAGCTCAGGAAAGCCTGTGTGGAGTAGGCACAACCTTGAGAATAGCAGAAGTATCAAAAAAAGGAGGAAGAAAAGCGACTGAAATCAAAGTCAGTGTTGGGACAAGAAGTTAAGCTGGGAATTGGAAGAAAGCTGTGGACCACCAGCAGAATAAAGCCCTGGAAGTGCCTTCCAGAGAGAGGAGGAAAATAGAAATAAAACTTAGAATTTTGAGAGGACTCCATATAAGGTGAATATTTTGCAAACCAATTTCTCTGACACATGGAGACACTGCAGTGTTAATAGATACAGATTCCCAACCACATGGCTCTGATTCAGAGCTGGATCCCATCTTGCACCTTAAAGCACGGAGTAAACTCACGTCTCTGCAATGAGGAAAACTCTGATGAGGAAAAATGCATCCCTGGAGGTGTTTCAAGGGCATGAGGATATGGCACTTGAGGACAGGGTGTAGTGATGGACCTGGTGATGCTGAGTTAATGGTTGGACTCGACGATCTTGGAGGTCTTTTCCAACCTAAAAGATTCTATGATTCTAAAAGCTCTGACACAAAAGGCAGTCACAGTCTGACACAGAAAGAAATTAGTCTAGAGAAAATATTGTCCAGAGAAATGTGTCTGGAGAAAACTTCTCTTTTCTTTTCTTTTCTTTTCTTTTCTTTTCTTTTCTTTTCTTTTCTTTTCTTTTCTTTTCTTTTCTTTTCTTTTCTTTTCTTTTCTTTTCTTTTCTTTTCTTTTCTTCTTTTCTTTTTTCTTTTCTTTTCCTTTTCTTTTCTTTTTTCTTTTCTCTTATTTTCTTTCCTTTTCTTCTTTTCTTTTTTCTTTTCTCTTTTCTTTTCTTTTCTTTTCTTTTCTTTTCTTTTCTTTTCTTTTCTTTT
>VZRQ01009978.1:264115-285073 GCA_013397975.1 Machaerirhynchus nigripectus
TTTCTTTCTTTCTTTCTTTCTTTCTTTCTTTCTTTCTTTCTTTCTTTCTTTCTTTCTTTCTTTCTTTCTTTCTTTCTTTCTTTCTTTCTTTCTTCCTTCCTTCCTTCCTTCCTTCCTTCCTTCCTTCCTTCCTTCCTTCCTTTCTTCCTTTCTTTCCTTTCTTTCAGCAGGTTTCAAAGGTTTTGTCCTGTCTCATGAAGAAAGGACGGGCCAGAAGACATCACTGAGAATGTTGCAGACAGTCCCAACCCTGTCAGCCCCTTCTCTTAATTTGTCTCTAGATACTTTGTTTTATGAAAAATCTGAAACTCCAAAAAACTTTTAGCCTTGCAAAATAATTCCACATGAAAAAACTGGATTTTCAAGCTATGGTTCAGACCACTGATGATGTCTTATTTGAGGTCATATTTCAAGGTGCCCAGAGCCTTAAAAGGGTGTGAATACACAACTTACAGCAGTTAAGCCTAACAAAATCTAGAAAATGTAAACATTCAGCTTAATTTACTATTATTATGAATAAAGTAGCTCTACCACTTCTAGGGGGGAAAAAAAAAGGCAAATATAAATGAACGGAAGTGATTCATTCCCACAGAATCATCTTTTCAGCCAGTGATTAAGACTCTCTCTATATTCATCTTCATGCTCAGCTCATGCATTTCCATATGAGAGCTCTAGAAGATGAGCTGGCCCTATGGTGCTCTATAAGGTGGTAGATTATGGCCCTAAGAGAATACCTGGGAAGATCAGAACAATGCAGGACCAAAACAATTTCATATGAACCACACACACACACAGACATACAAGTACATGCAGAATTCGTTGGCCAGAAAAAGACGTGTTCTCTTATTTTAACAATTCTAGAAGTGTCAAAACAACCCCGTAAGAAAGCCATCAAAACACACCTGGAAGAGATCAGTTGTATCCATTATAGCATTGGTTTTACTCCTGTCAAATTCCAAGCTACTACAGCAGCAATCTTATCGACAGACCCTGTGTGAACAGGAGACAATGGAAACTAAAAAAATCGGTAATTTTCCCCTCTTGGATGGGGTTGTTGAAGTGAAAGCTGGAAATCCTGATTACAGATATTAAGCTGTCTGATGATGAAGTTTATAAATTGACAGGATGGTCATTGGATCAGATGCAACCCAACTCGCTATGATTCACATCTTCCTTTAGGAGTCATGTGGAACTGGAATATCCCTTGTGGCCCAGAGAACAATCAAAATGCTATTCCTTTCCGCTGGATAGCTTTGTCATTTTATCGTCATGCATCCCAGTAAAACCCAGGATATAAACACGTAAATCCAATCGAGCTGAAATCCCCTCTTCTCCAACATGCCCACTGCACAGTTTGAAATAGGCTGACTCATGTCTCAAAGACACAGTGAAATGCCTCTCTCCCCATGGGGGGGGTCCTTCAGAGCCCTGGGTGAGACTTATCTCATTAAAATGTGCACCTGAGATAATTTCCACAGATTCCTTATATAGTCCCTGAGATGTAATCAGCACAACCCACAGAGTTCACAGCATATGTTGGATTATCCTAAATTATGTATTTCAAAGCAACAGATTAATGATGTCCTATTTCTCCCTATTTTCTATCAGGAGGAAGGGAGGGAAAGAGAAAGATTTGAGACACAGCATTAAAAGATTCAGTTCAAACATTAAAAGTTGCCAAAGCTACACTCAGCTGATGAGTAGCATCTCATAGTGGGCAGCAAATTACATTGGAATAATGTGAAGTGTTTAGCAACAGTTATTTCTTGTTGTTGAACCCCCACCCTTTACTTCCCTCACATCAGATCTAGTGTAACCTCTGTTCAGGTTTCATTCACATCCACCCTGAGTTCAACATGTAATTTAAGCTCAGCTGAAATGGCACTGGAAAAATGTGATCATCATGTGCCTTTCAAGCATTTTGGGGATGAAGTTTTGAGCCTTTAGAAACTCTTTAGGACAGAGGATTTTGGCCCAGGATTTCACAGTTTCACCGTACTGTATAATTTATCAGTTCTACATTACTCCCTTATTTTCTTGGATGCTCTGTGGAGAGGGTTTCTTCTAAACTCTGGAAATAACTGCAAGAACACTGCCATGGGCAGGCACAGCTTCCCAGGCTGGTTTCTCATAGAAACACAGGATCTGCCCATCCTGGTCAGCGTTTGATAAAACCTTCTGAAAACAATTGGAACATTTCCTAATATCCAATCTAAAGAAAAGCAACCTAAGAAAGAGAAAGCTTCATTGATCTCCAGCACTGGGAGATCCACTTCAGCAGCCTCCAAAGAATGCAATGTATTAAGAAAAGAAATCCAGCTGTCCCAAAGCCCTCATTTCTGCAGGCTGCATTACTGATGACCCTCGCAGCTGCTGATGGCACAGAGCTACATTCAAGTGGCCTTCTTGAGTTTCCTCATCCGAATAGAGGATTAAAGAGAGCATTAAAGGTGGACCAGGACAAGAAAATAAAGGAGAAACCATCAATGGCACGTGAGAGGCAGCCGGTAAAACCTAGGGCAAATTTTAATGGTTCATCTGTGCTTTGGCTGACCTTGGAAACATCCTTGTGTTTAAACACGGAAGCAATCCTAGGAATGAGGTACTGGTGGCACAGAATAACTCCACCATCAGTCTGGTGAACTGCCACGTGTAAGTCTTATGTTGTCGTTACCTGGGAACATTTTCTGCACCAAAGACCACCTTTTCATTGGGGGCACCACCCAAAAAAAACCACCCCCAAAACAAACCAACAAAGCAAATGAAAAAAAAAAACCCAAACAAAAAAAAACCCCAAAAAACCCACAAACAACCCCACAAAAACCCCAAAATCCCACAAAAATCCCACCCCAAAACAAACAAACCCCAACCAAATCCTCCACATGCGGCAGAAAAGGTGAATCCGCATTTTATGGTATTTCCTCCCTCATATCCCAGAGTTCAGTTCTGTCCCTGGAGTTTGTTGGCAGCTGCAGTAAATGAGGCATGGGATGAGTTTGTATGTTTTTCTGAGACATGTAACTCACTGGGGAGAGCAGGGTAGGGACACAGAAAGGAAAGGAAGGGAATGATCTTCTCTCAGCAAATAAAACTAAATGTGTGAAAACCTGGAGTCAGCACAGTGGGAGGCTGTTTTGGACAAGCAGGATAAATTTTGTGCTGGAGCCTGGATTAGGATGGTGCACAGAGGACTCTCCAGGGCACAGCTTGGCTGCCATTAGACGTGCCCAGAGAATCGGGTATTTTATTGAAGATTGTGTTATTCAGAAACAGCCATGAAATGAAAAGTCTGTGTGAGGCAGAGAATAATTTTTCCAATAATATTTTGCACATTTTGGGTGTGTGCAGGTCTCCCACTTAGATGAAACCAAAATGTTGTGGCATGGATTTAGATGTCTTTTGGATTGTTTAATTCCATCCAGCACTGCTTGATTCTAATTGATCACTAAGTCCTCCTTGATTGGGCAATAATCACAGGTTTTACAGAAATAATTCTGGTTCATGTTCTGCAAAGGAGTGTGGTATTCTGTGTTATCTTCAAGTCAGCAATGAGAATAATGACAGTTTTTTAAACAAGATAATGTAGGGTAACATGAAAACAACCCTTCCAAAAAGGAAAAGAAACTAATAAACATATCCCAAACTCAAACCAGGGCATTAGGACTTACAGGTCAGAAATAAGCAGGCGAATAAAACCTCATAATTATTCAGTGACAGTCATCCAGCTCCAGTCCAAAAGGCCATGCTTAGCATCTCTCTAAAATGGAAATAAGTGTGTTTTCCTTTTTCTCCTGCCTTTCTAATGTGTTTTCCAAAGCAAACCAAACCCCCCAGTTTGCTCCAACATGTAGAGGCCTCCTCAAGGCAATCTTCATCTCTGAAGACAAAAGGAGCAACTTCTGCAGAGTGCCTTGAGTGAGAAAGGAGGACACTGAGTGCTCCACATCTAGGTAGCCTCAGTATTACAGACACACACAGGATTAATTTAACCCCGAGTACCAGTTGTACCTCCTCTGATCACCAACACAGGGAATAACACAAAGTTCTCCCTTTTATTCTTTCACAATGTTTTTCTTTTCAACCATTTTTAAGTTAACAGTGTTTGTTTGCATTAGCTGAGAGGTAATGGAAGTTTCTTCGTGAGAAGATGTGAATTCTTTCCTTCTGCTGACCCTCTGTAGGAATGAGGTGTTCACCACTGGGTACATATCCCATAGGAGTGCTTCAAACACCTCAAGGAGGCTGTGGATATCCCTGTCCCCTGGACATGCTGAAAAGGACATTAAGGACATTACCCCCAGTCAGCCTAGAAACACCAATCCGTGCTGCACTGCCTCCTGTCCACATTGAGCTCCTTGTAGGATCATTGCCTGACCCAATTTACTCCAGGTGAATTGGGTTAAATATTGGGTTGATTTAGATTGGATATTAGGAAGAAATTCTTTACTCAGAGGGTGGTGAGGCCCTGGTACAAGGTGCACAGAGAAGCTGTGGCTGCTCACGGATCCCTGGAAGTGTCCAAGGCCAGGTTGGACAGGGCTTGGAGCAATCTGGGATAGTGGAAGGTGTCCCTGCCCATGGCAGGGGGTGGGAACTGGATGATCTTTAAGGTCCATTCCAACCCAAAATATTCTGTGATTCTACGATTTTGTGATTCTATGAAAAAATAAAGCTTTGCCAACCAAGGTCAGTACAATCAGGTAAGGGAACTCTCCTCAGCAGCTCAGTGGGGAGACTCAAGAGGTGATGACGAGGTGGTGGATTTGGCTGGAGGTTCTGGTGTCTTCAGAGAGCTGCAGGACTCCAAAACAACTTCATGGACTTCACACTTCAAAACTCATGGACCCAAGGTCTTCCTATGACCCTATGGGGTTTTTTTTCCCCTTTTTCTTGTCCGTGCTGCTTCTTACTCTTGATGTTTATGATTTTAACTCTCAAAGGGCAAATTCATTTTGCCATTCTTGACAGAGCAGGTGAAGCTGGGTCTTAGCAATGCATATATTCTAATTTTCTGACTGGAAACATTTTCCAGTAATAAAATATGCACCAAATTCTCCTGGTCTTTAATTTGCCATTTAATCGATGTGCTCGCATCATGCTCAGTAAATGGTGCATTGTCAGTTTAATTTGTTCAACTCTTGTTGTGCTACTTGTTTCCACCCCTCCTTGCTTCCCCCCCCTCCCCAGTACATAACCAACACATCATTTTGCATCCCATGTGGGATTTCTCTGCTTTAACCCAGTAAATCTTTTAATTCCTAATTTGGTATTCTGCTCTAATAGATTCACCCATGAAAGGGCCCGGAAGGCTGGAGCTAAGAAAAATCACTTTCATTTTCTCAGATACTATCGAGTGGTTTAATGTAAAATACACATGCAGTGCACAGTTTGTGATCTCAGATTTTATCATCCACGCGTTGCAGAGCTGAGTCAAACCTGATCAGGTTTTTGATGAAGGGATAAAGAGTCAAGTCTAGGCTGGAACCACTTAATAATGGTGAGATACTGAAAAAAAAAGTAGTTGCATAACAGTGAGGAACAGCTCGCAAGAGAGACTGAAATTTGGCTCCAATGCACGGGTGTGAAATGTGGACATCAGCACAAGTTGTCCAAAGCAAGACTTAGAACTTAATTAACCTTGCTGCTTCCTTATTAGGGATCTCCATTTAAATTAATGATCCACATTAAAGTGGTAAAATAGCAAATGGACAATCTATATTTAATCATAAATGCTATTTCTGTTTGTCATTTACATTTTTAGCTTTTTTTTTCCCCACCCTGGAGAAAGGTTGATGATATCTGAGTTGGGAGACAGAGTTTGGAATTTTTTTTTTTTATAACTGGGGAAGTTATATATTTCAGGAATATTTTAAGTGGATATATATTTTAATTTCTATATTTTCATTGATTTTTCCACATTGGACCATGCCACATGGTTCATTCGGATTTAGTTTCTAGCAACTCATAATTTAATCAAGAATTACTGTCTAAGAATTGAAAAGAAATTAAAAGTACATTTGAAAATGCACACACACGATGTTTTAAGTCCCCATGCCCTGACTGAGGAAGGCAAAAATAGTTGCTCATGACATTGAATTTTATTTCCAATTACGTGATGCCCTGAACAAAGAAATTATCATGTAGTGTTAGTGAATTAACTGCGCTGCTCCTGGACAAAGAGTTCTTCCCAGTTAATTATTAGCATTTAAATTATAAGCAGAGATATTTTAATCTCTTTCTGCTGTTAATAAAAAGAGCCTGACACCTCCATGGCATGAATCATATTTTGACTTCAGTCACTCTTTGGTCTCTTTGGTTAAAGATGAAGCCTGTACTGACTGCCCTCCTAATTCAGACATAATAGAGTTTGCACTTTTTTTTCCCATGTTCTACCTCAGTTTCACAACACATTGTGACCTCTAAAGGTTGCCCCAGCTTCCAAATTGTGTATTTTCCTGATGGTTTCAGTCAGCTTTGTTTTCTTGGAAATCAAAACTAAATTTGATGCTCAGGGTCTTTAATTGCCAGGATGGAGAGTGGGTGTTCATCCTTCATGGTTTCTTCAGAAAAAACTAAAAAATTTGTCTTATTTCTACAACAGTCCCATTTTTCAGCTAATTCCAGGTCATTCCCTTGCAAGGACGTCCCATCCCTGGAAGTATCCAAGGCCAGGTTGGACAGGGCTTGGAGCACCCTGGGATAGTGGAAGGTGTCCCTGCCCACAGCAGGGTGTTGGAATGAGATGAACTTTAAGGTCCCTTTCAACCCAAACTATTCTGGGATTCTATGACTTCTTCCCCGTCCATCCCCCCAAATCAGGTGCCAAAATTTCTTTTCAGAATTTACTGTGAACCGTGACAAATATGGTGATTGATGACTTTTGTCAAGATTTGTCTCTTAGGCGTGGTTTCACGTTTGGTATTTTTTACCATTTCACTTCCCTAATCTTTCCTGTTACAAGCCTGGTTTGGGGGATTGATGAGTCCCTTCCATGGCAGTGGGATTGGCTTTAAGGAGTGTCCACCCTCCATGCCCCAAAGCACTTGATGTCACAGGGATAACTTCCCAACTTGCTACCATTTGCTGGACACGTTAAAAGTCCTGCAAGACCTGTTCCTTCAGCTTCCACGGTGTCTGTGGATTTAAAAATGCCAACAGTCTTCAGACAGATCCCTACGATAAACAAAAATTCTGATATGCCAACGTGAGCTACAAAAGAGAAAAGAAAGACAACCCAGTAAAAAAACAACCCTTCTGAACAAAAGTGCCAGTTGTACTCTGACTTCTCAACATCTCTAAAGCACTAAAACCAGACACGAAGAAAACACACTAAAATTGCTCTTGTTGTTATTGTCACTAGGGAAACAACTTCCCAGGAATCTGCAAGTTGAGTATACAGGCTCTTTGATCTGCAGCCAACTCTCTCTTCCAGCACACCTCCCAACTCTCTGGCAAATCAGGTCTGTCCACCAAGGGAGATCTCTCCTGCTCTGTCTCAGCTGAGTCCTCACTTCATGCAGCGACTGAACTCTGATGCTCCAGAAAAGCCACAATCCAGACTTGCCACAACACGCGGTATCAAAGCACAGTCATGACTAAACTGAGGGATTTTGCCTCAAGATACTTCTGCAATCCAACAGCACTGCCAGGAGAGCTAGAATAGCACAGGAGCTGGGGAACGTGGGAGGCACAAGGCAGAATTTTTTCTGTCTGTTCATTTGTGGTGTTTTTTTCAGCCATACTTCACACACACCCCACACACACACACACACAGTGCCTGAGATGTGTGCTGGGTTTGGATTGAGGCACACGGGTTTGTAGAAGTGGTTTAACCTTTTCAGCCCTTCGAGCAGAGTGGCCATCTGCACACCACCTGCTGGGAATGATGTATGATACACCATCCATTGGGAATGATGTATGAGATCGGGTCATCTCTGATTTGAGCCCAGGCATGGTAAAGAAGACTCTTAGCTGACCTGAAAACCCATTCAACATGCCATGCAAATTATTTATGATTCATTTAATAATAAGTTAATAACGGTTTAGTGACCAAATTCCAGGAGTTCAGGATGTTCTCTAGTGGTAAGTTCCCAGGGTCAGCACAGCCAAAGTTTTCCAGAGTTGTAGAGTCCCTCATATCCCAAAAAGCTTGATAACACATTCTGCTGAAATACATGCAAACAGGAGCACACAGAGCAGATATCCCCTGTCACCAGTTCAGCTGCAGACTAAGGAGCGAATAGTGGCTAAATTAATTGAAAAGAGACTGCACAGAACAGGCAGAAACTAAGGAACAGAATTAATTTTTTAATTACTGGGGACTAAGCCAAGACTTAAAGAAAATTGTTTAAATAGAATACGTGCAAAGGTTTCACTAAGATAAAAACATTTCAGAGCACTTGAACTTTGAAAATATTTTCTTGTTACCATGGACAGGTGCCCATGTCAGATCTGACTTCCCAAGGCTCTTTGGAGGACTAAAACACTTTTATCCAAGAACCAGAACGTGTCATTTAGACAAGTTTATTCCTAATATGTCCTTATCTTCTTGCAGTCTCTAGTCTTCTATTTCCCTTCTCCTCGTGTAAAAGGGTAATCTGGCTCTCTGTAGCTCCCCTTTCTGAGATTTCTATGTAGACCAAAAATGCTTAAAAGGTCTAAAAGCAAAGCTGTCCTGTCCAAGTAAACAGCTGGACCACAGTGAATCCATCTGTCAGTGGCAACAAGTCAGTAACCACAGAGCACTCCCCTACCAGGGTAAAAATCTCTCTGTGCAGCGAGCAAGGAGCCTTTGCTTTTATGTTGAACTCATTCTGAACCTTTGGATCAGAAGTGATTTCTCAGCTACCTGTTTGTGAACAAGAAGGAGCTCAAGGAGTAGCCAACAACCACCAGTGGAGGTTTCATTGCAGGGGCAAGAAAACGGCTTTAGTATTGTAACTACATCGTGGAATACATCAGGTTTGGAACCTTCCTTGGCCTTGAAGTCAAACAGTGGCTTTGTCATCGCTCTTACTCACTCTGCCAAACTCCTTCACCACCACCTGCAACAGCCTCATCCCAACTGCCTGTGAAAACACTCTCTGGGCCACGACGTTTGCAACTCCTATTTGCCTTTGTTAAAGACCTTATTTAGAGATTGCATAGAGAGTTTGGGTATCAGATTCTCCCAGGTTACTGCAGGTTCTTGCTGTTTCCCTCCCATCAGAGCCCTGTAAAGGATTATCTGCCTTCCCCACCATTTCCAGTCTTGCTGGTATTCATGCCAGTGCTGTCAAGCAAACGCACCTCTGCCAAAGAGATCTTAATGAAAACAGTTTCTCCTCATCTAGGGAGGTTCATTTCATCTCGAAAAAACAGAAATTTCTGTCACCATGCATCGTGGAGATAAAAAGGCACAAATGCAAAACCCAAGCAATTGAAAAATGTTTGACGACGAGTCTGTGCCTGTCTGAGCACACAAGAACTCTGACGTGAGTTTTCCTTAGATAATTCCTTGACTACCAATTTAGGATAATGACAGCGACACTTTTAAGAAATCCTTTGGGAGAAGAGTAAGTATTCACTTTTAAATCTATAAACCTATGAAGGAAATATTTTGATCCTTTTTCTTTTTTTTCTTTCAATGTATTAACCCTATGTCCCATCCTTGACATGGAAAGCCTTTGTTTTATAAATCCGTAAGGGAAGTTAAGAGAGTGTTTTACAAATGAAAGTGGATTTTCCTCCAGTAGCTTTAGGCATGTACTTTGTGGATGTTTATAGATAACCAAGTCATCCCAGACTCCTATAATGGACAACAGGGGGGCAAAAAGCTATTACGGGGCACAAGACATCTGATTTATTTAAAATTTTTGCTTCAGGAAAAAAGAAATTTATTGAAGTTTATATTCTTATGCTCCTGATATGTTGCTGAAATTTATATCTATGTAGATGTGATGGAGAGTCTATTTACAGGGGCATGTAGTGCTAGGACAACAGTAGGTTTATGTGGGGTATCAAGGAAGAAATTGTTCCCTCTAAGGTTGGTGAGGGAACAGGTTTCCCAGAGAAGTTGTGGATGCCTCATCCCTGGAACTGTCCAAGGCCAGGATGGACGGGGCTTGGAGCAACCTGGGATAGTGGAAGGTGTCCCTGCCCATGGATTGGGTTGGAATGAGATGATCTTCAAGGTGCCTTCCAACCCAGGCCATTCTACGATTCCATGACATAGATATATTGTACAAATTTACTCAAAGTGTAGCTCTCCAGGTGGCTCGTGCAGGGTGCTGTGATTTTGCAATGAGATTTCATTGCCACTGGAGCAACGCGTTGAATAAATCACCAAATGGACAAAGAAGTTTCAATACTTAGACCAATTCATCTAAATGATTCATTTTAAAACAATTCAAAGAATGTCAGTAGAATATTTGCTAAGAGACATATTAAGAACTTGGGGTCATGTCTCGTTTATCCCATGGTATTGTTGTAAGGCCAAGTTGCAACAAGCAGGACGAACATACCTGACAAACATTTCAACACTGCTGACATTAAATACATGGGTTCCTTCCCCGAGCTCATTGCACAACATCGTGCAGGAGCTCTTCCAGAGACACTCACGGGAAACTCAGAGGGGAAAACTCAAAACAACAGGTGGAGGTCACACTGTGCTCCTCCTGCTTTGTGTTGTAATTCATGAGTCATTGAAGGCAGCAGTCTGCTGAGAGAGGCAATAAAGAATAAAGTATGGGATCGTATATAACATTTTGTAAAACCAGCCTTGAAAACATAGAGCTGCCAGCCATGGAGCTCAGGGTGATGTTGGCTGAAGTCATGGTAAGAACAGCCTAGATCCCAACTGGACAAAGAGGGAACACAGCAAAAAAGGGGTAGAGAATGATAACAGCACAGAGGGCAGTGGAAAGCACTTGGAGGAATGTGCATTGTTTTACTCTTTTGCACATTCAATCATTAAAATGACTGGGAAATCACTGTGGTCCGTTTTGGTGAGAGTGGAGGAGTTTACATCTCTTTCTTAGAGATGAGAACTTTGTTGAAGGCTAAGTCCAGCTTCAGATGATCTCACTACTACCTGCCGAATTTAGAGCACATTAGTATTTTTTTCCCTTCTTCATGTTCCCTTATATCACTGATTTTTCTTAGCCTTTTCCAACTTAGAGGACAAAAAATTGCCACAAAGGTTAGTACAATGCTTAGAAGTGCTGAAAATAAAGGCAGGAGAATGTTGGGACAACATCCTGATCTGTGCTGCTCCAGCAGCAATGCGAAGTCTTGAGATGCATTTTGAGGAAAGATGGAAATTATTACTTTCTTTAATAAGTAAAGAAATTCTTGTAGATTTTTTTTCATTCTTTACTCAGAGGGTGGGGAGGCCCTGGCACAGGGTGCCCAAAGCTGTGGCTGGCCCTGGATCCCTGGAAGTGTCCAAGGCCAGGCTGGAGGGGGCTTGGAGCAACCTGGGATAGTGGAAGGTGTCCCTGCCCATGGCAGGGGGTGGCACTGGATGGGCTTTAAGGTCCCTTCCAGCCCAAACCATTCTCTGATTCTCTGATTCTCTGATTCTATGTTGAGGGCAGTTGCAGAGGTGTGAAAGAACAAGGAAGGCTCAGCCATCCTCAAGTCTGTCTTCTTTATTTTTGCAATTCCTGATAAAAATGCACTAAAATTATAAACACAGGTCTTGCTTTCTGGTCTGATCTTCTGCCTGTTGCAGGCTAAATGCAAACACAGAGGCACTAAAGGTGGTGATTTTTCAGTCACACAGAAACAGTAGCACGTCACAGGGATGCATTTTGGAAATGGCAAGGACATGGCACAAGTACAGGAAAATGTGGCATGTTGAAACCAGCCCGTGAATCAGAAGCTGTAATATTTTGGGTTAAAGCTCTCAGAGCTGATTTATAAAATGCCAGTTTGAACATGCTGCTGAAGAGAGTGATACGGATTATCTTGGCCATGCACTCAGACACACCTGCATATCCTTTCCAGTCTGGCCAGGCTACATGGAATGGGGAGATCTGTTACCTTTTCTCTTTTCAAATCATCATACCTGGCTTACCTGGCTCTTCCACAGCACTCACTGACCAGTATTCCCCCATAGCTAATGGAGTTTAAAAGGATGTCCACTCCGATAAATTTTAGAAACCTAATTTGGGATCAAAAGAATTGAAATCCGGATTCCGCAGGTTTCATCGTTGTGAAGACAACATTTAATAAACACCATTTAGTTCCACCCTATGTGTATCTGCACATATAAAAATGTTGCATTTTAGAGCAAGTAGTTATAAAAGAAGCGAAAAGGAAATTATATAAAATTATATATGATTGCCAGAAAATTCAGGCAACCCCTGGTTTAAACGAACGCATTTTTCAACTTCGACATTTCGGTGAATGACATTCATTATGGAATAGTCTGTCAGTTCATTAAGCAGAATATCAGGTTAGAGTTTCTCCAGTCAGTGAAGAAATGAACTGCGTGTTAATGTTCAGGTGAACTTCCTTCTCACCTTTTTAGAAAATAAGTGTGAGTTCCAAATGATGTGATCTAAGTGATCCGGTTGAGCTATCATGCTGCTGGTTTCATACCCTTATTTTTCATGGCATTTCACACACTAAACTTCTTCTGGCTGTGAATGGATCTGGCAAAGGGTCACAGCCACGGTACTGCATAATGTAGTGTACAGGGAAATATGCACAATCTATTTATTGAGGTCTGCCTCAGAAGCTCTTTGGGAATAACAGAGTAACTAAATTATGTCCTTGCTTTAATTCAGTAGGGACAGTGGGAAGGAAAGCAAGAGGTCGATGTAATGATCTATCAGGAGAAAAAAAAAATTAAATCACGACCATGACAAAAGGGAGACTTTAGTTTGGGGAAACCATTTCTATTTCTGCTAGGAAAATGTAAGGCTTATTTTTCCAGATGGATCCTGGAAAGTTAAAAAACCATTTTTCTTCCAGGGAGAGTTTTATCAGAGGTTTTTCAAACTGATGCACACAAAGCTCCCCAGAGGACCTGGAAGACGCTTGGTGTGTCAGAAGAATATTAAAGCCTGGTGCTTTGAAGAGTTTTGCACTAAACAGGCCACGTTTTGCTTTAATCACCTTGGTCCCACCTCTGTGCTTTCTGGAGACAGAGAACATGCCAGGAAAATGAAAACAGACAAAAGGCACACACCTTCACCAAAGGAAGTGTGTAGCTGACACTGTTCATTCCAAACAGGAGAGTTTGGAGAGACTGAAACAATCAGGTAGTAAAGCCACCAGCACTTTGGAACCTGGACAGAAAGGTCTTTTCTCTTTAAAAATGCAGAACTCCACGGAACCTACATCTCAAGGAAGCTGGGAAAAGGAATTGCAGGAAAAACTCCAGACTGGAGCTGGTGAATCACAAACATTCAAAGAATTCAGAAGTTCTTTCTCTCCCTAGAAGGAGAGAGCAATCTGGTCAACAAAAGCCAGGAGCTGTCAATGGTAGTTGAACCTGGAGAAAGTCAAATTCAGTCTTGAGGCTCTCTCTCATGAAAAAATGATTCCTGGAATTACTTGGAGCTAAATAGATACACCTGCAATGTAGCTTTTTTTTTTTTTTTTTTCTTTTTTTTTTGTGCCCCAGTATCTTGAAGGTGATCCCAAGACAGACACACAAAAAGGTATTTTCAAGCCCTGCATGAGAGTACATGAAAATCAAGCAATTCTTCGTGTCTGGTAAGACAGCTGAGGCCAAGATTTTATCGGTCTCATTCTACACCATCAGGAGGGATCAGAAGGCCAGGACAGGACTCAGACAGCAGATGAAACCATCTCAGTGGTATTTATTGAAGACTTTTTAGGCTAAAGAGCTAGAGAGCGCAGTCTATAGCAGATAACTGTATTTATCCACATTGACTGGGCACTGGCCAGAGGCCAGGATCAGTAGCTGAAACGCTGGTGTTTGGTGCACCAACACCCCAGGGTATTTAACCCGCCCTCACACAGAGGGGAAATGATGTGCTGTAGATAAACACCACACTGACAAATCCCTAAGGGATGTTAGGTAACCCAGGGGATCTCAAATGACACTTAACACCTATGCTGAAGTGGCTGAATCATGTCCTAAATCTCCTTTTACTGTAACAGGAGCTTCTGCACTCAGATACAGGCAGGCACTTCAAAACCCACACCCGTCTTGAGGTGTCTGGATCTGCGAGCTGGATCCCATTTCAGGTCAGCATCATAAAAATTATCTTAGCTACAGGGACCTGCACATTCCATACAGAGGAAAGGGAAAGAGTTGAATACCAGAGGTAAAAATCTGTCAGGGATACACTTGCTGGAGGGACAAAAAGGCTGGGGTGTGCTTTTCTTCTCCTCTCCTGAATGAAACTCAGACTTTGGTAGCCTGTGAAGGATCTTTTCCATGACTACCATTGCTACATCCAGCTGTGGAACAAACAACAAGCCAGAGAACAAAAAGCTGGAGAATACAGAGCAGCCACCAGAGGCTTGAATGATGCAGAGAAACAACTTCCACATGGCTAATATTGGCTTCCCACTCTGCTCTCCCTCCCTGCAGCCACCAAGAACTGTTCTCTAATGAAGTTCACTCCAGCTGTTTGCCCACTGTACGTAATCATCTCGGCTCACAAACCCATTCAGCAGCACAAAAACCCCATCCAGGCTGTCAAAAGCCACGAAAGCCGAATGAATGAGCGTGGCTTGTGCCATGCAAGGCTCCAGTGACAGCTGTGACACATTCGCAGCCTTAGTCATGAAGAGCTTAAGCATCTGCGGTATTTCGGGTGCTCTCTCATCTCCTCTGCATCTTAAGTTAGAGCACAAAACTCCTGGAAGGAATCCAAAGATCCAGCTCTCTAAAACACAGGAAATGAGTAACTTCACTAACTTTAACTTGGGTCTTTAAATAATGCACTTGTGCTGGCTTCTTTATAGAATTTGTTTCTAGGCCAAGAGAGAAAGTCCTGTTGTGTATCCAAAATCTCAGACACAAATTAAGCCCAAGCTCATGTTTGGCTTTTGGTACTAATTGCATCAGTTTAAGAATGCAGATGCATGTAAAATGTCATTATTGCAAATATTTTGTTTTAAAAGGAAATGCTTTTTAATTATGACCATGACCATGCTATTTTATGTTTTTCTAGAAATAAAAAGAGCCTTCCCTAAACCTCCTTCAAAAATGTGACAGTAAGAGCAGAAGCAGAAATGTTGTGATTTAATAAAGCCTTTCCATTCCAGGAAAAGGAATTTGGAGTTAAGGATATCTTAGCTATTTTAAACTCCCCTTCCAAATATATGTAACTTATTTCTGCTGTGGGGAAATGTACCTCTTACTGCTACAACTTTAACTCCTGTCTATATATCAGTGTGTTCTGAGAGGCTCAGATTTTTGCATTTTTTGCATTATTTGGTTTTCAGTAAATAATTTTAAAGGCCATAGCAAAGGAAGAAGGTGTTAGTTAAATCTATTTATCTGTGGACCTTGTTAGCTTAGGACAGAGGGTGAAAGCATTAAAATAAAAAAGCACTGAGCTATTGATATATGGCTAAAAGCTTTTGGCTTTTAGGTCACCTAGTTCTGAGCACAAGGGCTCCAAGCTGGTCAAAACGTATTTCACAAGGTGCCAACCCTGAGCTAATGAGGTCTGGTCAGCATTCCTCTCCAGCTCCGTCCAACTTCCAGTGCAGCCATTCCCACCCAGGGCAGAGCAGATGAATTTGGAGCATTGCACAGCTCCTGCCTGCCTCGGAGAACAGGCAGAGCCAGCCTGTGTATGTCTGCAGGAAATCATGTCGCTGTCCCAGATGTGTCCCTGCGCTGGTGTATCCACAAAATCACATCCGAGCTTCAGCTGGCAAATCCCTCTGAGTGAGTGGACAGGAGAACAAAGTGCTGCTACACAAAGGAAGCCCATCAGGTTTTAAAAAAATCAATGAATAATTAAAAAACAAAAACCAAAATAAGCTAACTAGGAAGGATGTTGTCTGGGACCTGTGGCATGAATTCTCCAGCATGGAGAATTCTCTTCATGGAATAAAGGGAAGATGTGGGTCCACCCCAGCAGTCTTGGTTTTTTCATAAAACTTAGCAGCTATCAGGATTTGTGAGCCAGCAAAATATCACCAGCCTTGCCCTCCAAAGAAAGGTGGGAGCAAGAGAGGAATTTCACTTCCCAGGGATGCCTCTGAGATACCACGGCTCAGAAGGCTGCCTCTGGCTGGTATTGGATGTGTATCTGAGTCAGCTGCTGCAAGAACCTCCACAGGGTGATTCACCTGACCCACTCCAGGATGGGGTGAACCACCATCCTCGCTCCTAATCCAGTGAATTAGGGTGACTGGCTTGGATGTGAGGATTTAGTTTTCAGATGCTTTCAGAGAGTAAATGAGCATCATCCAGGCAGCCAAACAGCTTCCGAGTGAGAAAGCCTTCCCTCCACGTGAAACGAGCAACAGTTTGGCCAGGGGATCCTTTGGGGGCAAGTTTCCTCTTGAGAATGAGTGAATTTATACATCCTCCTCTCCTCAGAGATGGACCTAACGATACCTCTGCTCCCCAGAAACCAGGAACTCGATTCAGTCACATTTCCCGTCAATACAAATTCTTTTCTTAAGGATCCTCGCAGAATCAGATTGGACAATAAACTGTCCCTTGCAGGGACAGAAAGCAGCAAAACTCACCTCATTCTGAGCAACAAATGCGTAAAAAATAAAAAATCCAGGCTACTAACCCACCACACAGATTAAAACATCTTTTCCTGCCCTAACCCTCAGCTGCATTTAGCAAACCAACAAATCATAGATAACAGACCATAATTATCCTTCCATTTGCAGCTCCCGAGCAGTCGTGACCCAGCCATCTCTAATGGGGTGCAAAAGCCACTGTGACTGAGGCATACTTGTTGTGAAATCCCTCAGACTGGGTGGACACACCTGCAAACAGACCTGGCAGATGTTTAATGTATGTTCAGTAAGGAGCTCTTAGACATCAATATTCCCAACGTGCTATAAAATAAATTATTATTATTGCTATTGCCATAATTATCATTAAGAAGAATTTGACCATATGCATATTAATCCCCTTTTCTCTCAGTTTTAGAGTGAATTATGAATTGCATTAACAAAAACTAGAACAATTGAGTTATTTGTTGGGTATTTTGGTGCTTGTGTTCATTTGGGGTCTTTTTAACAATGGCAATAATCAGAGGTTTTTCCACATTTTAAAACTTTTTTTAAAAAACTATGGCAATTAAATAGCTCAAAGTAGTTTCAGATCATAGCTCTCTATCAAGGAGTAAAATATGACACCTGAATGAGCAGGGATGAGACTGTCAGGGTGTCTCCAGGGCAGATAAACTGAAGAATTTGTATTCAACAGCAGCCTGGAACCAGAGCAGCAAACAGGAGTCCCTGCAGCTGTGTATTTCTGCAGGACCCTTTCCGAGGGAATATTCCAGCAGCACAACAGCCATGCTGGCTTTAAATCCTCTGTGCGGTGATGCCTCCACCTTTTCTTTAGGAGATGGAATGGTTTAGCTCATCCTAAGACGTCCAACCCCGAAATTATTAATCTGACTACTCTGGAGATGAGCTTGCAGGGGGACACAATCACTCAGCTGCAGTGAGTTACATAAACAAGGCCTGAACAACCCAGGGACTTTTATACTCATTCCCAGTTTGCCCTGTGCAGTCAAAAAGTGCAAGCCTAAGACAGGTAATAAACGGAGAGAGCAAAAGGTGGTCAGAGGATAAAACACCAGCAAAGCAATGGGGTGAGGGGTGGACAATCTGCCATGAAGATTCCAAAAAAAAAATCTGCCTTTTTCCCATATATTTGTACCCACTCAATTACAACCCGAACAGCGTTTCAGCAGCCACGGCAGACACAGGAATTCTAGTACTTGTTAGTGCTGTGGGAAACTACCAAACACCTTTGTGCATGCAAAGCATTCCTTAAGAACAGAACAAGTTCAGCACCAAGGGGGCTGGGAAAGTCTCCTCTGTTCAGATACTCTGAACAGCCTGTTTCAGTGGTGCCTCAGCTCACCCTGACGAGAGAGTGTCTGCAAAGATGACTTTTGAGCTGTGGATAGCAATAAAGAGGGAGCTCCTCACTGCTGCACTAACATCCCTTTCAGCAGAGCTGTTCCACTTCTGTCCTGATGTGGAAAATTCTCTCCGAAATCCTGTTGACTGCAGTGTGTGCCGAAGCACAGATGGTATGGGGTTGGCTGGATGTGAAAGGAGCAGAGGAAATGGAAAACAAGGAAATGCAAGCCAACAAAAAAAATTCACTTCATTGACTTAAAGATTGTGGCTGCACTCTCTGGGCCAAGGAATTGGGTGAAATAAAATTCAGCATCTCCACTGACTTCCATATCCTCAGATCAGTTTTTGTCTCCTGGGAACGGTGGCAAATAAGCCATTTCTCTCTTAAATCAGGACTAACTGCAAGACGTGGTATTTCTGCAGGTTTCTCCACCAGATATGAGTTGCAGCATGATCCTGCCCTGAGCTCACTTTTTCTCAGTGCTTCTTAACTCAGATATTCTGGTTTCATTAAAAGATAATCTGAGCTAATTTAGGAATTAGACTGTTTGTACTAAGTGTGCTCAGAAGGAAGGAAAGGCAAACAAAATCTGCTACATTGGAATGAATCAGCTCAGGGACACGGGGCTCAACTTAGCAAAGGCACAGGCACATATGGAACTCAACCCCAGGAAAAAAATATCTCCAGGATGCCGTCTCAGTGAGCCAAACAAGGAGAGACGTGATGAACAAAGGTCTGAATGTGCTCAGCAGCGCAGCCCAACAAGCTCAGAAATCTCAGGTTTTCTCTGCCTGGTAGCATCCCACAACAGAGCTCCTGCCTCCGTGTTTGTGAGCCTCACAAACACCGACAGCAGCAGGTCTGGGCATCTCCGTGAGGCTGTGGCACCAACAGCAGGCACCTTAAACCCACAGGCAGGAAGGAGCCCTGCGATTTCCTGCAGGGACCCCAAAGGATGATGGAAAGCTAAAGCCAAGGAGCGATTGCAAAGCCGGTTTAAAGAGAAATAAGTGTATTTATCACACAAAAAAGCCCCCCCGTGACCTTGAAGGCTGTGCAGTGCCCATGCTTCTGCTCCCAGCCGTTCACACGTGCCTTTGGTTGGAGAGAACAAAACAGCAGAAATCTTCCGGGATAAATGGCCGGGACAAAACCAGATCGATTGGAGCTGTCCTGAATGACAGCAAAGCAGCAACCCTGGCCCTCAGCACACAGAAACAGGTGGGAATAAAGGTGGAAGACCACAACCCAGACACAAGCAGATGCACCAACTGTAACCCAACTCCCCTTATTGCCCTGACCAGCATTCCTTAATCATTCACAAACTCGGAGCAGCGTTGCCTTACCCATCCTATAGGACAACTTCTTCCAAGCCAGCTCCAGGGTGTCTGGCATCAGCCAGAGATGCTTGTATAACACCTTCATTCTCTGCAGCTACACCAGGAGCACTTTCAGGAGTTTGGCTCTGTGTTAGCACTAACCTCAGTAATCAAACACTCCCTTGGATTAGCCACGGAAGCGTTTCCCTGCTGTACCTGACCAGTGCTGCATAGGCTGAGCAGAGGAGTGAGGGGGCTTTGCACCCAAACTACAGCGAGTGCAAACCCATTTGTTGTTTTTCGACTCCAACAGATTAAATTAAAAAAAAAAAATCCAACAAGCTGCTTCAGTTACATATTGCTGTACCAGTTCACCATTTGCACTGTAATTAACATGCACCAGACGGATGGTAATTGATAATTCCCTGGGAAAGAATCACGTCACTTTGCTGCCTTGTTCACTTTAGTTAAGATTTTCTTCTTATTATAGCTACCTCCAGTAGTGCTACTCCAGTACATCCTTCAAGCTAAAGGCCAGATTCTGTTTACCTGCAGATCAGACGCAGAAGAAATCCACTCTCAGGGAGTTCTTCCAGATCTGCGGCTGTGTAAGTGGGATGATCGTGTAGCCATGAACACCAGTGTGGCACTAATCAGATCTCCCTTTTTTTCCCCGTTCTGCACAGCGAGCCGCATTATTGCATTCTGTTTCTCTCCCTGGCTGTAAACTCCTCAGATTCCAGCACATACCTGAACGCTGCACATCCTAAATTCAGAGCACGGCGGAAAAGAGCCTGTCCTGTGTGCCACCCCCCTGGCTGGAGATGTGCTCGGCATGAAGACGGTATTATTAGAACCAGCTGTTCAAACACTGATAAGGAGAAGTGCCCAGAGGCACGCGAGCAGAGGTCAAAGGCACACCAACCGCAGCTTTTCCCTACTACCCCACAGTAAAAACAAGCGAGTCCTGCTGCACTGCTTGAAGGGTGAATCAGAGTTTCTGCGGCAGGTGAAGATGCAGAGCTGCATCGGGAGCCTTGAGCTCGGAAACGCCGACAGCAGCGGCGGGGCTGTTAGCAATCAGGTTGTATTTACCAGCCATATTGTGTTAAAACCANGAAGTCGGTTGTTATTCCCCAGCCATATTGTGTTAAAACCAGACGTGATTCCCATACCGAGCGCCTTAACCTGTCACCGCCAGCAACGGGAGATTGATTTGTTTGCAAAGAACCAAATCTATCTGGAGGACGCATCCTCCGAGCCTGCCGAGGGCTGGAAGCCCGCATGCAATTCCCCCCTAGAGAAGTATTCCCAGGACCTGGGGACGCCGAGGGACGAGCCGGTGAATAGATGTCACTCGCAGACAAGCCGCCGGTTCCCTTCCCTCGCCGGCTGCGGCAGCGCCGCTGTGGCATCCCCGGGCTCGGGGGATGGGGCTGCCCCGGGAGGAGCTGGGGGAGGCCGGGGAAGGACTCACCATTGCAGCAGGGCTCGTCCCGGCGCTGGAGATGCCGCATCCCCGCGGGGGGACAGTGGCCGCGGGGGGACAGTGGCCGCGGGGAGCCGGTCCGGCCCCGCTGCCCGCGCTGGCTC
>VZRQ01009978.1:285111-396778 GCA_013397975.1 Machaerirhynchus nigripectus
CCCGGCCGGAGGAGGGGTCCGCGCCTCCGAAGGGAATCCAAATTCCTCCTCCCTCGCCTGCCGGTCATGTCCAGGCTGCCTTTGCTCAGGGGATGGGCCAGCTCCTGGCCGTGAAGGAATTTGCCATCGCTAAATGAAAAAAAAAAACCAAACCAAAACCCAAACAACAAAAAAAAAAAAAAACAAAGAAAGGAGGCGGGATATTNAACCAAGAAAGGAGGCGGGATATTTTAAAACTTTTTTTTTCCCCTCTCAATTTTTGTTTTCTTTTTCTTTTTTAGGGGGTGCTTTCGGTGCTCGGGGCGGGAAGGGGGACGAGAGGGGTGCTCAGGCTGGCTGAGATGCTGTGCCGGGGTGAGATGCTCCGGTGCGCTGGCCCCTGCCTCTGTGCCTGTGTGTGATTCTCGTACCCAGACAATGCTCTGCAAAGCGAGCTGGTCCTGCGGAGAAATGCAAACACCTCCTCCCCCGAGTGCCTGAGCAAAGGGAAAGCGATATGGAACCAATAGCTTCTCCTTGGTTGCTCTCATTAATATGGAGGAGAAAAAGAAACCAATGAGGAAGAGCGGGAGGAGGGATTTATTCAAATCAAATTTCTTAAATCGAACACCCTTTCCCCCTTTTTTTTTTTTCCCTTCTCCCACCTCTCCCAGTTTTGCCTTCGCCCTGACACCTTAGCCCTGTTTCTGCTGTCCCAGGAATTTTTATTTCCTATTTCATTACTGTGACAGGGTCAGCAGCACACGGCGATGGGAAGGAGGATGGCATCGCTGCTGGGAGGGAGAGCGGGCTGTGCGAGGGAGGATGAAGGGAGCCAATTTCTCCCGGACCTGCAGCGAGTTGATTGCAAAGACAAGCGATAAAGTAGCTGTAGCTGTCAGGGAGGGGAACTGAGGGGGAGCAGAGCCGGAATTCCAGCTGGAAGCAGCATTTTGCAGATGGTATTTGCAGGTGGGCAGGTGGCCTGTGCCCAGGCTGAGCCCTCTGAGCTTGGGGAAAGGATTCTCTCCCCTCCCACAGCAGATGCACACCCAGGGAGAGAAGTGACAGCACAGGAACAGCAGCACCTGCGCTGTCCCGCATTGCCACAGAGCTACCCAGCAACGGGATCCCTGGAACAGCAGGGCAGGAGTGGCACCTGTTGCTGCAAAACCAGCGGAGGGGAGCTGTAGGGAGGGCTGAGACGGCTGGGGAGAAGGGAAGGGGTGTCCAGCTGCTCCTTGTCCAGTACCTGCAGAAGAGCAGGGTGGCACATGTCCCCTGCACAGAAGCATCCAGGCACTGCTCCCTTCTGCACAGTGCCCGAGGGGAGGCTCTCCAGAGCTGGAAAACGACCACTTTAAGAGCCTGAGCATCCACGGCCGGCCCGAGGAGTCCTCTGCCAGGACATGCCATGGAGAACTCGGCCCCACACCGGTTCTGCTGCTGTCAACCACGCTGCTCTCAGCCCCCACAGATCCATGCCAAGAATTTGAGACGCTGGATGCCCACATCCTTACCCACATTCTGTGAGACATGTGCTGCTAACGAGGTTCTTGTAATTACCCTGAAATTCCATGACACGTGCATGCCTACTGCTGCTCTTCCTGTTGTGGAAGCCCTTTCCTCTGCTTATCTTTTCATAGGATCACAGAATCACTAAGGTTGGAAAAGACCCCCAAGATCATTGATTCCAACCTTTGAGCAAGCACGCCCTTGTCAACTAAACAGAGCACTGAGTGCCACATCCAGTCATTCCTTGGACACCTCCAGGGACAGAGAGTCCACCACTTCCCTGGGCAGCCCATTCCAGTGCTTGACAACCCTTTCAGTGAAGAAATTCCTCCTGATGTCCAAGCTGAACCTCCCCTGGCACATCTCGAGGCCATTTCCTCCTGTCCAAGCGCTTGTTGCCAGGGAGAAGAGACTGACCTCCACCTGGCTACAGTCTCCTGGTCAGGGAGTTGTAGAGAGTGATAAGGTCTCTCCCGAGCCTCCTTTTCTCCACCCCTTCCCCTTCATTTTCTGCATCTCCCATTTTCTATTTCCCATAGCACATGAACTGATTTCAGCTCCTCCTTGCCTTCAGCATACTCCCAGATTAAACCAAGGAGAAAAAAAAAAGGAAATCTGGTCATAAGATCAACTAAATCCATGACCTGCCCAGCGTGAAAAGCCCTGGCCCAGTTAGTTTGTGTCCCTGTGGCTCTGAGCCCACATGCAGGAGCCTGGGGGGCACAGGCCCACAGCAGAAGCAGCAGCCCAGCCAGCCCTGCTCCAGTCCCTTGGCACAGCCACAGCCCCGTGGCTGCACAGATGCCTCCTCTGGAGAAAACCTTGTACAGACACGCTGTGAATGCACTCAGCTCTGGTTTTGTTCCAGCACCATGGAGCAGACTGAAGAATCAACCAGAACTTTCAAAGCTTTCTTTTGGATGTTTTCCTCCAGGTCTGCCATCTTCTCTAGTCACATCTCACAGCTCTTGGTAACTTTGCTAGATAAGAGAAGAAAGAAAACAAATTAAAGATTATAGAATCATAGAATTATTTATGTTGGAAGGGGCCTTAAAGATCACCACATTCCACCCCCCTGCCATGGGCAGAGACATTTTCCACTATCCCAGGTTGCTCCAAGCCCCATCCAACCTGGCCTTGGACACTCCCAGGGATGCAGGGGCAGCCACAGCTTCTCTGGGAAACCTGTGCCAGGGCCTCACCACCCTCACTGTAAAAAATTTATTCCTAATATCCCCTCTAACCCTGCCCTCTTTCAGTTTAAAGCCATTCCCCCTTGTCCCATCACTCCATGCCTTGTCCCAAGTCCCTCTCCAGCTCTCCTGGAACCCCTTTAGGCCCTGGAAGGGGCTCTGAGGTCTCTCTCGAGCCTTCTCATGCCCAAGTGAACACCCCTAACTCTCCCAGCCTGTTTCCAGAGCAGAGGGGCTCCATCCCTTTGAACAAATTTGTGGCCTCCTCTGGACTCTCTTCACAGGTCCACATCCTTCTTATGTTGGAGATCCCAGTGCTGGACCCAGCACTCCAGGTGGGGATTCACCAGAGCAGAGTGGAGGGACAGAATCACCTCCCTCAACTTGCTGCCCAACTTCTTTTGATGCAGTCAGGGATTGACTTCCTGGGCTGGGAGTGCTCAGTACTGCATTATGTCCAGCCTCTCATCCACCAGCATCCCCAAGTCCTTCTCCCCAAGGCTGCTCTCCATCCATTCCCTGCATGACCTGCATTTGTGCTTGGAATCATCCCAACCCAGGTGCAGCACCTTGCACTTGGCCTTGTTGCACTCCAAGAGGTTTGCACAGACCCACCTCTCCAGCCTGTCCAGGCCCCTTTGGATCCACCCCTTCCCTCCTGCGTGTCCACCACACCACCAGCTCGGTGTCACTGGCAAAGTTCTTGAGGATGCGCTCGATCATGAAGGGCATTAGATGAAACAGGACAGAAAAAAACTCCACAGCAAAATGTTTGTTGTTCCCCCAAAAAAACATCTATGTTCACTCTGCAGACTTAAAGCACCTCTTCTCCCACTCCAAAAAACCCACAAGAAAACAAAAACAAAAACCTACCTGTGTTCTGTCAAAACTTCCAGAATTTATGGCAGTCCTTCCTCAAAAGCCCTGCAGTGAGATGTTGCCTTAGCTTGCTAAGCATGGAAGAAGACTCCCAGGTGTTCAATTATTATGTGCTGATCCAACATCTGCTCCCTATCTTTCCCAGGAGAAGGGCAGTGGGCCAAGAGAATCATCTAGTGGCCCATATCCAGCAGCAGTTGGACTGCCTTAGATGATCTCAGCTGATTTTAGTATCAGGTTTCCAACTGAAGTAGTGCAGAGAGGCTGTCCAACATCTTTGTTCCTCAATGAAGTCCATTTTTACGAGTACAAAAACAACTAAGCCACTTCCAGGCAAATGGTGTTTTATTGTTATCCTCCTGAGCAGTCTGTTAAATATGTCTTTGTTATTTGAGAGTGTGTAAAGCACAATAACCATTCTCTTGGCTGGTGTGAGGGACTGAGGGGGGAGCAGGAGGAAGCTTCCTGAGGGCAAAGTGTGAGTTCCTTCTGATGACCTCAACATCCATCCATCCATCCACCCATCCATCCGTCCATCCATCCATCCACCCATCCATCCATCCATCCATCCATCCATCCATCCATCCATCCATCCATCCATCCATCCATCCATCCATCCATCCATCCACCCATCCATCCGTCCATCCATCCGTCCATCCATCCATCCATCCATCCATCCATCCATCCATCCACCCACCCACCCATCCTCCTACACGGATGAGCTGGTTGCAGGAATATTTGCTGAGACCGGGTTAAAGGTATTTTATTAGAAGGTCCTTACCCTTTTGTTGTGACAGATGAGGTGTGATTTAATTAACTGGACAAGCGGGTCTGAGCTGGCCAAGCACCTCTGCGCTCATGTTAATTTCAGGTGTTATCAGTGCAGCCACTGGAATATGAGGCACGATCCATCCCAGCCCAAGGAGGTGCTGAAAGCAGCTCCACGGAGCTGTGTCCTAAATGTGCCTGTTTCTCTCCACTCCAGACCTCTAAGGGTTAATGAGATGAGTCCCTCTTTCACTATCAGGTTTGACAAGCCTGGAATATTGGGGCTCACCCACGTGGCTTGCTGTGCTCTGCTGGACAAGAACAACCTCCCACCCACACTGAGATCCCTCCTGCCAGGCCTGACTGGCCTGCAGATCCTCTGGCGTGGTGGTCAAGCTGTGCTGGGCACCCAAAGGAGACCCAGAGGAAAGGAGAGTTCTCTTGTGCAGTGTGAGGTTGAAAAACACCTCGTGACAGGTGGGACCCTCTGATCTACATGTTCCTCAGTCACTTCCCACCAACCAGAAGATTCCCAACAATCAGAAAGAGGCAATTCCTGGTTCCTGAGGACAAGATCTGGTGGAAGCATGATGCAGACAGTGCAGTCATTTGTTCCCTGTTTAGCCATGTAAGTGAGCTGCACTGTTTGAAGATGTTTCTGCTCACAGAACTCTGTCCACAGCCAGGGGGATGCAGTATCCTAAATCCCTCACCTGCTGTGGTCCACTGGGACATTCCTGGTGTGTAGACAAAGCTCTGCACCACTGTGCTTAAAGACAGTCACTCAAACCATGAGCCTGAAGAGCAGCAGGTATCCTGTTGTGTGACTGCTTTTACCCCTTAGTGAACATAACGTAGCTTAGCCCCCAGAGCTGTGCACCTCAGGGTGCTGGGAGGTGTCAGAGCAGCCACCAGTGAGAGCTGAGGTGCTGGAAATTCCGTCCCAGATCACTGGACAGGAGGCTCTTGAACTCAATACCCTCAAAAGGAGTTTATGTGAAACAAACCCCTTGATTCCTGTATACAATCATGCATCTCCTGCAGCTCCTCTGGGAAGGTTTTAGATACAAAAAATCTACTAACAGAGTGAATAGTTCAGGTGCAAGGCTCCAGTCTCCCACTGCTCCTGAAGTCAAGAGTACAGTCACCCATAAATTCAGAATTCTTTTCCCTACCTGACCTAGCTCCTGCTCCATGCTCCAGCTCCACTTGGCACAAGGAGAAAATTTGTTCTTTCCTCTTCTCAGGTAAATAAGCTAAAGATGCCCTTTGACAACCACTTGTGATTCACGATCAGCTGTTTAAAGAAATTACATTGTGTGAATCATCCAATGGAAGCTACATCCCCACTGAAGGGAGTCAGCAGAAGGGAATGTGTGTGAGCTTCTCTGAGAGTGGAAACAGGCAAAGGAGTGAAGAACAAGACACAACAGGAGGTCGTCAGGGGAATTAGAGCTGTGGAATTGCTCTAGATTAGGAGCCTTCAACTTTCAGTGGAGACCACTGAGACAGAAAATGGTGTGAACATATAAAAATGGTATTGAGAAGGTAAATAAGGAAAATATTGTCCTTCCTGTCCTTCCTAATGCAAGGATGGAAAGATGCCAAAAAAGAAAAACGATCAGAACTGCCTAATTCAAAACAACAAAAAAGTCTTAAACGAAAAATGTGACACGACCTGACGGATGCTAGAAGCTTCCAAGGATTCAAAGCTACTCCATGGAGGAAAAGTCCAATACAGGCAATTAAATATAATGAGACTGTATTAATGATATTAAATATCATTCTGGCTCTGAAAGTTTCTGAAACACTTTTCAGTAGATGCTGGGAGATAATTTAGGGCACTTCCAGTGAATGCTTGCCCCTTGCTAATATTCTCTGTGGGACCTTGCTAGACTTGCTGATTCCTGGTCTAACTCTGTGCAGCCATTCTTGCATTGTCTGTTGTCACACCTTGTCACCCGCCAGCACCCCCAAGTCCTTCTCCACAGGGCTGTTTCCAATCCATTCTCCTGCCAGCCTGTACTGATACCAGGGCTTGCCTCAGACACATGCAACACCTTACACTTGGCCTTGTTGGACCTCATGAGGTCCACGTGTGTCACTTCTGGAGTTTGCCCAGGTCCTTCTGGATGGCCCCATCCTTCAGGAGTGTCACTGCAGCCTCAGCTTGGTGCCAGCTGCAAATTAGTTGGGGCTGTGCTCAATGCACAGTCTCTGTCATTAATGAGGATTTTCATCAGTGCTGACCCCAATACAGACCCCCAGGGGACGCCACTGATGTCCATGAGAACACTGAGCCACTGACCCCAACCCTTTGGATGCAACCATCCAACCACTTCCTTATCCACTGAGCAGCCCACTCATCAAATCCACCTCTTTCTAATTTAGAGGGAAGGTTGTTGGGGAGAAGATGTTTCAAAGGCTTCACAGAATTGCAGATAAATGACATCTGTAGCCCTCCCCCTGTCCACTGATGGAGTCATCCCATCAGAGAAGGCCACCGGGCTGGTCAGGCAGGATGTACCTTTGGCAAAGCTGTGCTGACTGTCCTGAATCCCTTCCCTGTTCTCCAGGAGCCTCAGCACAGCTTCCAGGAGGATCTGTTCCATGATCTTCTCGGGCACAGAGGTGAGGCTGACAGGTCAGGAGTTCCCAGGGTCCTCCTTTCTACCTTTTTTAAAAATGCTTGCAAGTTTTTCATTTTCCCATCAGCAAGGCCTTCACCTGACTGCCACATAACTGTATAATTTACAGAAATACATTTTGTAAAGGTACCTTTAAATATGTGTTATGTAATTTATTACATAAATTTCTATTTCTATCTGAACCGAAAGCTGCAGCATTCTTGCAGGTCTGCTTGTAACTCCTCTATTGCTACATGGCCAAGATTCATCCTACCACCTTAGACATTTAGATGGATTAATTTTCTGGGGATTTCTGTGTTCTATGTCCTCTGTTTCTGGGGAGTCAACCCTCCTGTGACTTGGGGGACTTCAGGAAACATCTGGGAGTTTCTCTCCTCCCGAAACCTGGATAAAATTGGAAGTGGAAGAGAGACCAGCAATGTTTACGCTGTGTTTCCATACTTGGCACTCACTGAGGGAATTGTATATTATTATCTGACAGCACCTTTTTATCAGGAGGAAAGACGTGCAAAGTCTCAAAGAGCACAAAAAGGTTCTTTATGTCTGGCAGAAAATAAAGCTGACGATGAGAACTCCCAGTTCCACGGGAGTGTGGAAGGAGTCTGCTGTTCAAACTGCACTTTAAGCCCAGGCTGGGGCTCTGGATTTTGTCATGACGAGCCTGTGAACCTCCTGTTGTCGTATCCGAAGGGATACTCAATTTTCACATGGAAGACACCAGCTATTCCCACAGTTGAGGTGAGAGCCAGCCCAGGATTTCTCTTCAGTTGCTTTGCCCCTGGAAGTCCAATTCTCCATCCATTCTCATCCAAGAACAAACAGTCATGGCTGAGTGAAGTTTTCTGCCTTCTGGAAGTCACAGAATCGTTAAGGTTGGAAAAGACCTTCAAAATCCACAAATTCAAAGACCAATCACAATTACCAACCCAACACCACCACCACGTTCTCCGCTAAACCATGTCCTCAATTGCCAATCCACATCACTTTTGAACAATTCCAGGAATGGTGACTCCACCACTTTTCTGGGCAGTCTGTAGGAACACAGAAGAAGATGGACTGGGTCGGCATGGAAGAGAAGAAGATGGACCGGCTGTTGGCAGCACTGGCCAGAAATGGGGAGCAGCAACAAAGTGCTGAGAAGCTCTCAGGGACAAGCTCTGAGCTGTCATTTATGCCCCCCTAAGGGTCAGCAGGAGGTTTGGAAAAGAAAATTGAAATTTCCAGTGAAATATTCTTGTCTTCTCCTTGTTTTGCTTGTTGGGGGGTGGTGGTTGCAGGAGGAGTGGTGAGATGGCACAACGAGAGGCTTGTCCTGAAGTAGCACCAGAAGTCAATGATTTGGTCATTGGGATATTTTCAACTTCCCAAACAGATATTTAATAAAAAAAGCCCCCAAATTTAACAACATGCTTTTTAAACACCTTTTTTCACCAAAAAGAGTTACTACAAAGATTTATTTCTCGACCAAAGTTTTTGACACTCTGTAGAAAGAATTGGGAAAAGCAGCTTTAAAATAACATGGAATATAAATCTGTGCCTTCTCTCATAATCCAAATATCAATAATTGGTGGTCTTCAGAAAGATTAATTGGTAACTCTGTCTGAATTCCCACCTACAGCTGTAAAGAAGCTCAATATACACAAAGCTTCTGTGTTTAATAAGAATTTGTGATTGTTTCTGAAGAAATGAAACCATAAATAAATACAGGGTGAAGGAGTATTCCTTATCAGTTCTTAGAATGCTGGATATTGATTGTAGTGAGATATGGATATTGATTGTGGGAGATAAGGAGCTTAAAATAGAAATATTTGAAGAAATAAATGTTCTCTGAAGGCTGAAAGTTGTCTGTGGTTCCTGCTTGCCAACAAGCATGGAAAAAACTTCCACCCAGCATTCAGACATTCCTGGATATTTATCTGAGACTGACTGATGAGCAGAAATCTCCTTTCAGGTGCCTTATTCTGTGCGAATAACATGGATACCTATCAGAATCTAGTAAATTTTCCTTTAAAAGCCACCCGATAAAATATTCGCTTTCAAATCTTGAAGATGACTGAAGGGGAGTCCACCTGAGAATTTTTGTACTGCAGATTGATATCTGAAGGTTTGTGGCCTAAGTCCCGGCTGAGACAATTCCTCTTTACTGAAAGCATAATAAAGACAATAATGGAGCAGATTTGAGGAAGAAGTGACTGATCTCTCCAGCTCCCACCTCCAGCTGACTCACACACCTTCCCTCATCTTCCAGCCGCCTTTTTCGCAGCTCGAAGATGCAGCACGTCCTCCTCAGGCAGTTCCTACTGAAATTACTAATGACCAACTTGTGGCTAAATTCAAAGGTCACGCTCCCCATCTGAACTCCCTTGATTTATGAGCTGGTTTTGCCACTTGGGACAGTTCTGCCTTCCTTTATCTGCAGGCACAGACAGATTGCTCCCCTAACCCTGCAGTCAAGTGTTTTTCTTTTAATTTCTCTGACAGGATGTCTTGAGTTCATTCCTTGCTGCACTCCTGGTGAGGTGAGGATTATCCAGAGGTGCTGAAGGTCTTTGATTCTCAAAATACCTTCAGTTTTACATCTGGTCTCCTCTTCTTGCATGAAACACTTTGGAGGGAGATTCTCCACTGCTGGAGGAGGACAGCTGGAAAAATTTTCAGCTATAGAAGACCAAAAAAACCTCTTGTCCTTCAAATGGAAGCAAATGACCCTCCAGTGAGGGCTGCAGAAGGTCTGTGATGGGCCTGAGCATCAAGTCTGGGTTAGCCAAGCCATCATGAAGATGTTTTAATGGAAGGAGCTCATGGCTACATTTGCAAATGCAACTCATGGAGCTTTCCTTGAGGAACTGATGCCTCTGCTGTTCCACCTGATGCCATTCTTTATGCAGAATAAGGGAATCATCCTTTATGCAGAGGAAAAAATGTCTTTGTTTCGTATTTCTCTCAGAACTTCATTATCTGAATTTCTTGCTCCTTTTATTACATATATTATTTTTTTCCTTAATACACTGTCTTGGGTCCTGGGTGCTGCATTTATATAGAATTTATAGGTGAAATAGCAGCTTCCAAGATAAGTCAGGGATTGAAAGTGCAGCTTCAGACATTACAAAATATCTCCTACTTGTGCTTACACAAAGGGAGTAGCTGTGTCTGCTGCTGCTGGTCGTTTATCATCATTTAGTAAACCAGACTGTGAAACAGGGAAAATGCTTTGTCACTGGAGTGTAACTGCTAATTGCATTCAAATATGTTCTGTTTTCCCCCCTGCTTTTTCCCTGTATGTTTTATTTTCTGTGTAATTTTTCTTCCCCTGCACTCGGCTGAAAGCCAGCTTTCTTAAATGGAATATGACAAAGCTAAAAATCTTTTTCCTTCTCTAACAGAGATCTCCTCTGCTGTTCCCGTGCTGCACAAAACCCTTTGCATTTTAGTGTACATTGATATAAAATCTGCTCTCCTGCAGGAGACTGTGGCCTCTCCTCCCTTCTCTGAGCATGAAAATCACATAACCACAGAATGTTTTGCTTTGGAAAAGGACATTAAAAATCATCCAATCCCACCCCCTGCCGTGGGCAGGGACATCTCCCACTCTCCCAGGTTGCTCCAAGCCCCTCCATCCTGGCCTTGGACACTTGCAGGGATCCAGGGGCAGCCACAGCTTCTCTGTGCAAACAACCGAAGGCAGGTTCATCCAAAAGTTCTGTCTTCATCTCCTCTAACACGAACACACGAAAACAATAAATTAGATTAGATATTCACAACAGGAGAACAATTTCTCCTTGGTCTCTGTGAAACATAGAGGAGAAAAGAAAAGCCAAAGTTAGGAAGCAAAAGCCAAGGAAATGCATTTCAGTAATAAAAATATGCTTTCTTAGACAAGTAGGACAAGTAACCACTGCAATAATGCACCAGAGAAAGAGGGAGGTTTGTAATATCTGAGGGATTCATCTAATCAAAGGTTGGATATATCTGCAGTGGAGGTGCCTATAGCTGAACTAATCCTTGTTTCCCTTCCTAGTCACAGAAATCTCCTTCATAGTCACCAGAAACCTGCACATGAATCACATCAACCTGAGGGAGGCAAGACAATAAATGAGAAAAATCGCATCCCAAGAGTGCTGTTTCTCTCCACTGACTTTAAAGGAACCTGTGTTGTCAACATCCAGAGGTGGGTGAGATGAATCCCACTCTGGATATCTCCAAGACGAGTCCGTTTGCCACTTAAAGGAGATGCTTTATCCAAAAATAAATCACTGACTTCAATAAATGAATAAATTTTAATGCCTTCTGGTGCCAGATGAACGGGAAGGTGTGGAACTTAACCCTGATAAAGGGAAATACTTCATAAGACAATTTTCAGTGGTGGAACACATTCCCGTAAAAAATGACAGAGAGCAAGAGTACAGTTTAAAACCAAAGGGATCGGAAAATTAAAGAAACCCCTCAAGATTATCCAGAGGAAACATTAATAATATTGAAATAAATTTAGTAGGGTATGTTCCAACTTGACAGCTTTAATCAGTCTGCAATTGCTAAAGGTCAAGGCAAAAATAACAAAATATATTACCCTAGACATCACATTCTTTCATTTTCATCGAATTTACCTTTTCTGGGCAAAGAGAAGACTGGATTAGACAAGGAAAGGATCTGATGAATACAGGACATTCCTATATTCTCAAAATATCCTCAATAATATCGTATATTCTCAAAATATGAAAAAGAAAATGAATTAATCTCATTTTCTGAGGTAATTAATAATGTTCAAACAAACAGGCAAATAAACAAAACCACCACCTTCTATTGTTTGGGTCTGGATTTCTACTCCATTCTGAAATTTATCACTTCCCTTTTGGAGTTTCTTAAGTTTGTTTTTTTTTTTAACGGGTGATGGATAACATGATTTTGGCAGTTCTCCTTCAGCAGTAACAAGGACCATTATTCGAGTTACACAGAGAAATACCTGTTACAGAAAGCAAAATGGAGAGTGAGTTAATTACAAAAATCAAAGTCATGCAGAACAAAAGGCCTCGTATTTCACGTGGCAGAAAGACATGGTGCAGTGTCACTTCAGGGAAAAGCTCCCCAAAAATGATTCTTTAGCACTTTCTTTTATCTTTGAACTGTCTCACTTCCATTTCTATTAATCATTTCTACTTGCTTTATGTAGCCTCAAGATAAACAGGGAATAAATTCAACGGGTTTAATATAACTTCTTTTGTATTTTTGTCACAGCAAGTCTATCTCAAAATCCAGTGTAACTCCACACATATTTTACATTTGAAATTAATAGTTCCTCACACGTTACTTCTTTTAAATGCCAGCTTTGTTTCTGCTCTCTGTTCAATCAAAGCTTTGTCTGATTCTAAGATGCTGACACAACAGAAGGTGGATATAACACATTCTCATCCAAAAATTGGTGGGTTTTGAGCTGTTTTTTTCCCCCTGCTCTAGCAAGATTAGCAAGAGCCAGAATTGCCTATGCCCAAGACAAATACTTTTATTTATTTTCCCCATCAGCGTACAGTGAATTCACTATAGGTCTGCCTTAAAACCTGATTCCTCTCTTACTCAATTTAGTCTAAACCCTTGTACAAAGTTTGCAGCATCCTTTCTTCAATCAGCTCTGATCTTTGCACTTTATCCACTTGTAGCTGTTTGCATTTCTCTTTTTCATTCCTCTGGCTTCTCTCCACCTGTGCTGCTGCTTTAAAGATGCTGTTTTTGTCATTTAATCAGATTTTTTACACAGGCAGATAGTGGTAGTTTGCGGGGGGATGATTTTAAACTGAAAGATGGTAGATTTAGATGGGATATTAGGAAGAGATTGTTCCCTGTGAGGGTGGGGAGGCCCTGGCAGAGGTTGTCCAGAGAAGCTGTGGCTGCCCCTGGATCCCTGGAAGTGTCCAAGGCCAGGCTGGACAGGGATGGGGCTTGGAGCAGCCTGGGACAGTGGGAGGTGTCCCTGCACGTGGCAGGGGTGGAACTGGATTTTTTTTCAGGTCCCTTCCAACCCAAACCGTTCCATGTTTCTATGATTCCATGGTAACTGAGTGCCTCACAACCCTCAGGAGCAAACTTACTCCATACTTACAAGTGGTGAATGAAAGGTTTAGAAACATTGGCAAAGATACAAGTCTGGGATTCAACCCATTTTCTCTCAGTGAAGAGATTCTTAAAATAGCTCGTCTCTGCTGAAAGCAAAAATATGAGTTTATTCCACTAAGTGAAGATGTCTGCAGTATAAATGTTTACATTTATAAATGTGGAAGGACTATCACTACAGCCTCCTCTTCCATATGTACATCCACCCAGTGCAAATAAGGTCAATAATTCCTGTAATAATACACATTGCTCATGCTGATTTTAAGTGCTTTTACAGCCAAAGATAAAGTACATCCCTCAGATGTCTCCCGTGACATCCTTGGCTTTTCACCAAGTGCGTGCAGACTTAATACCATTAGATCTACAGGCAGCAGGAATTTACATATTGCAAAATTGCTGTAGCACCATTTCATCTTTCAAAACAACTTCTCTGTGTGGTTTGTTTTTTAAGCAATAAATATACATCCTGCAAATACGTTAAGAAGTAAGCCGAGGTTATTCTTTTTTCTGAAGTGATGGCTGTGTCTGATGAACAGAAAACCTGAGCTGAAGCTGTGACAGTGACGGTGTGAGCTCATTTCTCCTCCTCTTCCTCTGTTTCCCCATTTAAAAATGACAATCATGGTACTGGTGTCCCCTGGAGAACACCACCAACAACACAGCTCGGAATGCCAGAGTGTTTTCCCTCCATCTCGTGGAAGCAGATGCTGACACACACGTGAGTTATAACTGCACAATCCCTGGATATTGATGTTTTCCCAGGACGCTTCAGCCCAGGGTCACCCACATTTAATTAAGGCTTTGCCATCAGCATGGAGAGGCCAAAGTTGCAGTTGATTTTCTCTGTATTTGTGATTATCCCGGATAACTCTGAAGCATCTGCTCTGCTGATAAATATTTCAATGAACCGCGGAGCCGGTTTTCTGCAACGAGCATGAAAACACAATCCAGCTGCAGCGCCTCTAATGGTCCTTTTATTCATTTCTATCTCTTTTTTAAGAGCAATAAAGCCCATAATTCTATCCATTCTGCTGTTTTACACTTTAGGGCCATAATGAAATGCTCTGAATGAACACGGATTGGAAACCTAGGAAAAATACCAATCAGAAATGTCGGCACTGGTAATAAAGACTTTATAAGCTTTAGAGCTGCAATTTTTGTGGACGTCTCTTTCAGGTCTTTTTTTTTTTTTCTAAGCACTTTCCAAATCATGACAGGCAAGCAGGCTGGCTTAACACAATCATTCAGATTGCATGGAATTGTCTCCCAGCAAAATTGCCAGCCATCATTCTCATTTGAAGCACTCCAGAGCATCTCCTTTGGAATCCTGGGCAGAAATTTGTAATGTGAGTCGCAATTGGCTCTGTGGGAGGAAGCAAAACAGCCTGGGGATTCCTGAATAACAAACAAAGTGTTGGTGAAATAATAATAATTATCCTCAGTGCTTGGAAGATGGTTCAGCACAGAGCCCTGCAGTGCTCTCGGGCTGCCAGAGCAGGGTTTGAGTTCTGCACCTCTGAAAAGCTGTGTCCGGGAACAGAAGCACAGCACCTGCAAACAGCACCTCAGCACATGGATAATTCAGTGTCAGAGAAGGGATAGAGGGTCGAGGTGATGCTCAGACAGCCCCATGCCCTCTTTCCTTTGTACTTTGATTCATTCCAAGCATAAAAGCAGTTTTCCTGCCCAGATGAGTATAAATGTCGATGTGGTAGAGAACGAAAATATCAGGAGAGCAGAGTGGTTTATAGATTTGACATGGCTGATGATCAGAAAAGGATTTTAAAGATTCATGGAATTTTTAAGGTTGGAAAAAACCTCCAGGATCATCAAGTCCAACACCCAAACACCCCCTTGTCAACCAAACCAGAGCACTGAGTGCCACGTCCAGTTTTTTTCTTGAACACTTCCAGGGATGGGGACTCCACCACTTCCCTGGGCAGCCCATTCCAGTGCCTGACCACCTTTTCAAGCAAGAAATTCTCCCTGGTATCCAACCTGAACTTGCCATGGAGTAGCTAGAGGCCATTCCTCTTGGAAAAGGCATTTAGAGGCCTAGAATTTCCTAAGCAGCCTGGCCTTGGGAACCAGAAGTAATTCTGCCCATGTTTAATTTTCATCAGGAATGAGCCTGGAAAACCCAAGGAAGCAGTTTGCCAATTTTCTTGTTTCTTTCAGTGTGTTTCTTCAGCAGTGATTTTCAATATCTGATCATCTGTGAACCCCTGGGTATTTTTTCACTCTCCAGTGCTATGCAGCAAATTTAAGCCTAAAAAGCATCTCAGCTGTGTAATTACCACAATCAGGGGAAATGGATGAGAAGTAATTTTAGAGTAATCCAAAATTATTGCTTTCCAGACTACTGGAAATCTGCACAGGCAGGGAAGGATGAGTGCAATGACATCAACCCCACCCTCAGGGCAGGGAGGCTTTGGGTGCCGGCAAAGCAGAGATGGATTTAAGTCCGTTCAAATTCACATTTTCATGGAAATTGGGAACTGTATAGTCATGGCAGGACAGAGGGTGGAAGAGGCAGTAATTTAATAAGGGGAAGATTTGGAAGGGATGAAGACTAGACCACAAAATGATGGTGTCAGCCCCTGTGCCAGCCCTTCAGGGATCTCTCAGGTCCACGGGCATGGAAAACACCCCTTCAAAACAGTTGAGTATCATTCTTTTTTCAAGGGAAAAATTAAGAGGAAGGACAGGAAAGGAGGGAGGAAGGCTGCCTTGTTTTTTGGGGTTTTTCCCCCTCCAGATAACAGAAAGTTTTCACCTAGAGGCTTTGGTCCTCCAAATGTATAAGCCTGGGTTCCAATAATCTCCTCCTGGACCAGAGATGGCCCCGAAGGCATCAGGAACATCATTCCCTTCGTGGTGGCTCAATGCTAACAAATCCTCTGGGCTCAAACAGCCTCTGTTCAGTGTAATGGCTGTGGCTGGTGCGTCCAAGGGACAATTAAGCTGCATTTTCAAATTAATCACGTTCGGATTGGGAGGAAGGAGCAACGTAATCTGAACATTAGCTAATTAAAGGTGGTGGTGGTGAGAAAACTCCAGAACCCAAGACATTGAGGGGGTACACAACATCTGAGAAAGCTTTTGAGAACAGCGAATTTTCTCTGGGAAAAAAAAGTGTCTCATGAAGCAAAATTTGCTCAGTAGTGTAACTTAGGGACCCAACTTTACCTCTTCATCATCTCTTCATCAGCAAAACAGCTACTTCCAATCACATTTTCCTACAGCCTTGGCTTTCTGAGGTCTGGTTAACACTTTCTGAAACATTCTGAACATACTGATCTCAAAGAAATGTCAATGAAATAGGTTTAATTTCCTAGCATGTAACAAACTCCCTGAAAGGAGAGTGTAGTGAGGAGGGAGGGGGTCGGTCTCTTCTCCCAGGTAACAAGTGACAGGATGAGAGGAAACAGCTTTAAGTTGCATCATGGGAGGTTTAAATGGGATATTCAGAAAGAATTCTCCTCTGAAGGGATGGTCAGGCATTGGAACAGGCTGTTCATGGCACTAGTGGAATCATCATCTCTGGAAGCATCCAAAAGGTGTGTGGGTGTGGCACTTGGGGACATGGTTTAGTGACTGATGTGGTGTTGGATTAACCAGGGACTCGATGATCTCAGAGGTCTTTTCCAACCTCAATGTTTCTATGATTCCATGATTCTAAACCCCCTCTCACTCTGGCAAATGTCTTTTTCAAGGAGTGTTTCTTAGCCAAAATCTTCCAGTCAAGGCTTGAGAATCTTCACCTCTTCCCAGCATATTTTACAGAATAATTCATGACATCCAGCTGGGCAACAATTCCTCATCCACCACTAAGCCCACTCTGAGGTGGGCAGTGGTGAGACCATAAGTCAAGGACATGTGCACCTGCATCTGCATCAGGAGAATGTGGAAAATATCCACTTGTCCTCCAAGGGCCTTGTAAATGTGTCCAACATCACCAGAGTCTCTTTTATCTCAGGCAGCTGATGGGTGGAGAAAAAATGGTGGGATCATGGGAGAGTTTGGGCTGGAAAGGACCTTTAAGGGTCATCTCATCCAAACCTCTGGAATGGGCAGGCACAAATTCCACTAGACCAGGGTGCTCCAACCTGGCTTTGGACACTTCGAGGGATGGGGAAGCCACAGCTTCTCTGGGCAACCTGTGCCAGGGCCTCAGCACCCTGAGGTAAAAAATGTCATCCTTAAAATCAGGGAATCATCCCTGCGACCACTCTGGACCAGCCAACAATTCTGACACACAGCAAGTGGAGGCTGGGCTGCCCCCGGGCGCCTGGGATTTGTTACAGAGCATTTTGCTTGTCTGGTTCCTGGCAGGTTTTGAGCTGGGCTGGTTATCTCTACCTTACCTCATCCCTGAGCTGCACACCAGGAGCCTGTGCAGATCAGCGTGAGGAAGGGCAGAGCAATGATGGCACAAAAGTGCTGCCTGGGGTCCCCACGCCCCAGACAGGTTTGGTTTGTGGTTCTGGTGGGTTTTTTTCCTTTTTCACATCACTCGTGAGCAGTAGCAGCTTTTACTTGGTGTGCACAGAAGTCCAGTGATGTAAGGGTGACGTCTGGAAGGAATCAAAGACGTCACTCCCATTAAAGCAAAACGGGGAGGTTTTTCTAAATATAATAAATATTAAAATACTGCAACTGTCTATCCTAACTGGCAGCAGGCAGCCTTAAAAATCTATTAAAGGAGATTAAGGATGTGGAAAGCATTTTGGTTCATAAGCCAACAAATATAAGAGCTCAAAGAGGGAGGGTTGGAATGCTCCTCTCCTCTCACTGGTGATAAATGTGGACACGATTTCAAACAGTGCAGAGGTGTCCTCAGCCTCACACAGAGGGGTTGGTTAGGGAGGGAGCTCAGGACTGCACTACAAAATGCAGGCTCCTCACTTGTAAACACAGTTGTTTTCACACGGCCAAATCTTCTTCTAATCACCACTGCAGATATCACATGAGCCAGCAGTTCTTGGGTCTATTTTTCCCTTGCAGATAATGAGGTTAATTGACAGCTGCAGCATCCTGATAAGACCTGATGGAAGATGAAATGCAGGCCCAGAGACAGATAGAGCAAGATAACTCTAATGACCAGCATTACCAAGGATGCTGACCATTATTAAATCTGTGCTTTCATGGAAAGAGGGGAAAAAAAGTTACTTCTAAATGTGGTTTCTTTCCCAGCAAATAATCAAATAACAGCAAATGAGGCACTTGAATCCAAGAGGACCAGTGCGATGGTTCCTCGTAATTTGGAGAGTTCCACACCTGAGAATTAGGAATGGAAGAAGAGTGTGTAAGTGCGTGTTTTGACAAGCAGTTATTTAAAAAAGGTTGCAGGGGGAGAGAAGATTCAATGTGATCCTCTTTGTCTGTCTGTGCAAAAAGAAAAAAAAGAGTGGGAGTGGTTTTTGGCTGTGTGAAGAGGAGAATAATGTGTTATTTTTGCTCTCTATACTGTTCCTGTGGAATTCATCCAGGAAAACTGCACGTCCTTGTGCACTGCTGCTGGAAAAGAATAAAAATTACTAAAGATACAGAACATGTTTGACACCATTTATCTGCAAAAGTGTCATTTGCTGCTGAGCAGGTCAGACCCAGCTCATTTTATAGTCAGTGGGAAGAAATAGGGCCTTTTCAGGTGTGAGTCACATGGTATATTTCAGATATTTATTTTAGGGTGAGATAAATCGTGTCCTGGTTTCCACTGACTCTTTTCACTGGCTCTTCAGTGGCTGCCAAGAGTCAAGAGGGAATAACTCCAGCAGAGATATTTATATTAAAAAAAAAATGGTATTCAGTTGTATAAATCACGGTCTGAAAGACAAATGAAAAAAGAAGAAGTCTGCTTTGGTTATCACAACATGACTTAGAGCAAATTGATAATGGTCAGATAAACTATGGCTATGACATCTTGGAAGGAAATAAGGCCTCCTGATAAACTCTTTAACCTAATTGTGAAGGACAGAGGAGGAGTGGCTGGAAGCTGAAAACAGATTAGTTCATATTAGAAATAAAGCATGTTTTTAGTACTCAGTAAACAACTCAAAGTTGAGTCATATATTCTTCCTTTCTGATGCCTTCAAATAAAAATAGAATGTCTTTCTGAAGGAGATGCTTCAGCCAGAACAAATCAGTGAGCAGGCTCAGCGCGGGTTGAATGTCAGAGAATTTCAGAATTATTTAGCTTTGAAAAGACCCTTAAGATCATTGAGGCTGGACATGAACTTAACAGTGCCAAGCCCAGCACCAAGCCATGTCCCCAAGTGCCACATCCACACCTATTCCAAATCCCTCCAGGGATTGTCACTCTGCCATTGCCCTGAGCAGCTTCTTCCAATGCTTGACAATTCTTTCCTGGAAGAAATTTTCCCTAATGTCCAAACTAAAGCTCCCCTGGCACAACTTGAGGCTGTTTCCTCTCGTCCTGTCCCTGTTCCCTGGGAGCAGAGCCCGACCCCATCCCGTCTGCACCCTCCTGTCAGGGAGTTGTGGAGAGCCACAAGGTCCCCCCTGAGCCTCCTTTTCTCTGTCATTCTCCAGTGTTCAAGGTTAAAAACCAAAGTGTTACATTTCCTCTTTATTTTATCTCTAACTTTGCCAAATACTGTTGCCTGAAATAAAGATAACTTGAGTTTTCCTTCCCACCTTTTTCTCTTTCTCATTGTTCTTCTCTCTTTCTTTACATGGTGTGTGACAGAAATGGGTCAGATCATTTTGCTTATTTGTAGAAAATACTTTTTACTCATTTACAAGAAGTTGTCGTGAACAGTTCTTTTATTTTTGATTTGTTTTTATTTCTGGGTTTGGGGTTTTTTAATATATATTAAACTCTGGGGTGTAACAATGCTCAGAAGAAACTAAAAGCAAATAAAAGATCTTATAGTGTAGGTTTAGAGAGAACTGAATCTCTTCCCTTCAGCAGACTCTTATTCTCTACATGGTTCAGAGACCACACATTTTAAGAGGACAGTATGAAATATGAACTCCACCTGCCATGTATTCGGCAGATTTAGTGATTGCCACAAAATCTGGCAAAACTTTAGGGATTGTAACCGTGACTAGGACCGATGTCTTCACTGAGTCTGCAGCAGAAGCTCATGTTGTGCACCTGAAAGGAAGGAAGTTTGATACTGCTCACAACTCAGCTTTGCCTCTTTGTCCTCAGAGGCTGCAGAGATTCACAAAGTATTTTTGACTAATTAAACCACCCACTTTGGGTCACACTCGTTCCATTTACACACATCTCAAAATCTCAGCTAGAAATCTCCTCCTTCTCCCTTCTGTCACTGGCTGGTGTTATTAAATCTCCTGTAACCTGCTGTAAATTATTAATTAGGAAAACAGCCCCGTGTCTGACCAGACTGGTTTTGCCATCTTGTCAAAGCCATTAACCTTGTTAGAGGTACGTGCGTGTTCTGTCCCATTATCCAGCAGGCTCTAACATCACGGTAAACAAGGTTATCTGTCTCTTGCCTGCAGGAATATTTTACAGCTTTTTGCACTGGCGAGAGCTGAGTCTTTCCTAAAACTCTTACGAAAACAAGAAATTAAGGTTCTGGCTGCCTCTGCCTGGTCCCCTCAATTCCCACGACGCCGCTGTTTTCAGGACCATGTGATGGAAACAGTGGAGCACAGAGGAAAATCTTATTTGTGGATTATTTAATGTCTAAAGGAGTTATTAGTCAATATTAAATATCAGCAGCATGGGGCATGATCCCCAGCTGACCGGACTGACAAAATATTTGCAGGTATGTGTGAAAGGAAGATTTATGGCAAGTTAATGAGATATTCTGGATCCTTACAAGAACTTCTTTCCACGCACAAACAAAAGATCACAGGGGAAGATCGCTGAAATCTTTGTGAATCTTCATCACTCTTGGGTGATGGCCTCCACACGTGAATTTTGGAGATCAAGTTCACTCTTTGTCTTCAAAGACCGGACTTTTTATTCCCTTTGCAGAATAAATTGATAGATCTTAGGACCTTACTGTGCTAGGGTTTGGATTTTTAATTATGAACATGTAAAAAGAGCTCATGTTCATATGATTTCTCCTCTCCCTTTCTTCCTCTGTTTTCCCTGGTCTAGAAAAAAAATTTTTGGTTGTACCTCTATGAATTATTTTAATTTTTCATACATCTTTCTGTCGTGAAAAATTCAGATTATGCCTGTCAACACCATTTCCCTCTGAAAGGAAAGTTTACCTGAAAATATCTTCTGGTGTTTAGGATATTATGTGTAAAAAATAAGTGAGCTTTCAACCAGAGAAGGTTGTAAACCTCATCCAGAGGTGGGTGTTTGTATTTAGTCCGTGCTGGGCACAGCATTTTTATTGGGAACACAGAGTTGCAGAGTAGATATCAAATCAAATGAGCTGGAAGTTTGTTGGAAGGAAATGGCTTTTGTGGTTTTATACTTGCTTTGTTCCTTAAAATGCCAATAATTTGGTAGCACAGTGCTTAGTTATGGTCATCATTCCAGACACCCCTGTGCTCCATAAATAACATTGATATTGCCAACTTTTTCACATGCACAGGAAGATTTTATTGTCATCATCTTGATTCCTGTCTCTACCTTCTGGCACCTTGTTCCTTTCCCTTGAAGAACTTCCTCTTACTTCTGTCTTCTTTTCAAACTCAGGTTCTGCTCTGGAGGAAAATAAGATTTTCAGAAGGTTTTTCAAATACACAGAGATCTTAGGCATATACTTTTTTAAATTTAGTTTTCCAGTGTGTCATAATTTTGATTTTTAACTTTTCTGTAATTTTAGTTTTTAGTGACTTTTTTCTTAATTCCTTCTGATCAGGCTCTTTATTAGACTAACAAACAATTTTTTCTAAAATTTTAACACCTCTCATTAAATTCCCTGAGCTTTGCTCCTAATGCAAGATTCCAGTGGTTTTTCAGCACCCTGGTTTATTTGGGATGTACATCCCCGTGGGGCTGGGGATCATCATCATCATCATCATTATCATCACAATTTAAAAATAAAAAATAGTAATATCATGACCCTTCGTGAAATAATTGAAGGATGAAGAATGACAACCTGACTGTTGTTTGGTAAAATTTGTAGGGTCCTTAAGTGAGGAGTGAATTTCACTGTTATCTATGGGTTTTTTGGTGCTTCTCAGGGAATACCTGGTCGGAATTGCTAGGGAGGTTTGATTTAATCTTCCTGTGAGGTTTTCCGTTAGGTGTTCACTAAAGTAAATAATGTCAGTGTTGTAAGATGTTGCTTGCAAGTTTTTTCTTGTAATGCAGTTCATATCTCATTCCCACAACAAGGAAATAACTCAGTGTGATAAGGGTGCTATAAAAATATGAAATCATGACCTAGAAAGGCAAATAAATAAATAATTTCTCCTTCCCCCATTTTATGGGAGAAAGTGTTTCTAGGAAGGAAAAGGAAGCTGGTTAGAATTGTACCACTGACTAATTTTTTTACCAAAACTGTATTTCAAAATTCATTCCATTATTTGGACAAAAACGTTTTTCCAATAGAAAATAGAACTACCAGCTTTTCCAACACATCAATCACATTTGTCACTGTTAATTTTTCAGCTTGTTTCCATTTAGGGAACCCTTTGAAAATGGAATAAAGTAGTGTCTTAAACAAGGAGCAATTTTTTTTTTCTCCTCTGACAAAAGAGGAATTTTATTCCAACAGTGTGGGGGGCCAGTTAAAAACACAGCCAGAAATGGCAGGGAATGAGTCCATGTGGGTAAGATTTATCCAGCCAGACTTCAGGAGAGAGATCTGTTGACCTCTGTGGAAGTGCCTGTTGGCATTAGGGATGCTCACCTGTTGTGGTCCCAGGTATTCCCAGAGGCCTGGAGAACCTGGCAGGATGTGGAAGAATTTTATGCCCTTCTGGAGCACAGCTGTGAAGCTGACAGGGCAAGAAATCTTGTTTGGGAATGAGAATCCTATCCTAGATCTCACCATAAACGGTTGTGCCCACCCCAGAGTTAAATGTCTCCAGTGTTGATGTCTGTTTTTACTGAGCTGGATCCTGCTCATCCCCAACATCCAGCTGTGCAAAACATCAGCTGGAGGTGGCAGAGCAGATTCCTTTTTAGCTTTGGCCCTTTCAGTCTGTAGCTTTGGCACAGAGGACGAGGCCAGTTCGTCTGAGAATTCCTCACCTCAGGGAGGTTTTTTCTGGTGTGAAATAGATGTGCTGTGCTCTTACACTTCTCTTCCCTTTCATCTCATGAAAAGATTTTTGCTTTCTCCCTGGTGTCCCAAGCCAGAAAAGGTGAGATTTCGTAGAATCAAAGGATTATTTAGGTTGGAAAGGACTGATAAAATCACTGAGTTCAGGCATTAACTCAGCACTGCCAAATCCACCATTAAACCCTGTCCCCAGGTGCCACATCCACATATCTTTTAAATCCCTCCAGGGATGGTGACTCCACCACTTCCCTGGGCAGCCTGTTCCAATGTCCGACCACCCTTTCTGTGAAAAAATATTTTCTAAAATCCAATCTAAACCTACCTTGGTGTAACTTGAGATCATTTCCTCTTGTTCTGTCTCTTGTCACTTGGGAGAAGAGACCAACCCCACATCATTCCAACCTCTCTTCAGGAAGGTGAGGAACTCCCTTTCCAGGCCAAGCTGTACTTCATGACTTGTTTTGGGTCTCCAACAGCCTCTGAGGGCTCCATGCCAGATGGGAGCAGAAAATTCCACAAAATCCTCTAATCTTCATCAACGCAACATCCACAACCCATGCTGCTTCTGGGTAAATATTTGGACCATGCAAGGTGAGCGAAACATCAGGCCACGCTCAGAGAAAAAGCCACTTGTCACCACGAGCTGTTTTCTGTCAGGCACAGACTCAGCTGCTCAGTAGGGACTACAGAGACAAAGCAAAATTAGCTTCTGTTGTGCTATGTGCAGTGCCAATCCATTTTCCATGCCCCACGGTGGTGACCTGGAAGTTTGCTGCACAAAAATTTTCTTCCATCTGGCTTGTTTGAAGACTGGGAGGGGAAAAATGCGACTGGGTGGGAGGGTTGGAGTGGATGCATGCAGTCCTAAGTGTTTTCAATAGAGCATTAATTGAAATGTTGTAGATGCTGTTTGCCTCAGCTGTAGCTGTTCATAATAATTAGGTTGATGGCTTCAGAGAGGAACAAAAAAAATGTCTCTCTTCTCAGAGAGAAGGAAATTTAAGCACTGGGTTGGGGATTTGGGAGTCTAGTAAACCCCTGCTCCTGGTAAATTCGGTGTGTACAAGTCCTGGAGCTGGATGGGGTGCATCCAGCAGGGAGCTGGTTGACAAAATAATAGCACTTTCCATCTTCAACGAAAGTTTGCAGTGCTAAAGAGGTGTCCCCAGTGTAAATGAAATAAAAGAAAAAAGACAAAGAGGGTTCAGAGAGCTGTGTGGCACTTGCCTTGCCAGGATCCCTGGGAATGAAGCAAACCCTCCCCTGATCACTGCACAGGGAAGAAGTTCTGCCTCGTGTCCAGGGGAACTTCCTGGGATCAGTTCCTGCCCGTTCCTCTGGTGCCATTGCTGGACCCCAGAGAGCAGGGCCTGGTCCCTGCTCTGAGCCCTCCCTGCAGACAGGGACACACAGGAATGGGGCCCCTCTCAGCCATCACTTCTTGAGGCTGAACAGCCCCAGCTCTCAGCCTTTGCTCGTCACAGCGATTCTCCAGTCCCTTCATCACCTTCATAGTCCTCTTTCAGGAGCTCCACAGCTCTAGTTTAGCCCTTTCCTCCTGGGAAATGCTTGTTTCTCCAAGTTTTTCTGTCTTAAAATATGCAAAAAACTACAGAAAACACCTGTGATGAGAAGAAACACAGTCTGGCCACCTGCCTTATTCTGTCTTAGACTGGACAATGCAGCACTGAGTGAACCTGTTTCTGTTTCTCATCACTCTTGATTTCTTTCTCCTTGACCTCACTCTGCTGCAGCTTTTGAGTGTTTTGTAATTAACCACACCTTGCCTCCACTCTGCCAGACTTCCTGCAGCAGCTCAGGAGAGGTGTGGGATTCCCAAGGGTCTTTTTCTTGATCTGTCAAGCTCGTGAAGTTGTCTTGGCAATAACACGGATGGAAAGCGTGGGAGCTGGGAAATGAGCACGTCCCATTCTCCAAGGGGTGCCCATGGACTCTGGTCACAGACCCAAACAAAATCTGGGCTGATGAACACCCTGTAACAGCTGAGAAGTGACTATGGGAGAAGTGCCCAGCCCTAATTCCTGGAAATTCAAAGTAAACTGGGACATCTTTGGTCCTGATGTGACTGATTTGGGCTGCAAGTCAGTGGAGGGACAGCGAGCACAGTCGGCTGTGCCACAGAACGTGGAAACTTCTCTAACCACAGATCCTCTGGCTGTGCCTCGAAGCAGATGATCCCAGGTCCCTGTATGTGCAATTCCACCCTGGGCAAAGCTCCAGCAAAGCTGCATCTCAGCAGCTGTTTTATTGAATTTGCCACTGCCACGACCACAGCCATACAAGGACAGCTGATTGCTCTTCCTGGCAAAATGGGTGCCCCCTCTAACCTTTACCTGATCCCTGACTTGTGTCCCCAGCCAGGTCACCACGCCGCCAGCTGGACAGGAAACCACGCGAGCAAAGTTTTGGGAAGAAGTTTGACAAATTGAAGTTGAGTGGCTGGGTCAAAAGCGTTTCCTCCAGTGACACAGGGGTCACCACGGAGCCACGTCCCCAAGTGCCACATCCCCAAGTGCCACATCATTTAAATGCCCTCAGGGATGGCGACTCCCTGGGCATCTCTTTCAACACTTGACAACCCTTTCCATGATGAAATATCTCTTAATATCCAACCTAAACCTTCCCTGGCTCAACTTGAAGCAGTCTCCTCTTGTCCTGTCACTTTTTCCTTGGGATCTGATTACTTGGTGTGAAATCCCTCGCAGGTATAATTAAATAATAAAACTTCCAAAGTAATTAAAACCTTTTATTTTGCTTCTTGACTTCTACAGACACATCATGACATGTCTTAAAGCTGTTCTGTTACAATCAAGAAAGGTGGAAACTTTTATTTTCCTTTTCAATTGTAGTTCAGCTTTTTCTCTCTTCACAGCTTTTTCTCTCTGACACAGGAACTGGGGCTTTAAGGAGAAAGTATGATTTGGGGGTGCATTTAAATTTAGTCCTTCAACTTACAGGATAAAATTATATTAGATATAAGGTGTCTAGGTAAAATCACACCCTGGAGATGCCCTTTTTTCTTTCAGTGACCATGGAGGGAGCTGAGGAAGGTGGTTTGGATGCTTTTGTAGAGCTCAGTGAAATGAATTTCACTCTCCTTTCTAAGACCTACAATAAATAACACGACAACTGGGAACACTCTGGTTCCTTCACCCATGGCAAGCAGTATTTTTTCCTTCATTGTCATTCTGGTGAAATATTAGAATGATACTTTTTTTCCTTTCATGTCTAATAAATGTTTGGCACCAACTTCACAATTTACGCCTTGCAGGCCATCTCAGGAAATAAACTGGATTAAAACCATTCCAATACTGATGGTGGATTATCCTTACATTTCTTGCTCATTTGAACAAGAACTCCGCATTTAAATTTCAAGTTAATATTTTAGGATCCAGGAGCTTTTTTTTTCCCAGAGTCTACTGAATTATTGATTTTTAGTAGCAAGGATACGTAAGAAAACATTTATTCACTCGGGCTGGCATTGGAGTCATACCTTTTGAATAAAACAGGACAAGGGGTGCTCATAAACTCTGAAAAGCAGAGCAGACTGTACCTCTTCTGCTGCAGTCACGTATCTGCTTCTGCTGCTTATTTTTCAGCTGAAATAACAACACTTTGTTTGAGAATTCCCATTAGGTACTGTGGAAATAATGATGAGTCCTGGAAAAAAAAGAAAAGGCATTTCTAGGTGGGGATATTAAAAAAAAAGAGAGAAATTCCCAGAGTAGCAGAGATCTTGTGCACAGATTTTTTAATAATTAAAAAAAGGAAAAAGTGGGGAAAAAAAAAAGAAGGAAATAGAAGGTTCTGGGCTAAAAAGCTGATCCTACATATCTGTGTGATAAAAAAAAAGCAATGAGATCTATCACAAAAGATTCACTTTTGCTATTCATAAGCACCTGCAAAAAATAGACATTTCTGCCTGAGCTGCTCCCGTGGGGCTCCTTGACAAGGTCTGATCAATTCAGTCAATGGACAGAGAGATCCAATTCCTCTCATCCTCAATTAGACATCCAAGGTGGGTGGCTGAAGCCCGTGCTGAAAAACTGCCTGGCTTTGTCCACTGACGATCAGTGAAGCCCTGAGGGGTGAAATTCCCACCCACATCTGCACTGCAGGCATGTGAGGAGAGGGGAGGAAAATCCCACCACTGGAAAGAGAGCAGGGGCAGCCAGTCAATGTCTTATCTAATGGGGTTATCAGTGCTACCTCTCGCCATGCCTCATGTTTCACGGAATCCCAGAATGGTTTGATTGGAAGGGACCTTCAGGATCATCTCATTCCACCCCTGCCACGGGCAGGAGCACCTTCCACTGGGCCGGGTTGCTCCAAGCCGTGTCAAAGGTTACTGGAAAAATGCCCTGAATATGACATTGTCATAAAATTGCCTGATTTTGAACAATGTTCCTACAAAGAAGTTGGCCCGAGGAAGTCATTATTTCATTCCAGGACATTTGGGCTTTTGAGTGCTAAACTCCAGATCAATCCTCATCTCAGGGAAGGGAAAGGAGGGCTGTTGCCTCCCAGGACAGGTCTATCTCCTTCTCTTGTTCTTCTCTCCCTCAAAAAAGATTTTTTGACATTTTTCTTCTTGAATCAGGCTTTGTGATTTGTTTTTCTTGGTTTTATTTTCACATTTTACCAGTTTCTCCTCTGGAAAATTTGTCTTTCTTGTAAAAGGAAAATTAAAACCAGTCATTTGGGTGTATTATACGTTGATTAACAAATGCTTCTGCACACTCCCAACTCTTAATCAACCCAGCTGCCTTTTGCAGGATAAGAAGGAGCTGGGAAGTTTGAGGAAAACTTGCAGATAAGAGTGTTCCAGGAAAAAGGTCAGGACCTCTTAGAACAGTTGAAACCGTGCTGCATTTGTCAGCTTCAGATTTTCTTGCACTTTTGTCTGAAATATTTGATTCTGAGCATTCCAGCACACACAAAGCTGATCAGACTGGGTACAACTATGGACTATTATCGTCTTCCAGTAGACAGCGTGTTCTGGTTTTTATCAACCACTGGGGATTTATTTGATGTGCATTAGCTGATTTCTTCTGAAGTTATTAGGTTTTTTTTCACAGAACCAATGAGCAATTTGTAAAAGTCATTCCCTGGTGGCCTCGGTCAAGCCTAAGGACTTAAATCAGGAAGCAAAACCTGACACATTAACCTTTGTTGCCTTGACAGTCTGCAAAAAAAAGGGGTTTAAAAAGCTGTGAAAGAACATATTTAACTAAAAAAAAAAAAAAAAGAGAGCCAAGGCAACAAGAGATCACAAACTGCTACAGGAAGAAGAAGAAATCAAGGCAGGCCGAATTCTCAGATGGAGTAAATTGGTGTGATTCCAGCAAAGTCAGTGGTGCTGGGTCAAATTATCTGAGCTGTGGATCTGGACTGAAGAGGATAAGTACGTGAGAGCACTGCTGAATCAAAGGCAGATGAAAACACTGCTGAGCTGAGCTAAGCTAAGTATTCCCATCTCCCTCCAGAATAGAGAAGAAAAAGAAAAACAGGTCATGTTTCTGCTGTCGTTCCACAGCTTCCAAAATAATCATGGTTTATTCCTAATACTGCTGTAATTTAGCACTATGCACTGCTTTATTTACACACACGGCACCATTTTAATCCACATTTTCCTCTTCTTTCCATTCTCCCAAATTAAATTATAGCCTTGATGGCTCTGGGTAATGCACAATGAAAATACTCTCCTTGAGCTATGATTCTAAATCCCCAGATGGATTTGTAGAAATAAACTGCTGAGGTATCATTCCTCTGTCACTTGATATATTAAAAATTAGGATGTATTTTTTCCTCCGTGCTGCTCTGAAGCAGGAAATAATTTTCATTTTCCTTTGCTGTACCACAATCAAAGTTTGTAGGCAGCAGTTTAGCTTAATCATACTTATGCAATTACTGTCAGAGCCTGACATTTTCCTTTCACCTTTACTATTCCCAGGAGATTAAGCTATCAACCCTTCAAGATCATTACAGTTGTTTACATGCAGGTGGCAAAAGGAGCCTCAAACAGCAGGAAATCTTTATCTCTGGCTATGGCATGAACCATACTCTCTGCATTTTGGGGATCTTTTATTTAGTGGGATGGAATGGAAGCAGTATCCACACCCGAGAAATGGACTAAACAGGGAAACACAAACGTTTCTCTGCAAGAAGTTTGAGACAGCAGTATAGGAATTCTAACGGAAAGGTTGTTCCACAGATGTCCCAGGAAGTGTGCTTCCAAGCTGAAATGATGGGAACCACCTGGATATCAGATAATCCTTTCCATTTTTCTTCCCCTCTTAAGCCAACTACTAAAGTCAACATGGTTGATGCGCTGAGAGAAAACTTAGCAAAAAGCGTTGAGTAGCTGAGGAGGAGGAAGGAGCAGCAGATGAGACTGAAAGGCTTTGATTCTCCAATCTTTTTTGCTTTTTTTTTAATGCCAATTAAACAGAACTCCTGCAGGTGTTCCTGCCCCTGGGCACGCTGCTCAGAGTAGCTGCTCTTGGGTTGACCAGCACCGAGGCTGTGTGAGCTCTGAAATGTCAGGGTCTGAAAACTGCAGCTGTTTCTGCAGGGCTCCGGCGGCTGAAAGGAGTTGGCAGAGACTTCAAAAACCTGTCTGGCTTCTCAGCCATCCCCTCATTTGGCCTTTAGGAAGCAGTTCTTGCTCGGGTGAGACATTCTTGCAGGTACACACACACTCTCTAGCCAGTCCCTGGACTTCCTCGTGTTTTTTTGTTTATAGCAGGAGCCATGGCATCGAAATACAGACAGGTTTGGGTTGGAAGGGACCTCAAACACCATCCAGTTCCAATCCCCTCCATGGGCAGGGACACCTTCCCCTAGACCAGGCTGCTGGCCTGCAGCTCTTCCATAGAACACTGGACACCTCTTCTCTCCTAGATGCCGTAGCCAACTTTGCTTTCAGTCCGTTTTCACCTGCCCAGCACCACCAGCACATAAAATGCAAGACACAAACAAAGCCTTCATCATTTTTTAATTGATTTCCTAAGGAAAGGAAGCTTCTGCAACCCTGCTGCACGTCTGCCAGTCCCCACTATTCATCAAATACCTTGGCCAGGTTCAATCATCATTAGACAAGAGGTAAAATGCTTCAAGGATATTAAAGTCTGCTAAGGATGGTTAGGAAGAAAGAGGAGATGGGCAACAGCTGGTGCTGCAATTATAAGAATTGGATATTCAGGATTTTAATCATAATATTTGACACCAGAGGATCTTCAGAATGGAAAAGAAACCAGATTTTGCAAGGCCTTCTGCTAATGAAGATCTTTATTCTTTTCTTTTTAAATCCCCTGGGCAACCAGCACAATCTGGTGAACATTTCTATGGTAAAACTTATTTCTGTTGCTGTTCATTTTGTATAAATAAGGTTATTTGTTTCATTACTCTGTTCCCTCAAGTTGTTAAAACCACATCAAGATACTTTTAATTTCTCAGTATATTATACTCCTCATTTCATTAAACTGAAGCAGTTACTTAAAGCTCCCTATGTTCACTCCTCCAGCACAGACATAGAAATCAGAATTACCTCAAAGGTTCTCATTATTTCACTAGCTATATAATCTCCCCTTTCTTTACAATGTAGGACTAATTCTTCTATTATTGTTATGGAATATTTAAGACCCATTTAAAATGCTATCAAGGTTGTTTCCAAAGACATTTGGAGTGAAAGTCATTAAGAAAGCCATTTTCAGTAATTTCGTGAACTCCATTTCTTCCCCAAATTCATATTTTAGTGTGAAAGGTAATAGTATGGTCATGTAAGTAAAAATTACCATAAATTTAATTAACTGCATTGCTTAACATAATAAAACCCCCTATCTGTTACACAGAGGATTTCTTCATTTAAAAAGAAAGAAGATGGTTGTATACTTTTTTAAGTGCTCTTTCCAGTGACAAGAATGCAGCAAACATTTTGCTTGGCTGAAGGAGGACATTAAATGACGAAGGCACTGCTTTCCATACGTGATTCCTCAGACCACCACAACCTGTGTGCAGCCTCAAGCAACTGCACAGCCAGAGTTTAGGCGTCTGCTCAGTAGATTATTCTTCCTTTTGAGCCAGAGTTACAAATTCTGTTCTGTGCTGCAGTTTTCAACCTCTTCTTGCAGCTGAACTTCGAGCCCGAGTTAGAAATCCAACTGGATAATTAGTGTCTTACAGGCTTTCATTGAGCAGCCTCTTTATGTATCAGGGGTGGATAGGATTTCAAGATCCGATGTTTCTCACATGGAGATAAAGGGGGCTAATGGACAAAAATAATCCTTTCCAAGCACAAATGAATAGCTGGGCTGACTGGGATGTGGAATAAAGGAGTGGAGCAGCAGAAGGGTCACCGTGGCACGGGAGAGGGAGGCAGACACAGATAATTTTGCTCTGGCAGTGTTTACCCCTGTTAAATAAATGTGATTCTTCAGCCTCTGTGCACAAATGTTACAGACTCCCTTTGACTGCAAGGACTATAAATTTCAGGTTGCGTTTCGCCCCTCGCTGTGCAACACCTTGCAGAAAAACTGAAGCTATCCCCGGTCAGCATGGAACCAGCACGAATCTCAAGGACATTCCCAGCAGAAGGCAGGTCATTTAAGGATCTTTAATTAATTAAAGACAGGAATCAGGACCTGCCTGTCTTATAAGCTTCCAGGAGTGTTGTACTCGGAGTCTTGAAAGTCACAACAGCCAGAGCTCTTGCAATACTCAAGACATGAATCTTGGGGCTTAAGTTTTAGGCTCTTATCTCTTAAAAATCTTATGTAAAAACATTCTAAATCCTGTACTCATTTTCTGTTTAATTACTGCTCTTTTGGCTTCTGGCTCTGTACAGTAAAATGGTGAAGAATTTGTCCTGAGGACCAAGAACTGTTTCATAAAGAGGTTAAAAAGCCTGGACTAAATTATCATGAGCAATGTGTTGAGTGGACTCAGCCCAGCTCCCAAAGGGTTTTAACACTGCATTAGGCAAAATATTTGTACAACTTAAAAAGCACTGAGCACGAATAGAAATAACATGAACTCCCTTTGATCTTTCCTAAGGGCAAAGATAAAAGGATACTTACAAAAGGATGTGAAATTTCACCTTTCTGTTGCCAATACCTCGCAAGTCACAGGTTGTATCTCCATTTCTCATTCCAGTCCTTGAGCTCTACGTTTCCTGAGCACTCATTTGTAATAGATTTTTCTCAAGATGATATTTTAATTTTTTTTTCTTCAAATGCAGCTCACAGGAAAACAGTAATTCCTTCTCCATAGTAAAAGAAACAAATATCAAACCACAATAATGACTCCATGATTACCCTGCTCAAGTCCTTTAAGGTTGCTACTTCTTTTCATTTTCATGACTGTAAGAGATTGATGTGAAATTTACCTACTTTGAGGAGCCAGTGAAAGCAAAAATATGAGGTGCAGTACTGTGTTTGTAAATATATACGGCCACATTTTTAGATGGGTCACTTAGAGACAAGGGGTTGGTGGTGGGGCCTGGCAGGGTGAGGTTGATGCTTGGACTCAGTGATCCTGGAGGTCTTTTCCAACCTTCCTGACTCCAGGATTCAATGATTCTACACACAGGTAGATATGGAAAAAATAGGTAAAAATGTATTTTACATTTGCACTTTCAGGATGTGTGAATGGTCTAATTTTCATAGCATATCAGAGAGACTGGCAGGAAAAATAGCTAATATTCTGCTGGAGGTTGGATAAATATATGGTAGTTATCTCCTAATCATCATCATCATCTCCACATCCTCAATCACAATTATCCCCACAAGATGTCCAGGAGGAACAACCTGACTTTTCCCTTCAGCGCAAATTAATACTGCCAGAATTGAGTAGCTTTATTCAAGTTACACAAAGAGCAAAGTTCCTTTCCTGAGACCCCATCAAGTAGAATCAACAGCTGGACTCGTTTGATCGGGCACTAAAATCTAATTTTCTGCAGCAACACCACTCTCGCCTCCCAAGCAGCAGGGCTGGAGTGGGCTCTCCACGCTGCAAATTTTTAAGTACCCTGTGTTCAGCCAGGCTATAAATTATCCCTTCACATCCTGAAGTGAAGCTGTAGAGGTCCTTGCCATGAAAATACACGAGCAGGAACAATGAAATGGGCGTTTTGAGCAGAGATAACCTGTGCCTGGTTCCTGAAAATGAACAGCCAGGCTGCTGGCAATTATCTCTAATTACAGTTGGTACAAAAGGGTTGTCATAATGCACTTCTGTGCAATGTGCAGGCTTGAGATGAGGTCCCAAGGCTGAAACATTTGTTCCCCTTTTCCATTAAGTGCGTTTTAAAAAAAAATAATAATTAGAAGATCATTCAGGAGGAAAGATAACACTCTGACATGGTCACTTAGTAAAGACATAAGACTTATTATTTGCCTCTCAAGAGGCCTGATCCCGTCCCAGTGATTTAATATGAACCATTGTGTAAACATTTAATTACCAGAACTGAAAAAAGAGAGAGAGGAAAAGTGTCATTACACCCATTTTCCAGATAAAGAATCTGCCGCAAAAAGTTCTTTGCATACGTTTTGCATCAAAGCTCAGAAACTCCCAGCCCAAGGGTAATTTTTAGGACTCAAATAACTTCTAATTTGTCAGAAAGGTTCTCTCAAAAAGATCACAAAGAAAGAGGTATCAGCCTCAGTTATAGTTTTTCTGATCATTTTTTGGGTTTGCATTTTGCTTTTGCCCCTGTTGTGGCGATTAACTGTGAAGCAAAGAGATCAGTACCCCTTGATAAGAGAGCCAAGGATAATCTTCCTTCGGTGCTTGGAACAGAAATACTGCTCTGCTCTTGTCAAGCACATCCGACTGTGAGACCTGCCCAGATGTTTGTATTTTTGTCAGTGCATTAATCATTCTTTGCTTGGGCTGCTTCCTCAACCTGTGCTCTGTGGGTAAACAACTTTTTCTGAGCAAATCTTGGATTAAAATTCTGCCTTTCCTTACACCCTGCTGATGGGGGACTCAAGGGGAGCTGAGCTGAAAATGAAAAGTAAGCCCTTATTTTATGCTCTGGATAAAACAAATTCTTTGGTGCCTCGCTGGCTCCTTGTGCTGCCACTGGTGCATGAAACCTTCAGTACTTACAAATCATTCACCTGACCCACCGCACTCACTGTGTTTAGAACCAGGATTGCTTTGAATACTCAGCTAAAAGTAATTACCAGGAACAACAAATATCAAGATTTTACTTGCACTCCGTGTGTCTCGTTGTTCTTAGAAATCACTTCAAATGTCTATTTGATTGACCAAAAGAGAAATAGTAAAATTAAAATGTTATTTGTCTGTAAGTCTCCCGTTTCAGGAATCTAAGTACTTTCTGAATAATAAAAGTCACAAAATTCCCTCTGGGGCAAATGAGCTTCAGCATATTGGTCTGGGACTTGAAAGGTCTGATTTTGTGAAGGGCTGGTTGTGCTTTCTTCCTTCAGAATTATAAGAAATTGGTGTCCCTTCTCACCTTCAATGATCAAAAGATTCTCTTGAGCCATTATGCTAATTAGTCCCCTTGACAGCACTGAATTAAAATAGAATATTTTATACTTGTTAATTGCCTGAGATCCACAGATGAAGGTACTTGGATATGTTGTCCAGAGAAGCTGTGGCTGCCTCATCCATGGAAGTGTTCCAGGCCAGGTTGGACAGGGCTTGGAGCAACCTGGGAGAGGGGAAGGCAGCCCTTGCCATGGCAGGGAGTTGGAATGAGATGATCTTTAACGTTCCTTCCAATCCAAACCATTCTGGGATTCTGTGAAAAGGTATTTTAATTTAATTTGATTATTCCCAATGAGTACAAGGCTATCTCACACAAGACAGAGCCGAAGGAGAACAGCTGAAGCAATGCTGCAAAAAGTGGCTCAATAAATATTATCGTTATTCAGATAACCCCAGAGAAATGTGATGGCACAGACGACAGAACGCTGAGTTTGCTCTGCTATCCATTGTCACATTTTCAAACCAATCAGCACTAGGAAAAGTTTGATCTGATCTTCAGCTCTGACACTGTGGGTAGGTTGAATCTGGAGAGTTTCCTAAGTTTTATGGACCAAAAAAAAAAGGAATAAGAAATAATTAAAAAGAAATTTTTTTTTTTTAACATATCACTAATTTTAGGTAACTCTGAGATTGCCCTCAGGGCCCAAAACAGAGTATCCTTTTGAAAGGAAAATTCTGTGGAACAGGAGGAGCTTCATGTCTTGCCTCAGCAGCAGAGATGTTGCCCTAGAAACACAGCAAAGGGTAAGTTTGACAAGGCAATCTCTGCTGTACAGAAAATTAACTGTTTCCATGTGGTGCACCGGCCATGGCTGTAGATTTAGGGAATCTCCCACTCATCATTTGGGAAACTTTAAAATGTTCCAGAGTGTGCTTTCCAAACACGTCAGGGCTCAGTTCTGCAGGGGAGGCCCGGTCTGTCACTGAGACCGTGGCTTGGCAGGAGGAACACCCGGTGTCCCCAAATTTGGAGCCAGTGATTGTAGTATCAGGAGATAAGATGCTGGTGGCTGGCATGGTGATATCTCTGTGTTTATTCTGCAAATAGAACCAGGTCCAAGCAGAAGCGTTGGAAGCATCTGCTCCTTTTCAACCCCACGGAAGGAACTGCAGGAGATGCTGGTCAGGCAGATCACGACTTTGAAATGAAAGTTGGAGGCTCCAAAGGTGTGGAATGTGCATGTCTCCCCCCAAAGAGATTATTAAGGAAGAAATCCTTCTCACTGAGAGAGTTTTGCAAACTCTCTTTTTATCAAAATAATAAAGGTAATTTTTCACAATCACTGCCATCAGCCAGAGTTAGCTGTGGGCTCACAGGGGGATAATACACCTGAAGTTGCCCAAATAGGGAACATAACCCTAACAGAGCTTTCCTAATTCAACCGTGCTCCTGCTTTCTGATGATCAGGATTCTTTCCTTTCTCCTCCCGCGTTCCTTGCGCCTAACCAGGCTGTAGGACAGTAATGATGAACGCTTTGTGTTTCTCCACAGAACAAAGGCTCCCCTCCACGAGCCTGTGAAGTTTCACCGTGCCTGAGATCCATCCCCAAAACTTCAGTGGGAGAGACATTAAGGATGTTCATTCGGGGCACTTCACACTTCAGTCCAAGCCTAATTACTTTCATTCAAGTAGGATAATAGATAAATTAATTTATTCCAGGAACAGCCATTTTCCTGTCTTATATTCCTCATCAGTATGAGCAGTTCTTCAAGCATTTCTAAACCCTTCTCCTCTGATCCAGCCTTCCTTTTACTCTCTCCCTCCCTTTCTTCCCTGCTTCAAATCAATTTTATTTGATTTTTTTGCTCCACTTGCCTTGAAAAAAATCTCTTTCAGGCTCTTTTCTGCTTAATGCTTTCTGCACAGTGACTGACAAGAAACTTTTCGTTTTATTATCTCCACTCCTACACCCAGGTGACTCCATCATTTGCCACATTAGGTGGTCAAAGTGCCCTTTTAATTCTGTGTTGTGATGCTGCCAAAGGCGAGATGTAGCTCTTGCAAGGTGGGCTCCTAAAAGGCACAAATCTATTTTGGAGCTGAACATTCCTGGCTCCCTTTTAATTAATAAAAGGAGATATGTAGGATACCTGAAATTCTGTCGGTGTCTTGGGTGCTCAGGTCAGCATGACCTGAATTATTTGCTGTTGATGATGATTCCATTGTACTAACTCAAATATTTAACTTTTGTGCAGGGTTGTGTCAGTCCTACCCCAGAATTATGACTGAGAGTTGGTGGAACTCATCTCCAGGACACGAGCCCACGTCCTGTTCGTGTCCTTTGGTGCAATAACTTTGATTTTAGTTTCTAGCAGCAGTACTGGAAAAAAATAAATATTGAAAGGTTACTGAAGATTCATCCAAGCTACACTTTAAATAGAAATTCTGAAAGCACAAAATGTCTGTGGAATCGCAGTGATAGTGCTGATAAAATCACAGTGAAAATAACTACGTTTCTATGATAACCAGTTATTGACAGGTGCAGTTGTTATCTTATTTTGCAGGGAAAAAAGTAAAGAATAAACACTTGCCATTAGAATTTTCTTGGATTCTTTGGTGTCCTGGTAGTTTAAAGACATAACCAAAGGGGAATTATGCTTTCTTCGCTGAAAATGCATTTTCAGAGTACAGACAGAGGAAGGTTATTTAGCCTCTGAGTTGCAGAATTCAAACAATTCCTTCAAATAATCACTTTTCTTGCATAAAAACACACACACCAGCTTTCCCAAGTGGCTGAAGAACACCACAAAGACAAGGCCATGTTTTCCCTGTTTCTTTTGAAGTTTGTCAGGCACGATGCTGAGTTATTCAGAACTTCCCTCTGAGCAGAGCAAATATTCCCACAGTGCCTCAAATAAGCCTTTAAACCCCGGTGTCAGTGACAAAAGGCCATGGAAACCCTTTACTCGTTTTACAGCAGTCGTGGAGTCAGGATGAGACATGAGTTAGGGCGAGATGTGGTGCTCAAAAACCCTGACCAAGCCTTTACTTGGATATTTTCTACTGATACAGATTATTTGCTCTCCTCTTCTGAGGCCCTTACAGAAAAACAGGGTGAGGAGTTAAGGGTGCACACAAGGGACTGACAACTGCAGCAGGGCACCGCTAAATAGCACATACAATGTAAGATAATTTAGAATATTTCACAGGGATTTATGTTTGGTGTACCAAAACCTCACCTCTGGTTAGTAAAAAAACAGCAACATACTTCCCTTGTCATAATTTCCCAGGATCCAAGAGACAAAATGAACAAAGGTCTGAAGTGAGACCGTGTTTGCCAGCGCTTTGACATTTTACCAAAGAACTTCTTTATCCAAGGAGAATATTTTTGATTTCTCTTGTGGCAAGGCTGTGGCAGTTGGGCAGCTGACCTGCCGCGATCAGGGTGTAAAATCATTTATTCATACAGCCAGGAAACAGCTTTTGGGGCTGGCATAGCTGAGATACCCACTCAGAAGTGGCAGATGTGGAACTACAGCTGGGGAAGATCCACGTCCTCTTGAAAGTCACGTGAAGCTCAGGCAGGATGTCACAAACAGGCACAGAAATGCAGACAATTAAATCAGGTTGAGGTGTCTGCTGAGCACAGAGAGCGCAGAAACGCACACCCAACAGCTGAACACCTGAACGTTTAGTTAAATTTAGTTGTGTTCATCTCTGGCTGGGCCCCACCCCACTTGTTGTGCCTGTAGGGTCGAGCAGGCAGATCCAAGCTTAAAGCCCTCAGCAGCTCTCAGGGCTGCATTTCCTTTGCACAGAGAAACCCCCTCGACTCAGTGCCGTGCATGGAGAATAAGGAAAGCAACGCTTGTGCCTCCCAAAGAGCTCTGTGTGAATGCCGCCCGTGCTCCTCTGCATTGCTAAGAGACGTCCGTCTGCTCTGGAGGTGGCTGTGTATGGTCACTGGGGTAAACAAAACAACCCAAATAAACACAAAACCAGCCCCTGCCTTGCGGGAGAGAGGCGACATGGACAGAATTGCAATCACCCGGAGCAGCTGCAGTGGAGATCTCCACACAGAAAATCCAGCAATGCCACGGGGAGGGTGATGGAGCAAAGTTAATCCTATTATAAATTAGCTTGTGCTTCCTGCTCTGAATGCTTGGGTTACCCTCTTTGTTTCTAGAAAACATGATTTGGGAGGCTTAGCCTGCACAAACAACTGAGTCAACAAGTCCCGTGCCTGCAGGAAAGAAGCAGGACAGCCCTGGTTTGTGCTGATTCATGGCTATTTATTTAAGGTTTAGAGGTATGGTCATAGATCACCAGGATTTAAATTCCTCTTTGAAAGGATAAAACTTGAATTAATTGGTTAATTAAGTCCTTTAGCCACTGTCAGTGAATCACAGCTTAGTAGATTACTTACACATAAAACACACATCAGGACTGCGGACTCCAGTCTAATCAGAAGAAAGGTCCTGATGCTCACAGATCTTTCCTCACAGCTGGTTAAAGGGTTCATCCAACTCTCTAAATTGTACAAAAAGCAAATAGACACTAAAAATAAGTCGGGACAGTTTGTCACATCTGGGGTTGGGTAGAGCCAAAACACAGTTAAGGTGCAAAGTCTGCATCCTATTTGTGCTAATAATTTGATTTTTTATTTTTAAGTACATGTACTTGAGCTCTTTGATACAGGTGGCTGGCTTTAAAAAAGAATCCAACTGCCTGTTTTACAGAAATATTTGGGTGCTTAACGACATCACCGAAATTCTGAAACACTCAGACTAGAATTTTCCCATGTACTTATAAAAAAATACGAGCTATGAGCACTCTGTTGATCACACTGTGCTTTTGTTCACCTATAGACTACCTGGCATAAAGCCCCCAAAGCACAGGATGTGGAATTCCGCTCATCTTGTGAGCATTCAATGCCTCAAAAGTACTCCAGGGTTTCAGTTTGCTTTTCTTTTTGTAGCAGGGACTAATCCTCCAGGGATAAATATCTCAAAATTTATACCATTTTCCTGCTTTACTGCATCCCCCTCCAGCCCTGTGGAGACTTGGAGGCATCTTCCAGACACAGCGTGCAGGATAACGTGAAGGAAGATCAGATCTGTGGATCTGTGATCTGTGGATCAGCAGAGAAAAAGTGGTGGTCCCCTGATCACCTGCATCACCTCCTCTGTTTGCAGTTTGCCTCACCTAAAAGGGTATTAATTCAGTTTGAGATGGTTTCTCCCACTCAGGTGATTACCAGGAAAGCCGATGCTTGCGCTCTGTGCTCTTCAGATGAGCAGAAAACCCCTTCAGAGAGGAGTTTTGGGATGGTTCAAGGGGGAAAGAGGTGGTCACTCCTTGTCTCTGGCCAGTGTCAGGTGTTCCCGTGCTATGGCTGGAAGCTTCCACGCCTCACACCCCGTAAAAATGGGAATGGATTGGTTCTGAGATCCCTTCAGCCAGCCTCAGTGCCTATGAATACACATCACATGCATTTTCTTAGGTAAACCAAGCTAACTTATAATGGATAAAAACTGGGTGCTTCACACATGTCTGACAATTCTCTTCTTTCATAAAGTTGTGAATGTTGTCTTTTAAAGAAAGGATTTTGCTGCTCAGCACCAAATTAATGAGGAAGTTCCACATTAGGTGAATATTAAATAATTATTAAATGACATCTTTGGGCATGATAAGCAAATAAGAGCCTAATCCACTTGCTATATAATTACCTTAAAATTATACATGCAGCAATATGTAATTAAAACTGTTCTTACAATTAAAAAATAGGAATTCAAACATGAGAGTCACAGCTGTCCTTAGCAAAACATGATTCACCATTAACCTGTTCCATATATCCGTTTCTACAGGTGATTTAATGAATTTACGTAAATGCTTAAACCCTGAAAGAGAAAAGGGAGCATTTCTGAGTCTTGAAATAAAATGTTTTGGGGAAAACTCCCTCAGGTCAGAATTTAAAGGCTTAAATGAGTCACTGAACGAAGTGAACTGTAGATGTTACACCTCTAATGTCTTGGGGTGCATTCTACCCCCGAGAGAAAGAGAACAGAATCACAGAATGATTTAGGATGGAAGGGAACTTAGAGATCACCCTGTTCCAACACTTCAAAGTGTTGTCTGCAAATCTATGACAAGCTGAGATAAACAATTTGGGAGAGGATTAGTTAAAGAAAAAATTATCTTAGTAGCATGAATTAATTCAGACAGGAATTTCTGGATCACAAACTTCAGATCTGAAAGGAAAATTATTTCAAATACTTACAAGGACCTGCCAGAACGAGTTCTGGTTTTAACTCTGCCAAAAAAATCTGTGATGTCGTTTGCATCATGTTCTAGATGTGATTCATTAGTTTTATTGTCATCTGCATCAGGTTTTCATGCCCCAGTGCTGTACCAGCCCTGAACAATTAGAAAAGATCAGGCAGGAGCTCAAGGGAAGCAGTGGATGTGAGCACATTTTTATCCACACTCTATAAAACTGGCATCAAAATAACTGACTTTTTACAAAGTGTGAAATATGTCAGATCCAGCTGATTCTTCTTTCATGGAAGCTCTCAAGGCCAGGTTGGATGGGGCTTGGAGTGGAAAGTGTCCTTGTCCATGACAGAGGGGCTTGGACCTGGATGATCTTTAAGGTCCTTCCCAACCCGAACCATTCTGAGATTCTGATTTATGCAGCGAGGAGATTTAATAGACAGAGAATGACATGATGGTTGAAATTGTCAGGGACTTCTGGAGAATGTCCAGACTGACCCATCTCCTCAGTGAAAGGCTGTCCAGGACTTTTTCCAGTTGGATGTTGAGTATCTCCAGGGATGGAGGCTACAGAGCCTGTCTGGACAATCTGCCCCTGTGACTGAACTCTCTGACAGTAAATATGCTTTGGAAAAGAAGTTCAGATTGGATTTCCTCTTCTTGCAGGTTGCAGGTTGTTCTTTCTCTCGGTGTTATTGAGGGTACCCTGCCTACGTCTTCTTTCTTTCCCCCTCGAGGTATTTATCCCCGTTGATAAGATCTTCCCCTTCTCCACGCTGAACTGGTCCAGCTCTCTGGGACTGAGGTTTCCAACACCTTTGTGGAACTGCAGCAGACTCAGCTGAGTGTGTCCACGCCTCTTGTACCTCTAGGCCAGCACAGGACACAGACCCCAGGTACGTCCCAGTGGGGATGAGCAGAGGGCAAGGGTCCCCTCCCTCCGCCTGCTGCTGATGCCATTCTTACTGCAGCCCAGGATGCTTTTAATTTACTTTGCTCTGAGGACACTCTGCTGTTTCATGGTCAGCTCGGTGCCCACTGGGACCCCTTGGGGGCTCACTGCAAAGCTGCTTTCCAGCCCACTGGTGCACTGGTTTATTCCTCCCCAGGAGACGTTTCAGCATTTCCCTTCAGAGACCTTCATAATAATCCTCTCTGCCCATTTTCCCCAGACCCACAGGGTTCTCTGAATGCCAAAACAACCACTCCCCCTGGATTTTTATTGACTCCAAACTTGCAGATGTCCCAATCGTTTATATTATGAATAAAAATATTACATGGTGTCTGTCCCAAAATCAACACCTGTGGTACTGCATTACTGACTTGCCTCCTGCCGAACTTCCTGCTGCTGATCACATCCCTTTGGTCTCAGAATTTCAGCCCATTTTCAATCCACCTCACTGTGTATTTATATTCATGTGGTTCATGTGGTCATGGTCCATGCATCTTTGTTCCCTGATTTGCTCGTGGAAATCCCTGATTTGATTGTTCCCTGATCAGCTCGTACTGATCAGCTGCCCCAAAATTTGCATATCATAGAAAAATCGAATTGCAGAATGGTTTGGGTTAGAAGGGGTCCTAAAGACCACCCAGTTCCAACCCTCCTGCCACAGGAAGGGACACCTTCCACTATCCCAGGGTGCTCCAAGCCCCATCCAACCTGGCCTTGGACACTCCTGGGGATGGGGCAGCCACAGCTTCTCTGGGCACCCTGTGCCAGTGTATGTAGAGAAAATATGTTAAATCCAGACTTTGGAGAGCTGAGGATGTACACAGTGATCCCAGAGCCAGGAATATGCAGGAATATGCCTGTTGAGCATTTAGGGTGTTGTGGTGAGCTGTGACTTACTCTGAGTCGGTCTGCCAGTCACCAGGGTGCAGCTGATGCTCGGACTCATCCCATTTAATTTTAGCTGCCAAGAAGTTTGCTGTCTGCTCTGAGCCAATCTTTTAGGCTGACTCTGTTGTCAACACACAGAGACAAGTAACCCCAGAGGGCGATTCATCCAACCTCTCTGCATCAGCTCCAGAGAGACATAATGAAGGGCTTGGATTAGATGCCTAATTATTGGATGGTGAAGGTTAGGGAAGATGAATCCCGTCAGAAAAGAAAAAAAACCAGGTTGTAGGAAACATTCTGCAGGCTCCCTGCCAGCTAAAGGCTCCTCTCTGCAGTGACACCTGGCCCTGTTCCAGCTCTTTTTCTCTTCCAAGCAATGTGCAAGGGAGGAAGCAGAAGAAGGGAACAACTTGACTTCTGTATTCCTGGAGCAGTATTTTTATTCTCCCTGTCCCTTGGATGAGTTGAGAAGGAAGCACTCTTTGGAGCAGCAGGGAGTGAATAAGTTGGGGTCAGTGTGCCCAGGTTTGTTTGTTTGTTCTTCCCTGTGCTGCTGTTTCCTCCTGGGAGCCTTTTGGTTTGTTTCCTGCGTGGGGACAGATTGCATCCCCCTGCTCAATACCAGGGAGGCGTTCGTGGTGCTGAAATTGTGCGGGGAGAATATTCTGACAGCAAAGGGGATGTAGGTCCAAACAGGCACAGTCTGGCTTAGGGCTCCCTGGTAAATAAAGCCTGAATCTCCATGCTGTGTTAAATAATCCAAGCACGAGCCATTGAGACTGATATCGGGGTTATGGACCATATCACAATTATTATCTCATCAGATTCTTCCCTTCAGCTTTTGTTTCACTCCCCAAAATAAAGGTTCTTGTTGCGTTTCCAGGTCCACAACCATTCCTTGTGATGCCCAAAGTGAACAAACGATCCAGTTTCATTTCCAGCATAGTAACTTAGCCTTGGTATGATGCATTAATTTAACTTTTTTGCCTCATTTTAGCAATAATAACACAAAGACCACCTCCTACTGCAGCTGCAATTATGAGGCATTACAGGGAAATTTAGCTAGGGGATGGAAAATTGGAATAGACTGGGGAAGAAACACTTGATGTGCTAATCATGCCCTGAAGATATGTCAGATATGTCACCAGATGTCAATCAATCTTGTGTTGTGTTGCCCACAGTAGGACCAGACTTCACACATACAATGAGAAAGTCTGGAAACAACAACAAAAAAAACAAAAACCCAGAGGTTAAGGCAGGGATGAAGCCACAAAGAAAGAGATCAAAAAATACGTCCCTGGAGTTCTCTGAAGGGGAAATCTCAGGTCTTGTTCTCTCTCCCCAGAGGAGATCCCCTCGCTGGCCTCCCTGAGCACACTGCAGCAAATGGGTGACTTCTGGAGTAATTTTGGTATTTTTCCTGCTGGATGTAATGCTTTTCTTCGAACACTGGTTTGTAGGAGTCATTCCCAAATCAAGTGCAGCACTTCTCAGCCGTAACTTGGGTGGTCTTTCTCAAGCCCACACCCCACAGGGCCTGCAAGCAGATTGAAGATCCTGACATGATGCTGGCTCAGATTACAATCCTTCTTCAGCAGTATCACGTATCAAACATTTATAAGCGTGTTTACAATGCTAATTTCTTTATAAGGCAAATTTATCTTTCACAACTATCAAAGGAGTTTTCCCCAGAGGAATTTTTGTTTAGATGACAATGCGTGCATCAATGAGAAAAGAAAATCCACTCAGTCCTCTTCATTGGAATTGGATAAACACATTCCCAGAGAAGATAAACAAGGAGAGAGAAGCCTCTTAACTTACAGCGTGTGAACCTATGGCACGAAGAGCACTGCAGTGGTATTGAGGCAATTCCCAGAAATGGTTTGGTGCGTTAATCACAGTAAGATTGGTGATTTCAGACATTTCGGGAAGCCGGTGTCAGACACAGAACCTGGAGTTTTCAAGTGACTTTTAAATTAGTTTAAATCAGAAAGGTGGGAGAAGAAAGAAAGCAAGTGTATTTATGGTAGGCTCCAGTAAAGGACTTAAAAAATCAATAGGCCTTCAATTCAGTGGAAAACCTACCAAAAGTGGCACCAGGAAATCCTGTCTGTCCATTGCCTCTTCTCCTGTTGCCATTTACTTCCAGGAAGAGCCTGGTTCCATAGCTTCCAATCAGGTAGCTCCAGACAGTAAAAATCACCACAAATCCTTCTCTGCCCCAGACTCCAGTTTCCTCCAGAACACTCCAGAACCAGCTGATCACTGCTGGGGGACCAGGTGGTCTTCTGTGAGGAGCCTTCGTGCTCACTGTTTGGGGGGGAATGTGGTGTCCAGGAACCATTCCTGGTTTTTTTTCTTCTCCAGTCCTGTGTGGCTGCTGGGTGGATGTGCAGAATAATTTAAAATGCTCCAGCTTGAAGGGTTGAAGAAAAGAGGTGCTTTGCAATGATAATAATTCTGTCTGAAAGGGCAGCATAACCCCATTGGTTTCATGTTTGAACTTGTCTCCCCTGTCAAATGAAGGCAGATATCAATGATAATCCTTCTCTCTTTGTCACCGTCTGCAGTAATTCATGAAAAAGAACAGCCATGAACAGTGAGAAGGAAACCACCTTTCCTGATGGCTTAAGATCTCTTTTAGCTGATCAAAAGGAGTAAAATTTCCCAAGATCTCTGTAAAAATAGGAATGAATACATCAAAACTGCTCCAGGAGCAGCAATGCTCACTCCAAACCTCTTTTGCCAGTAGATCATCATCCATCTAATCTTAGCTGGTTGCAGAAAAACATCTGTGGTCAAAGCAAAAATGAGAAATCAACAGTGATTTAAAAATATTTAGCAATATTTATAAATATTTTGATCTAGCACTGGCATCACTGCCCTATACTCTGCTGTGGCTGCAGATTAGAATGAAAAGATTAATTGTTTTAATTGCCCAAGTTAACACCATCCTGGGCTTGGTTTTAGTCAGTTTTATGAATCAGAATCAATGGTTGGGATAGCTACACATAAATTTAGGTTCTGTGCACTGTGCCAGCCTTTGACTATCCCTTCAATCCTGTATCATATATATATATATATAATAAATAGAAAATACAGTCAGTTTCCAGATCTATGCCACTGTCCTGAACTAGATTTTTAGGTGTCTGTGCCAGGCTGTCAGGAGTCAGAGGAGTGAAACAAGCATTTTGGGAGAGCAGCTCATCCCATCTTAGGTGAGTGCTCTGAAATGAGCTGCCCGACCATCTGGAAGGCACCTGTTTCCCTCTGCTGCCTGTAACTGATGGGCCAGTTCAGAAACAGATGAACAATTTTTGGACATCTAAATTGAGATGAATTCAGTTTCTACCACAATTTAGTTAAACTCATCTTTGACCTTTTTTTTTGGCTCTTTCTAGGAGAAGAAATTCTCTGTTAACAACACTTTGGAGTACACCAAGTGAGCACTTCAAACGGTGGGCAAACATGCTTTGAGTGAATTAATCTTATCTGTCATGTGAATATCCATGTGTTAAGAATGACTATATTCAAATATGTATACTAGTGTTCATTTATCTTTTAATTTATTTAATGTATTTCTCCGTATGGACCGAAATAATCTGGGGGCAGACAATGTAGAAATGTAAATGCAAGTGTCTGAAGCTGAGTAAGATTTTCCCATCTTAATTCTATGGAAGGTTTCACAGACTCAGAGAAGCCTCTTAGCATCATAATTTCTCTCTGATAGAGGGAAGAATTGGAGTGAGAAAGTGGTCAGTTACAAATACAAGCAGGAAAGAAGTCCAGGCCGAGGTTCACACATTGTCTCTCCTCGGGAAATATCCCTGGCCCAGCTGCAAGGACCGAGAGAGGGCCCTGAGGCAGAGCAGTTTGGGCTGTCACCAGCTGGGGTGGGAGGTGTGTTATGAGCCAGAAACTTCTCCTCTTTCATGCCTTAACACCCAGCTTCAATATGTGACAAAGGACATCCTTGAGACTTTCCTCCCTGGCTGCAAGGGGAGTGTCCCTGGAGGCAGGGATGCTGCAGAGAGCGAACTGAAGGAAAAAGAGATGAGCAAGAAAACTCCACAGAATTCCTGGATGATTGTGTTAGTGAGAATCAAATTTTGGAAAGCCAGCAGAAGGCTATTAACTTGTAAGAGTCAGTTAAAGAATCAACATAGCAGCAAACAACATCAACCACAGGTTGGATGCATTCACTATTCAAATACAGAGATAAATTGCAATTTTTCCAATTTTTCATACATTAACCTTTGTCCCCAAGTGTAATTAATCCTTAATCTGCTTTACATCTCTTCAGCCGGATCGGAATCAGTCTTTGGCTTGTTGTCTGAGGGACACAAGTCCACACCCATTTACCCCAACTCCTCTGTGACAAACACACGTGCTCGTAGCTCTTCTTTCAGAGCACATCGAGCAGCTCAACTGTCCCCTGAGCCAGCACCTCCCTAACTGAGCTGTGGGTTTGGTGTGAAACATTCAGAGAGGGATTTTGCTGATCAGTTCTCTACATTTACACAAAACTGAGGAAAATCACCTCCCTGAAGTCACTGGTGTTGCTGATCAGTCCTGTACTGTGAAGGAACCCTCTGCAGGTACCTGAGATAGGGACATCTACCTTCAGTCAGGTGAATCCCACTCTTGGGTTGTCCCATAAAGCAATGACCAACCTGGATCAGCAGTGAGCACTGGCACAGGCACCTGGAGAAGGCTTTTGGCAGAGGTGGTAGAAAGCTCATGGCTCAGAATATCATAGATGGTGGAGGTGTGAAGAGTGGATGGGTTCTCAGTGCACTGAAAAAATAAAATCAACCTTCTGTGGGCTCAAAAACCTCCTAAGTGTAGCTGTATCCCTAAGTTTGATGTCATGCATTTCCCTGGATTTTCACATCCTTTGGCCAGTTTTCAGGGCGGGGACGTGTTTAGCTGGATGTCGGGTGGACAACCCTTCCAGTCAGAGCCTCCATTTATTTGGAGAGCATCTTCCCCTTCCCGTTTGTGTCACAGATAAGCCTTTGCTGCCTGGGAAACTCAGGCAGGGTGTGTGTGCCCTGCTCGTTCCCCAGCCTGATTGTACAACCAACCCACACTTGCCTGTGTTCGTCCTCACCTCATCTCTCTGATGAGTACAGCTATTAATAGAGGCTCAGGAATAATATTTAAAGCAGACAAATCAGCATCTTCAGCAGCCTGATATGTTGGCACAGCAACATGACTCTGAAAGCTATTGATCCATAGTACTTTTAAAAATAAATACAGTTTACAACTGTTTAATTTTTATTATTTTTACATTTATTTTTGTTGGCTTATTACATTTATAAATATGCTGTTGCATTTTTTATTCTGCACATTGACCATGTGCTCCTTGCCGTGAACAAGCAATGAAGAAACAAAGTACTGAGCATCACTACAGGAAGAGAAATGTTGGGAGCATCATTAGGGCTTGTGGGCCTTATTCCATGTTCAGACACACGAAGAAATTGGTCAGATCTACTGCTTTCCTCTGCTGTGGTATTCCCTGTACAAATGGTGAGACAGAGTTGTGGTCTGCAGAAGGAATAGATAAAATTATGATCAAAAGTTGATAAAATTATGATCAGTAGTTGAAATCATGATCACCATCCCTTTTGTTGGAAAGGGAAATGAACAAAAGGCATGTGTATCTCCATTGCTTAACAAGTAGGTTTAAGCAAAAAAAAAGGTATTAATCCACAAGTGATGTTTTTTCACATCTTTCCTGAAGGATTCAGACATGACCAGCAAGGGAAAATAACCGTGCAGCTGGTTTATTGATTTTTATTGAATTGTCACTACAGAATTCATTTATAGTCACTGGACTAATTACTACAGTCATCCAAAAAAAATATTTCTGAGCTGATTTGGCTGATTTCTTCAAAGTCACCTGTTTTACAATAAGAGAAACTGCCTCCTCCTCCAAAAAAAATATTTCTGTCTCTAAAGTGAATTTAGAAATTGACATTTAACTTCCAAGTTCCTAAATTCGGGATAAATGGATTCCACCCTACGTGTCCCATAGTCAGACACTGAGCCCAAGAGTTGTGACAACTTCCAGACAGCTCCCGAGAGAAAGAAGAACACAGTAGGTGTGGTGACAGAGCACTGAATTCTCAGTTAACAGAATAATTGACTTTGTGCCCCCGCAGGCAGGCGGGAGGTCATTAGTCAGTGCCTAGAAAGCCATTGACTGATTCAGCCCAGCATCCACAGGCACCTTGTAGAGGCAGAAATGAAAACAACAGCAGGGAGAAGGGCCGGGTTATAAGGCCAAGTTCAAGATTTTTGGCTGGCACAGATGGATTTGGTTTGGATTTTGGATGAATTTGGTTCATGTCTCTGTTGGTTTGACTCATCAGCCTGGTGGCAGCATCTCGAGGTAAAAATAGAAATGGTGGTGGTGCCACCGGAGATGGGAAGCTGCCCACATTCATTGGGAATAACCCAGTCCTGCCTACTGCCCTGACAAGTTCTTTGGGAGAAGCAGAGAACAGGGAAACCTTAATTCTGCTTTCAGCAGGGCAACACCTAAAAAAACCCCCAAACTAAACAAAACCCCCCAAAACCACCATCTGATTTTTTGCAGGTGTATCTCCTCTCTTGGACTGCCTTTCCAAAAATTTTTCATAGAAATCCCAGTCACAGAATCAGTCTCAGCCTCATCCACCTTATCTGGAAAACAAATACTGATGTAACTCCTAGGGCTGAACACTTGTGTCAGTAAGGGAAAGAGGTTTCTAGATCTTAGAACCCCTTTTGTTCTGATCTACTGAATGCAGGCGTGTGCAGATTTGGTTATTCTTTGTCACACAACAGTGAAAGGAGGGGAAAGTCAAACAAAGAAGAGGGACTGAGTCTGATTCCTGCACCAATAGTTCAAGTATGAACACAAAGAAAAGAAATCATGATGACTGTCCCAGCCAGTTGAGGAAGAAAAGGTTCAAAATAAGAATGTCTAGGTTTAGTGCTTAGGGCAGAGCTTCTGAGAGTTGCCAAGGAAGGTCTGAACTCCTGACAGGGACTGGCAGTGCAGCACCGCTGCCCTTCACAAAAAGGTAACTTCCAAAATCAGCGTTCTGGATTTTCAGCTTGATTTGTTCACCCTGGAGAAGAGAAGGCTCTGGGGAGACCTTAGAGCTCCTCCCAGTGCCCAAATGGGCTCCAAGAGAGCTGGGAAGGGACTTGGGACAAGGAATGGAGGGACAGGAAAAGGTGGAATGGCTTCCCACTGCCAGAGGGCAGCGATAGACGGGATATTGGGAAGAAATTTTTCCCTGTGAGGGTGGGGAGGGCCTGGCACAGGGTGCCCAGAGAAGATGTGGCTGCCCCTGAATCCCTGGAAGTGTCCAAGGCCAGGTTGGATGGGGCTTGGAGCAACCTGGGACAGTGGAAGGTGTCCCTGCCCATGGCAGGGTTTGTAACCAGGTGATCTTTAAGGTCCCTTCCAACCCAAGCCATTCTATGATTTTTGTATGCTTTGAGATAAAAACAGTAATTTTCAGACCCTGGTCTTGAAATTCATTTCCCACAACAAAAAACCCCAAAGCATTCTCTTCCAGTTTCTGTGGAAGGACGTAGCATAAAGGCATTTTGATGTAGCACATCTGCAGGAATCCCATTTCCTTCCTGCCAGACACAGTGAGTAGTCATGAAACAGAATCACAAAAGCATCTTTACGTTTGCATTTTCCCATCAATTACTGCTCCTCTGTGTGATTCTTTTCAGATCACACGTTCCCCTTAAATGAAGATTCACACAAATAGGGTAAGGAAACATATAATACTAAAGGAAATGAGACTTCGAATTTGTATTTTGGAGTGGGGACTATTGTGGTGTTACCACAAGCTCTCTTTTGGCAAAAAAACTGTGCTTCAAGGGAACAGCTACCTCTGCCTCAAGATCAGTTGGAGCATTCAGCTGCAGCCCACAGGCACTTAGGAAAATATGTTTTTTCTCTCCCGTTCCCATCTTTGCTGGTTTTCCAGTTGGCAGCTGCAACCTATAAATAGCTGGAGAGATGATTAGTCTGAACGAGAAGACTAAAAGATTCACAAATGAAATAATTACAGCACATCTGTGCAGAGCTCCACAACAGAACTTGTAACTGGGCACAGAAGGGGACGGATCCAAGAGAAGATCAAGACCCGTTTTACATCATTATTTCTATCATAATGAAGCTGTTCACACTCCATGGTTACTGCTTTTAGGGATTTCATCCAAAACACACTCTCCTCTAAAAAGCCCAGGACCTGGTTCTGTGTTCTCCTACCAGCCTGATTTATTTTTCATGTGTGTTTGTAGAAATTCAGCTGCAGGCAGCAGTTTGGTTCCGTGAGTTGGAAAATCCCATCTCCTCATGCGCTGTTCAGACACCATCCTGCCTTTCAAATAATATTGTTGTTGGCCTTGCCCAGACAACTGAGTCAGAAAAAAAACTCGCTGTTGGTTTTCACAGCCTCTCATTGTATCGATTTCTCTCCTGTGGTTTGTAAACCGTGCTCCTTTTCCCTGGTTCCCAGGGCTGCCTCACTGCAGGCAGCAGGGCTCTGCTGCAAAGGCCTCTCTGTGCTGCTGTGGAATGCCTCCACTCGGCATTGGCTTTTCAAAAGCTTTTCTCTCTGCTTGCTGAAGACCCACACCAGGTTTTAGTTTCAATTGCCCACTCACGGAGTTTTCTTACGGAAGAAAAAAAGAAAAAAAAGGAAAAATAAAAGGTGATTTTGCAGTATCAAAATCACCTGGCTTGAGGAAGCTGCTAAAACCCGAGTGTTCACTGAAGTGTATTTATTGTGTTTTATAAATGAAGACAGAGAAGTTCTGGTGTTGTGAGATGAGGTGATTTTCATCCAACTCAGAATCATTCAGAATCGCCTTCAGATGTTATTAAATTCCTCTATGAACTATTTAATTCCACCACCACCCCATGTGGTCTTGCCTCAGTGAGATTTGAGAGGTTTCTAACATCTAAATTCAAGATAAAAATCACGACTCAACCACAACAGAAATACCAACCCACAACATGAAAATCTGTATCACTACACTGCTTTTCTTCTCTCATTCCTTCCGCAATCAAGATTCTTTCCCTGTATATTGCCTGAATCAAAATTTATGGGCCTTTCATTGCTATTATGGATCTTTGTGTGCATCTAAAGCTGGGTTCACTCCCCATTATTTTAACCTTTTTAAAGTCCAGTTTGAGCTCATTCTCTGTATTTCTTTTGTAACAAAAAACCCTGTTGAACGTGTGGCAGATATTTAAAAGAATTGGGTATTACTGAATGACAAGTAAATACCTCAGACAGAGCAAATATAATGGGACAGAAAGGGGATCACCTTTAGCAAACAGATGGGATGTTCCTCACAAAGAACATGCAAATACACCTGAAAAAGATGATTTCCCCTTCTCCCACACCAGGAAATACAACAATCAATTTAAGACCAGCAAAGAGTGTATCAAGACATGTTCAGTCATGAACAGTTAAATTAGTTTTAACTAATTTAAGTTTAACCTCCAGTCAAATTAGTTTCTCTTTCCATTTGCAATACACAGGAAGGGTTAGTACTCCCAGCAGCAAGGGTCACTTGGACAGCCTCTAGCCAAAAACATCATTTAAGTCTTGATTTGGAATGGAATGAATTCAAGGCAGAGGAACAAAAAATCTGGAAGATACCACAGAGTTAGGAAAAAAGATCACAAGAAAAAGAAAAAGAAATTAAATAAGAAGATGATGTGTTTTATATGTTCCTGGAGTTCTCTGCTTGCTGCTCAGAGTAGACAGTCCAAGAGACAAAGGAAAGAATCAACACTTGCAACTAAATGCAACCCCTCACAGTCCAGGCAAAATTGTGGTCCTGTGAGAAATTCCCAAGTCTTCCAATGCCATTAGACATGTTAATAAATTAATAGAAGTTTATGGAAAAATGGAGTGCAATCTTGTTAATTAGTCACTGAGATACCCATCGTTATGATCTCATCTGTCCATGCTCAAGGCCACCACCAGAATCAGGGTTGCTCACACATGCAGCTTTTGAATAATGCATCACCACTTAAACCCCAATTCACAACTTCCCCAAGCAGATGCACCCTGAGTAACTCCTGAAATCCCTCCTGACAGATTGCTGACACACAAAACCAGCACACAGCCCCAGTCTTCAATTTCTGTCTGAGAATACAGTGAATATTTTTGGAGAGCTCTCGCAAGGGGCCACATCCTGCCACGTGTGGAGCCTTCAGCAGCACCAGTCTCGGCTCGAGGCTCAGCGCTGACACCAAAACACAACAAGCAGCAGAGCCCAGCCAAGCTCAGCGCTGGGCAGGGAGGGACAAACCTCACGAGAAACTTCTCGAGCTCCGCTGGAAGTAAACAGATGTAAATAATTCACTGTGCATTCATGAGCCACTTTCAAGAGCCAGCTGGGGGAAAGGGAGAACAAACACCAGCACAATGCAGCAGCCCACATTTCACCCGAGTGAAAAGAAATACATTCAGCACGAAATGTCAGTGTGCAGTCTTGCCTTTCACGCTGCCTGTGACAAGCTCATACAAACATTCAGTCTAATGGTCCTTGATTAGCAAGCAAGCCTCTTAAGTCTGCCAAGCAATTCTGGGTTTTCATCCCCAAAAAATGTTATTTTTCTGAAGTCTGAAGCATGGAACGAATAGCAACCTACAGGGACACTCTTCTCTTGAAAAATGAGGCATTACTTCAAAATCTTGAAAGCAGAACCAACAATTTCATAGAATTATGGGGTCATATAGTGGTTTGGGTTGGAAAGGACCCGGAAGACCACCCAGTCCCAACACCCTGCCATGGGCAGGGACACTTTCCAGTATGCCAGGCTGCTCCAAGCCCCATCCAACCTGGCCTTGGACACTTCCAGGGATCCAGGGGCAGCCACAGCTTCTCTGGGCAACCTGAGCAAGGGCCTCACCACCCTCACAGGGAACAATTTCTTCCTAATAGCCCATGTAAACCTGGTCTCTTTCAGTTTAAAGCCTGAGCACAGCCCTTCTCCATTAGAGGAAGGAGTCAATGTATGTCCTGTGCCTGCAGGTTCATCCTGTGGGACTTCAGATCCGTTATTTCTTTAAAATGAGACGCACATCAAACAAAACAGACCAGAAGACTGAAATAGAAAATGCAGACTTCACTCCATATTCAGAACATATATGAGCTTGGCAGAGGTTTCTGGTATCACCTACTCCAACCACTCTGCTCAAGCAGGATTAGCCACAGCAGCTGTTCCAGGAGAGTGTCCAGGGAGGGTTTGAATGTCTCTGAGAACGGGGACTCCAGAACCACTCTGGGAAACCTGTTACAGTCCTAGACCACCCACAAAGTAAGGAATCTTTTCTTCTATTTAAAAGCCATTTCCAGTATTTCTGTTTGTGCCCATTACCTTTTGTCCTGTCACTGAACACCACTGGGAAGAGCCTGGCTCCACCTTCTTCCCCTCCTCCCATCAGAAGTAAGTACACACTCAGTCTGAAAGGTAATTTCAGAACAAATATTAGAACATATTGCACCAACATTTCTACTTCAAGGGGCTGATTGAGTACACAGAGCTGCAAACAGACACTGCCAGCATGGGAATTCAAATTCCCAGAGTAATACATTAATATGATGTTTAAACATAATATTTTATTTATATACACACAACAAACACAAGTGGCAACACAAACAATACAAATGCTAACAAACCCTGGATTTGTTGCAGCCCCTCACCATGGGTTTGTTGGTAGCTTTTTAGGTTTGGGTTTTTTGCTAATGAACAGAACAAATGGCAAAGCTCACCAGAAAAACACACAGAAGCTTTAGAGCTTAATTGGCTTCTACATTTGGGTCAGCAAATGTTCCTGCTACAAAGCCAGCGAGGGATTCTTGCAACCTATTCATGTTTCTCACCAGCACAACAGCAGCTAAAAAGATAGGCAACCATGGCTACCATCGTGGGATCAGCAAACTTCCTTTCACAGCTGTAAATATTTGTAGTGGAGCCAATTAGAGGCAGCGTGGTTTTGTCAGCATTGCCTAGGAAACATCGATAGCTGCTCCAAAGAATCCCCCACCTCTCCCGATCCCGCCGGCGTCTGTTGAACAGAGCGGCTGACGGTGCCTCCTCCACAGGCAGAGCTAGAACTAGGTGAGACACTGGCTCTGGCAAGGAACAAAACTGCTCCTGGAGGCACTGAGCTCCTCAGCTGGCCAGTGGGGCTATGAAACCAGCAGGGAGGGAGCTGGAGAAGATGCCAGGCAGTGAGGTTCATTTTAAACTCAGTGGAAGGTTTCAGGTTCCTTTAGTGAAGCTTATTCGTATCAAAATCCCCGTTCTGAGCAAATGCCTTTCGAGGGCATTTGGGCGCTGATGCTTCTGCTCACAGGGGAATTCCACAAACAAGACAGCCACGTGTATAGAAGTCATGGATAAAAGTGGTTTCCTTTCCTTCTGAGTGTAAGAGCAAACATAACCTGCTAAATATGGGAGAATTTTAAAGAACTAATACCTTACATATTTCTATGCAAGGTCCCCCAAAACACAAGGCACCTACAGACAACATCCCTCAGCTACGGATTTTTCAAAACAAAGGAGTCTGTGTGTCCTGTCAATTTTAAGGGGTATTTACCACGTCTAAACATCCCTGACTTCCACTTGTCGGGCACTTCACTGATGTTCAGGACAAATCTAGTTCATGCTAAGAAAAGTTGAAGGGTGTAGCACGTGAAGGAGGTCAGGTGGTAATCCCAAAACTGATTACAGTGTCATAGAATCCAAAAAGTTCTCCAAGATCATTGATTTTCCAAGAGTTAACCCAGAGCTGCCGTGTTCACCACTACACCATGTCCCCAAGTACCACATCCAAACACCTTCTGAACTTTTCCTGGGAAGTTTTATGCCATGTGGATGAGAGGACGTTTGAAAAAGTTCCTATTAGCTACACTCTAATATCTCCCCTTTGATTTTTAGAAGCTCTCCAGCTGATCCCCCAGATCCATAACACAGTTTGTCCTGGCAAGACACTTTATTGCAAAGTGTGGCTGCAAGCACATCGATCGCATTGAATCTCTTTGTGCTCCATCTCAGTTCTCAGCCCTTCCTCTGGTTTGCTGTTCAAAGAGAGCATCATGCAAGCACTCATGCAAGCTGCCAGGTGACCAGGGAAACAGGGCTGAGGTCCCCCAGAGGAGCCACGTCGTGTTGGGTACGTTATGGGAATGTGGATGTGTCATGGGGGTCTCTGCACTATTCCTGCACAAGCAAAGGGCAGCTGAACCCAGGCTGAGCACAGTGCAAGGGCAGATTACTCTGCCCTGCTACAGCAAATTTTAACGCCAGGCATTTCCCCCTGCCCTGCCCAGCCCAGCCATGCAGCCAGCAGTACTGCAGCTCAGCAGGTAACACAGGTATGGCATGAAAGAAAGAGAGTATGAAAAAATGAGTTAAAAAACCCCCAACTTCTTAAAAGAGCCCTAAAGCCTTTCCTAATTTTCACTGAAGAGGGACAAGTTGTCAAACGGATCTGTTTCGTCTACAAGCATTTTGGAAGCTGGTTAATATCCCTCCCTGCCTTTTTTCCTGACGCACTGACTGAAACTTCCCAGGTTTCCAGTGGGAAGCAACCACCACAGCAGCAGAAGGGCTGAGCTCTCAGCGTGAGAGGGTGAAGGAGCAGGAGTCACAGGCACCCTGCTGACACACAGGAACACGTCTGCTTTTTCCAGAGAAGTCGTGCAGTTGTTTACTGTCAGCTGGGATAACAGGATCATTGCTCAGGCACCCCAGGATGCAAACATCATCCACTTCCATGAACAGAGAGGTGACAGCTCACACTGTGATAACCACCGTGCTACCTCATTTCTCAGGCTGTTACATAAATCCTCAGGAGGATAACGGGCAACAGACTTGCTCAAAAGGCTAAAAAATTTCTGGGATGTCAGCGCATCAGTGTGAGGTTAACATAAATCTGTAGCCAGGCAGATTCAGGGAGAAGTGCAAAAAGTATGCCTCCAGATTTACCAGCCTAAATAAAGGCTGGATGCTGTTGGAAGCCTCCTGCACATACAGGTCTGTCCTGGCAACCTGGGAATTCCCATTCACTCTGTTCATCATCATGGAAGAGCAAATGTCTTGGAATAAAATGGAACATGACCTCTTCCAGCTGCAAAATGCTGCCCCAAATATTGACAAACAAGTGTTGTTTGGATCACAAAAACAGTCAAGAGCCTCATGTAGAGTAGCTTTTTGTCCACAGTCATATATTCAATGACATGATGGTAAAGCCATTCTCAAATCAGAGGTGAGAGAATTACTGGTCCATTAATTCTGCCAATAACTGAGCTCATTACAGATCATGGTGCTGTGCTGTCAAATGACTTGATTTTAATAACACTATAAAAAAAACAGAGACCCTTTTCCAGTAAGTTCAGCCATCTGAAAAGCTTGTGCAGGGAGCAGTTTATACCAAAGGTAACATCCAAAACCATGAGGAAAATTTCGTGCTGCCAAAGTCCTGCAGAATGAAGTGAAAGGTAGAAAAACTTAACTTTCAGGGTTATGATCCACAAGCTTTTCTCGCTCTGTCCAGGCACCAGAACATTAAAATCAGATGATGCAGTGAGGAATTGAATAATTTGCCATCTAATTTCTGTTCTATTTGCTAGATTTGCAGTGGGATTTTGTGCCAGAAAGATTATTTCCCAAATATCCATTGGGATTTACGTGTTCCCCGTAGGCTCCTCTTCCCTTCTGATATAGAATGTCCCATTAGCAAGGGCTGATGCTCCTCCTCTCATCAGAGTCACGATCTCAGCACTGACAATGCAAGGAGCTCTTGGGAAGGTGGCTCATGGAATCATTTAGGTTGGAAAAAACCCTTAAGATCAAGTCCAAGATTTAACCTAACACTGCCAAATCCACCACTAAAGCAGGTCCCAAAGCACCACATCTTCGTGTCTCTTAAATACTTCCAGGGATAGAATGGCTTTATCTGGCTGTAGGACATGATCCACTTTGGTTCTCATACACGCGGGGTCATCAAACCTGGGAGACCAACCTCAGTATCACTGAGCAGTGTGTCCAGGATTATTTTATTTACTACTTTCAAAGGCATTTATTTTTCAATCAGGGATCTCACCATTCCTATAATCCCATCTTCAGCAGCTCTAACTTAACAACAGAAAAAAAAAAAAAATGCAGCAAACTTGCCCTGGAGGTTGCACTGCTGATACTGGGGTGTCCCAGCTTCCAGGCCATCCACTTTTGTCTTACTGCTGAAAAACACCTGCCTTGTATTAACCCAGACTTTTTAGACAGCAGCCAGCCTGTGGATCACAGCAGGATTCAGCTGAACCTGGGAAAAAAAATATTCTGTAGGCTAGAAACTCAACCTAACCATGAGCAAACCACTGAGGTGCTGTCACTGCAGAACTGAAGCCACTGGGGGTGTGAAGATCTGACAAGCAGTGCAAAAGGGGGGAAAAGGCAAAAGAGAAGAGATAAATTAAGAGAGAGCTCTAAGTTTGCATGGAATGAGTTTAAAAGCTTGCTGTTATGTGATGTTCAAGGTCCCCCCTGCCTGGGCAGGAGCACAGGTCACACTGAGCCTCTGCAGAGTACCGCTGGCTCTCTTTCCAGGCCAGGCTCTGTGTGCACAACCTCTCCTAAATGCCATTCAGCCAGTTTCACTTCTAATAAAATGCTTATAAAGGGGGGCTTATTTCCTATTTGAATCTGTCATGCTTTTGTAAGAATGCAAGATCTAACACTTCCCGTGTGCTCTGCTCTCCTTGTGCTTCACAGAGAAACAGAGCTGGAGGCAGCTCTGAGGGAAAGGGGATGGGAAACACAGAATGAGAGAACCATTTAGGTTGGAAAAGACCTCTAAGACCATCAGCTCCTATCACTGAACCAGCACTGCCTGCACATCACATCAACAACTGCATTTCCAGAGGAGAACCCAGCTCCTCTCAGTTAATGCTACCAATCATCCTGGATTATTTTACGTCAAATGCACCTCTTAGCTCACTCATTTCCTGCACATTACTGGGAAAGAAAAGAAGAAAAGAGACAGGAAAGTAGGGTGCACACTGTAACAGCAGTGCCCTTTGCAAAAATACCTCCCACCTCCCTCTGTGACTGTCATTAGACAGCAGTTTGTGACACAAAAAATTCCCCCCGAGTCTACTTGCTTGCCTTTCAAAGCTAAGGGCTCCATTTCCAAACCTGCCAGTTCCCTCATCCTCAAGAACCTCTCTGCTATAATCAGTCCATTTTCCAGACTTGAATTTTCTTAAAATAATAAGCAGAGATGCCATAGATGCTCTTAAAAGCATTTTTTTCCCCTTGTAATTCTGAAATCTCGATTTCACTTTTCAAAGTCCTGTAAAAAACTGTGGTGCTGGGTAAAATGATGTGACCCACTGTACACAGGAGGACAGACTAGAAGCTGTTAATTCTCCCCCATCAGGCTTTAAAAACACTGACGATTCAGAGAAAGGTCACGAGCTGGATAATGATTTAATTTTAGGCTTCTTGAGGGCTGGTTCATGTATTGAAACTTGAATTTACATCAGGTCTATTCTTAAGGGAATTGGGAGGTAGAACAACAGGGGCATCTCCACCGCCTTGAAGCAAAATGAACAAAATACACAAAAATTTTTGTTACAAACTACTTCAGTTTGAACTAAGTTCAGTTTTTGGTAAGTAAGAACTATAAAATAAAGGCCACTCTGGACACACCACCTTGCTGAGTCCTGCTTCAGTTGGATTTCCTCATGAGCATTTCTACCTAGAGGTTCTTCCCTGCTACTGATTCACACAACTTGTGGATGCAAGGAGCTTGATCTAATCTTCATTCAGCACCAACTGAAAGCAATAACACTCCTTTAAAGTAATTTTCTCCATCAGTGATCTCCCACAAGTATTTTTTTAAAGATCATTTTCAAAGAGTGGGGTAATAAATGCTCTTCTCACGGCACATGGTCATCAAATTCCTGCTGTCAAAGGCTTTACATTTCCATATTTCCATGTTGATATAATGTCATGGGTCCTGCAAAAAAGGCAGTAAATACTGGTACAAAGTTTATCTCCCAGATTCTCTCTCTCTCATTCAACAACTTTGCTCTCCAAGGTACTTTGACTCTCCTGTAAGCCCTTTCCAGACCTGGAATATATGGATAAGTGAACAATTAAATTACAGTGTTATGCACAACTCAGTTATAAGTGCAACCTCTTCCCCTCCATGAACAAAGTGGTGTTTCTCTGGACTCAGTAAAATCAGTGTTTCAGAGGGCACTGATGAGGATGTTGGCTCCTACTCCTCGCATTCCCTCAGAGGCAGTGAAACCGAGCTGCTGCTCCTGTCCCAGCCTTGGCAGGAAATCAGTTTGGTTTGTGTGCTGCTCCACAGCCTTCAGCCGTGGGAATCCACAGCTCTGTGGATAAGGAATATGGGCTTCCAGAGGGTAATAGAGAAGGTCCAGCAACTACTACACCTGCCTGGATCTACTCTTCCTAGCAAAGTGACCAGCAAAAGAAAAATTTATTTATTTCCAAGGTACTGTATATATAAATTTATGCATGGGGTGATTCTTGGAGCTGACCTGTTGAGGCAGAACTGGCCTTTGATGATCCTGGTGGGTTTCTTCCAACTCAGGATATTCTCTGATACATAGGAGACAGCAAAAAAAAAAAGAGAGGGGGATCTTACAAGCATGAGTATGATCCTCCCATGGACCTGCATTTCACATTCTCTGCTCACCAGACACTGCTTGGACATGGTTTCAGATCTAGAAAAGACTTGTCTCCCTCATGGAATCCTCTGCTTGTTACAAAGCCTTGAGAACAACCTTGCAGGCAGCCAGGAATCATCTCCTGGAAAATGAGGCTGCAGATATTCTTCCAGTACTTTTATTTTTCATCAGCTCCGTTTGAAACTTTGCGCTGTGCTGTAATGGCTGTCACGGTTCATTATTCCATCCAGTTGTACTGCACACTGAATCCCATAATAACAACTCCCAACACTTCAAAATTTACTTGTTCTCCTTGTCATGTCTGATGGCTTTTTTTTAGATTGCTAGTTAATAATAATCCTAGGCAACAGCATAAATATGCTCACCAAAAAAAAAATAAATAAATTAGTAAGACAAGCATGTTTTCACTCCATGCTCAGTGTTCAGGCTCTGCATCCTTCTTTCCCCCTGTGAATTCAAGGCATTTGAAGTTTACTGACCCCGTTAGCACAACTCTGCTGGGAGCCACACTTTAAAAGTGAAAATATCTAACTGCACATATCGACTCCGCAGCCCACGGGTGTTCTGAAAAGCTGAATTAGCTTTGGGGAAAAGTTAACCTTGTCACTGCACAGTGACAAAGCAAAAACTCGCTGGTTAAGCTCAGCACAGGCTCTGCCACCCTCCCGTAGCAGGGGACGGCAGAGGCTGTCAGCTGGGAAATGGGAAGGAAAATAAAGTGATGTGGAGAAGGAGAAGCTGAATGACAATCCATCAGGAGCTGAGCAAGGGGAGTCAGGATGGGAAAAACTGCCACGAGGAGAAAATGGGAAAAACATACACTGGGGTGCAAAGGGGAGGAGAACTGTAATGAAGATGGCAAAGAGACTCATTTAAAACTTGGCCAGGAAAAACTTGAGCTCTTACCCTGAGCACGGCGTGGCAGAGAGACGGATCAATACCCAACATGCAAACCTCTGAAAAGAGCAAGTGTTGCAGGCTCTGCCAAGAGATTTTCCTCTGCATATGCTGCTTTGTGGTGGCTGAGGCTGCCAGCTCAAGAGGAGGGGTGGGAGATGAAGCTTTCTCTTCTGTGCTCACTTTAGAGATGAGGGAAGAAACTGGAAAATTCCTCAGGTCACAGAAAAGGCCATTGTCAAAGTTAGGATTAGGATTAATGCCCACCTGGCCCTCACCCTTCAGCTCTGCCTCATTCTTTGCTGTCCCACCTATCCACAGGTTTGCCAAAAGCACCCAGTCACTGCTGCCACAGGAATAATCTCCAGTCCGTAAGGGCTGATCTGGAACAATGTAATTTATAATGTACTGACCATGGCATTGATCCGCTGGTTCAATGAGCCACAGGAAGGAAAGGGAAAAAGAAAAAGGTGATTTGTGGGAGCTGGTTTCTGAAAGACCAAAAATAAATAAAAATAAAAATAATAAATGAAATCAAGTCACTCTAGAACCCCAAAATATTAATGTCAAATGACAAGTGCATGTTCTGAGACAGATTTGACTCTTAGGGCTGCATTTCTGCCCTTGAAAAGTTTAAAATCCAGAGTTTCTCAACCAAATGAAAAAGCTTTTTACTCTCAGGCAGACAAGCAGAGCCAGTGGCAGGCTGGATGTAAGGCAGAATGAAAACCTACCCTGTTTTATTTGTGAGAGGTTCCTCTGTGACACTTCAAACACAAGAGGTGACACAATTTTCTCCCCAAAATCCTGCACATCTCTCGAGCAATGTCCCCTCTAGGGAAGGCATCAGTGCCTACAACCTGGAAAAAATACTGGAGCATTGGGTATGGCTTATTTTCTTCGCAGTAACTCATGTGGGGCTAAGTTTTGGGTTGTGCTGGAAACGGTGTGGATAATTCTGGGATGTTTCTGTTGTGGCTCAGCAGGGCTGGGACAGAGCCTTTTGTGCCTCTCACCCACCCCACCAGTGATGGGGCTGGGGGTGCACAGGGAACTGGGGGGGACACAGCTGCCACAGCTGACCCCACCTGATCCAAGGCGTATTCCAGGCCGTGTGGCATCGTGCTCAGCAGTAAAACTCAGGGAAAGGTTGTCCAGGGATAACTGCCTGGGGACTGCCTGGCCATCAGTTGGTTGGTGGTTAGAAATTCTATGCAACATGATTTTGGTGCTTCTGGTGCAGATGCTGAGGTCTCAGTGGCCGTGTTCAGTGTTTCATAAGCAAGAAAGGCTTCTGGGTGAAAGTTTCCTTCTTTGCATGATCTCCCCTTTGCTTCACCTCAAGGAATGTGATCCTGCTAGGAGAGTGGCACATGGGAAAAAGCTGATGCTGCCTAAAAGCATTGAAAAAAAAAAAAGAAGTGACAGTGATAAACAACAAGAACCAGACATGACAAAGACATAAAAAGTGTGGTTGGGTGGAAAAGATTTTGTGTGTGGACTGCAGCTTCATTCCCTGCAGGACAGAGAGCGAAAACGTCCCTGTAAATTCTAATTGAAGTGACAGCTGTAGTTAAACCACGTGTTGTGTATTAGCAGGTGTGGAAAATGCAGGAATTAATACTCACACCAGGCCTGTGACAAATGCCAGCGTGGAAATATGCAACATATATAGCACGGGGTGTCCATACAGGAATTACCTGCAGAGGTATTGGACGTTAGACAAACCTGAACAGCAACAAAGGTACCTTTTCAAACAGCCCAAGAACTGAAGAGAGATTTCCCTCATTTCTCCAACTCATTGCCACTGCCCAGAATAAAAAGTGAGTCTGCACCCAGTCACAGCATCACAGAATGGCTGGGTTGGAAGGGACCTTAAAGACCATTTAGTTCCAATCCCCTGCCACGGGCAGGAATGCCACCCACCAGATCAGGCTGCCCAAGGCTCCATAAAGCCTGGCCTTGAAAACTTCCAGGGATGGGGCATCCACAATGTCTACAGGAAGCATGTTCCAGTGCCTCACCACCCTTATATTGAAGAATTTATTTGTTATAACTAATCTAAGGCATGAGGAAGGGGCAGAGGAGTCACTGAGCTCAGGTGGTTGGAGGATGGGGTTGAAAACACCAAGGTTGCTGTTCCATCCCCACACAGGGCATTGTAAGGGTTGGACTCAATGATCCTTCTGTGCTCCTTCAAACTCAGAATATTCTGTGATTCTGTTAAGTGTTGGTAATGCATGTGTAGGCTTGGAGAACAAATAATAAAGAGATTAACGCTTTCTTTTCCAGAAGGAGTTGTTTTCCTGTCCAGTGATAACACAGGAGAACCGCTGTCCTCTGTGACTCCTGGCTTTAGTGGTTTTAAACTAAAAGAGGAGAGATTTAGACTAGATGCCAGGAAGAAATTTTAAGAAGTTAGAAATTCTTCACCCAGAGGATGGTGAGGCTCTGGCACAGATTGTTCAGAGAGGCTGTGAATGCCCCATCCCTGGAAGAGCTCAAGGCCAGGGGTGGACCAACCTGGGATGGTGGAAAGTGGCCCTGCCCATGGCAGGGGGGGGGAATGAGATGATCTTGAAGGTCCCTTCCAACCCAAACCATTCCAGGATTCCATGATAGGATCATGTCCACCAACAGCCTGGCTGCTGAGTCAGTTTTTATGGATGCTTTTCAGACACGAGACACTGCAGCCCGCATTGCTCCTACAGTGAAGGAAAACAGCTCAGACACCTTGCAGATTGTGCCATCTGATTTTCATGGCACAGTTCCCTTTGCAAGGAAAAGGAAACGCACTGGCAGCGTCTGCAGAACTTCATGTTTTGTAAGACCTTTCTGAGATTTTTCGGGGAGAAAGCAATTGAGGCAATGATGTGAATTTTACATGCGAACTTCTGCATCAGGCTGTAGCCTAGCAACATCAGCAACCCAGCATCCAAAAACTTTATCCAGTGTGCTGGTGAATTCAGCAAATCAGGCACTGGGGGAAAGTGTGTGGCTGGTGTCAGCTGCGTTTTTCTGTAAATTTTAAATCCCTAATCCACGAAGAAGAGCCTCTCACAAAGCTGGAAGGAGGTTTACTATTTATCACTGCACTGCTGCACGCCTGGAGTGGAGGAGGACTTTTTTGCTGACAATTCTTTGCCCTTATCACTGTTGTTAGAAACTCCAGATTGGAGAGAGAAACTCCCCAAAACTAACCAGTGGGAGCCTGAAAAAAAAAAAATCCCTTTCTTTTTTATCAGTGGACTTCCTTGTGGCTGGAAAATAGACCACATCAGCAGGCTGGAAAGGCAGCCATGAGTAATTCAAAGTCTAAGTGGTAACTGGTTATGAACAGGGTTCTTCAGGGGTGACACATCCTATCATATTAAGATTTTAGCTAGACAGCCCCCAGCACGGGCGGGGTTGTGGAAATTACCTGGTTTTAATAAACCATGACTCTAAGGAGGCTTTAGCTCTTGGGATTGAAAACAGCAGGATAAGATCATCCTGCTCCTACTCTGTGAAAAGACAGCAGAAGGACTAAGTCCAAGAGGTGCCTCACAGGAATCAGGAATGAACATTGTTGAGTATTTTGACCACCAAAGTTTTACAGCTTGCTTTTTTGTGGTATTAGCTTGAAGGTTGGACTTGGCTTTGGAGGTCTTTTCCAACCTTAATGACTCTTTGATTCTGTGTTTGGCCCTTGTATTGCAACCCAACACAAGCAGCTGGCCACGGTCCTTCCAACAGGTCCTTAAGCACGGCTTGTTTGACAACACCAGACACAGGAAGCAATGTCAATAAAAACAGCAGCTCTTGCTTCAGAGGAGCACACTGATACCCCATGAAGTCTGGCTCAGAACCACCTTACAGTGGCAAGAGACAAATCCCTGCTCTGTCTGTTCCCTCCCAGCCTTGCAGAGCCTTTCTCACCAGAAAAGCCCCCCAGGCAATCTCATAAATTAACAAATCAGGAAACACCTGCCCATGGTAGGTTGGTGCCACTTGTTTTCCTCATCAGGAAGTTTCTCCATTCTTGATATTGACATCGTGGCTTTGGTACTGCCCGTAGGTGTTTCAGTGATGAGACATCCCAAGGAAAGATGGCATTGGGTCATCAGTGTAAATTAACTCGTGTTCCATGCACACAGAACCACAGAATACCCTGAGTGGGAAGGGGCCCACAAGGATCATCGAGTCCAGCTCCTGGCCCTGCACAGGACAACCCTAAAAATTCCATCCTGTGCCTGAGAGTGTTGTAAAAATATTTCTTGAGCTTTGGCTGCCTTGGATCTATGACCATTCCCTGGGGAGCCTCTTCAGTGCCCAACCACCCTCTGAGGGAAGAACCTTTTCCTAACACCCAACTTAAACTTCCCTTGACACAGCTTCAGGTCATTCTGTCAGGTCCTATCACCAGATTCGGGTGACCAGGCTCTGGTGACTCACAGGGAACCAGAGACAAGAGCTCAGTGCCTGCCCCTCCACTTCCCCTCGTGAGGAAGTTGCTGTGAGTGACATAAACCCCCTGAGTCAGGCTGTTTGGTACAAGACTCACCACGAACCAGTGATCACAGGGGAAGTAGGCAACTGTCCGCAGGAATATCTGCTGCCTCTCATTCAGAAAGAGCATTTTAATCTACACAGAGAACTACCCAAGAGATGGACAACAGCTCCATGCACTTAAAACACCAACTTAAGAAAAAAAGACCAAGACCCAGCTGCAAACATCTGTTAACAATAAAAGCTGACATGATGCATTTATGCACTGCACAAAACATAATCAAGATTCAATCTGCCAGTTTTATTCTCAGCGCTGTTAAGGATTCAAAGAGCATTTTCGTGTACGTGATCATGGTGCTTCAAGAAGCATCTGTCTTTCAGCCTTTTGTGCTCAAACGGGTGCTTTTTACACCAAATAGATTCTGTTAGCTGTTGTCACCTTTAAAGGCTGTAAAAAAGATCAGATGGATAATCTGATGTGTCGAAATACTGGCAATTCCTCATTAGACCATGGGCTATTCTGTGTCCTCTTCATTGACATCACAACATTACGACGTGGAGGACCAATGTAAATCCCTTTTCTGCTAATACCAGAAGAAAGTGTAAATAAAAAACATTCACTTTTAGGAATTATTCTGACAGGTTTAGTTATGCTAAAGACAGCTCGAGAATCCTTTTGTAACTCTTACTTATCAGAATGCATATTAACAGGAAGGAAAAAGAAATGAAACTGTATTTTCTAGGCCATAAAAACAAACAACGTGTAGCTGAAATTGAAAGCAAAATGATGATTGTACTCTGAATTTAATATGCCTTGAAAAGAAATAATAACCTTTACAAACATTAGGAATAAGGAAAGAAGGATTAAAAAAAATTGAAGCAAAACTGATAAATGAGATTGTTGCACAGTCTTAATGCCTGTTGTAGGTGTAGTACCTCGGGAGAAATAACTCCAGGCATCAGAACAGGTTGGGGGGTGACCTGATGGAGAGCAGGAGAAGGACTTGGGGGTCATGGTGGCCAGCAGGTCAATCAGGAGCCAACAATGTGCTCCTGTGGACAGGAAGGTCACTGGGATCCTGGGATTCATTAGGAAGAGTGACCAGCAGCTGGAGGGAGATGACCCTGCCCCTCTACTGTGTCCTGGACCTGTGTCCAGTTCTGGGCTCTCACAGTCAAGACAGGCAAAGAACTCCTAGGAAGGGTCCAGCAGGGGCTACGATGATGGCTGGGGGGCTGGAACATTTCTGTATTCCCCCTATGAACCAAACTCCTTCCATGAAGGGAACAAAGGCAAAGCCTCCCTGTTTTCTGTGTTCGGCACAGTGTGTTCCCTTTTTGAGAATGTTGCCGTGAGCAACAGAAAAAGAAGGATCTTAATAGGGAGCATTTATTGCAAATGAAAGGAAGCAGCCTCTGGACTTCAAAGGTCATTTTTGGAACAGCTCTGCTTGGGGAGGCACAGGATGGAAAACCTCTTCTTGAGCCCTCCAAACACACAGGTAGGGAAAGGGAAAGGAATAGAAAATATTCTAATATTTTCTAATATCTGATAATAGGGCCAAGAAATGCAGGAGAATGCTTAATCGATGGGCAAAAGGAAAGCAAACATTTCCATCACAAATGAGCTTGCTTATTGTTGGAAAAAAAAGGAGCTTTTACACTTTTTACTGTGCCAAAGAGCAAAGTCAACTCCATGTCCCCAAAAAGACAATATCCTGTGGGTAAGCTCAGAATCTACTTGACTAAAATTATCAAAGCGAAGATCAAATTCCAGGATGGCACTTTGAGTCAGGAAGTCTGTAATAGCTGGTGATTCCAGAGACTGCAGATGTCCTCCAGGGTACACTGTGAGCACCAAGAAAGACACTCAGGAGTTCAGTGTGAAGACTGAAATGACAGGAACAAGCTGATGGTTTAATTTTTGCTATGTAGAAGAAAATTAGAGGCATTAAAGACATTAAATTAGCATTTTCCTCTTGGCCAGGATGTATAGAGGCTGAAGCTCAAGAGCACAATACCCATATTTGTCACTTCCCTTTTACAATTCCTTCTTCCCAGCATGACTCCTTGACTTCTTCAACATTTCCCTGTGTTCAAACTCCCGGCTGGTTTCTAAGGAGCCTTAATTTTGAATTATTTTTGATATTCAAAGAGCTGTCATGTTTCAAACAAGTTTCTTTTTCTTTACTTCTCATTAAAAATCATTTTGTGAAAAAAAAAATTTTGATATGTCATGTGGATATTTTATGAAAAAAAAAAGGATTAAAGCAGAAACTGGCTGGAACCACAAGAAAATATTTTACTGAAAGGTAAAGATAAGAACTAATTAAATAACTAGGGAATCCACGTGAATAATTTCACAGAAGGGAGAGTCTCATTCCAAATATCAGCAGAAAAACAGGCAGGAAAATTCCTTCATCCTTAGGAAGATTATCAGGAGGTCTGTCACTAAGGATGGGGTTTGGAATGATTTTTTAATGCGAATTTTGTTTCAGTTTCTCTCTAGCCCAAAATAGTTCAACCAGGAGCTGAGAAATTATAAAAAAAATTGTTCACATTAGAACACAGTCCTTAAAGCAGTTGCTGAAGGAAGTAACCTCAATAAACTGGCTGTACTATCGTACTACAGACCATAAGAAATCTTAATAACCCTCACGTCCATCAGCAATGTGACGTGAAAACCTCCCACCAGATCTCTCCTGGTTTTGGGAGGGAAAGATGTTTATCTGTTATAGGATCATCAAAGGAATCTTGGAGAAGAGCAAATCTGCACTCAAATTTGCTATTAGGAGTAGGGCAAGAAAATGAACACAAAAGGAGAAGAAGGGGTGCAAAAAGTACGGCAAGAAAGAAAAGTAATAGTGGGAAATGCATGAAGAGTGAAATGGAGAAGAAAAGGTAAAAAAAAAGACCATCAGAAAAGCACAGGAGAAAATGGAGACTTTTGATGGAAACTTATTGTCCTAATTCAGGAATTGAAAGGTTGCAGCATAAAATGCCAGCATTTCCCTTGCTATCAATATCCAGAATATGATCTATTACTGTAATTTTGTGGAGCTCACTACTCAGTGAATATGGGAATATTTATCTGTCAGCAGTAAACGTCCATATTTACAGAAAATGCAAGGCAACAGAATGAGAGTTATAATTATTAGGATGAGTAGAAAATTGGGAAATGACATGGAAGTCAGTGAAGGACACAGTTACAATATATGTTAAAAATTAGATTAAAATGGATGGGCAAGATCTCCCAAAATAATTGTGAAAAAAGGGCTAAAGTAGCAATAACAATATTATAAGAAAAAAGTAGCTGTTATCTCAAAAGAGAAATAAGATGCTTTTGGAAAAATTAAGTATTTTTCTACTTTTAATTAATGGAAAAGGTAAAAGAAATTAATCGGATACTAAAGAACTACTCTTGCCTCAACTAGAAAATTCCTGTATTGTGTCCATTTTCCCTTTGCAAAAAGGACTGTATTTAAGAATTTTATGACAAAGTCCAGAAACATTTATGATCTAATTTTACGAAGCTGTTAAAAACAATATGAGCTTTTGTACTCTCAGAGTTATTAACTCCATCATAGAAGGTAAACACATGGAAAAGAGAAAGAAAATTATGACAAAAATAAAGCTTGTGGAAGAGGAGCACCAAATAATTTACTGCACATGAGTCTGGTTTTTAGCGTTACAGGTTTTAGCAACAGCAATTGCAGGTTAGGTGGATACACAGAACTTTTATTACCATAGATCAGTGAGGTTATTTTTTTCCTGAAAACTCAAAATAATGTGGGAAGAAGGCAGTGACTGATTTCATACTATTTTATTAACGTGTACACACACACAGACATGAGGTTTTTGCACCCATGAAAGCTCCAGGCTTAATTTATTACATCCCTTTGGGCACAAAAATTTTACTTGTCTGAAAAGAAAAGGAATTTCTGTGGATGCTGTGGTGGGAGGAAGATTGGCTTAAATTCAAACGTAAATGTTTTGGGATTTTTTTCCATAATGATCCTTGAGTTTCCATGCTCACTAAGGGAAAATCCTGAGATTGACATAAAATGAGCAGTAGTGATCACTGTGGCTGCCTGGGACTGTCCGAGCCATGAAACCTCTGGCCATTCCCACCATTCCCAGATCCAAAGGAAAAGGGATTAGTCAGGAAATCAACACAAGCCAGTGTTCATTCCGATGGCAATACTGCCTTTGTGCCATTCCTACCTGAAAGAATTGCTTCTAAACACGTAGGGAATGTTCCACCTCCGGAAAAAAAGAAAGAATAAGAAGAGTTATTAATTCAGACTGAGTTAATTAGGGGTTAGATGTGTTTGCAGTTTGGGTGGGTTGCAAGGCCTGCATTGTGCTGGAGAAGAGTGGAGTCAAGGATTTAACTGTCCATAAACAGCGGCTGTGTGGGGTGGGTGACACAGTCTGAGAGGATCAAAATAAACAGGCCTGTGAAGGCTGCCCGTGGCACTTCCAAGCTCTACAAAACCTGATGTTTCAGGAATTGTCTTCCAACTTCTCACCCTATTGTGATCTCAGATTTCTCTGGAATGTCCCTCTGGTTCCATTTCCTGATTAGGCCTTCTGCTCATCCTACCCTTGGTGTTTCCCTTCCGTGAACTCTGCCCAGGCTGAGGTGTGAAGCACAGACTGGCTGACAACCTCTGGGTATCAGAAAGCTGCAGTAGCACCTACCTCGAGCAGTTCTTGTGTATTTCACAATTTAGAGGAATTTTGATTTTTTTAAAATTATTTAATTGCAGCCTTAACAACGTAATATTAGCAAAACTGAATACAAGCCTACAGGTTTGGGGTTTCTTCAATCAGAAAGTTTATGATCCTCTTCAGAGATGAACAATTAGCAGAAGTTATATTTTTTCTGAATAAAAACATTAAATATCTGGACATCCTCTGTTTTCATATGGCATTTTGGTTTGGGTATTCATCCATAGAGATGTCACATCTCCAAAACTGGAATCTTTTTTTTTCGACCAGTAGGAAAAAGTAAGGAATAGTGGTGAGAACACAAGGCCATCATTTACATATTGTTTTTTTAATGTAAACCAAATGCACCTCCATCCCAGTATGGGCTGGAGAGTGATGGGGGGATGGAATGTGCAAATATTTTAGAGTAAGCTTGAAACAAATTTTGAAGGGATCACTGCAAGCAGATGAGAAGCACCTTGCAAGTGCATGGAAGGGAAACTACCAACATGCAGAAGCGTGAGTTTGCCGCTGTAGGTGGTGGAATACTCACACCTTAACAAGAAAGCAGCATCACTCACGGCCTCTGACACCTTGGGGAGAAACTGGCCACTTATTTCAACATACATTGACTGATTCGCTCCATCGTGACAGGAATCACAAGGAATTTTTACAACTCTGTTACGAAAATTCCCAGAATTCTAAGTCAGCTGCAACTGCCTTGTCCCACTATGAGAAAAGCAGGTCAGGAAGGTGATGTTTCCTCTGATGAAGTCACAGGCAGTGGAAGGGAGAACTGTGCATTGTGCAGTTTTTGTTGTATCAGCTGAACGTTTCCAAAGCCCTGCTCTAAAGGGACCCCATAAACGAATTCAGGATCTCTCTTTTGTTTCCCTCACATCCACTCGATGCCTCAAAGATTCCTCAAGGATGAATCTCAGTCACGTTCAGGAAGCAGAGCAAACACAAAGCTTCCATGTCAAGGACTGAGGATGTTCCCAGTAAATGTTCATTATAATTTTCAAGTCAATTTTTTTTTTTCAATTACCTTTTAGGGGAAAAGAGAGACATTAGGAAGACAGACATTGTAAAATACTCAAACTGCACTGAGTCACATTTTTTTCCAATGCTCAGAAGAAAATTTTCTCAGATTGACTTTGATTTTAATAATGTTACCTTGTCTCTGTTCATTCACAAGGTGAGCAGGGTGGGCAGGTAAACAAAGAATTCTCTCCATAAGGAAAAATTATTTGTTCAGACACAAATAGTCTGTCACCTCTCACACTCACTGTTCATTCCCAGCCACTCTGAGCACGATCTAGGCCACTTATTTCACCTGCACCAGGACTAAAAGTTCACACTAATGTTCAGAGGTCAGTTTTTAATAATAGAATATCCTCTCACCCAAACAAAGGTATTTGAGTGTTGGTTTCAGAACTGATCAGTGACCCAAGGTCCTTGCTTGTATCCCTGTTCAGAAAGGTAATGGGTCTTTTCTCCAGTCCCTTCAAAATTCCTCCCAAAGTTAAGCAGAAGGCAATCTTTCTTCCCACTGCTCTGCATCCAAGATATACTTGGAATTCAGAATTCCTGCGTGGCAGAGAAAATACCCAAGACCCTGACACCAGCCAGCCCAGCCCACTCTCCATCCCGAGGTTTGCTAACTCCATCATGCCACACAGAGGCAGCCTTTCTCCCAGCTGCAGGAGAAGGCACCAGCCTTTCTCCCAGCTGCAGGAGAAGGCACCAACCTTTCTCCCAGCCTCAGGAGAAGGCATCAGCCTTTCTCCCAGCTCCAGGAGAAGGCACCAACCTGTCTCCCAGCTCCAGGAGAAGGCACCAATCTTTCTCCCAGCTGCAGGAGAAGGCACCAACCTTTCTCTCAGCTGCAGGAGAAGGCACCGGCCTTTCTCCCAGCTTCAGGGTACAAAAGGTGAGTCTTGAAAAGCAAAGGATGTTTCCTCTGCCATGAAGCACAAGCCTTCCTTTAGAAACTCAGCTCTTGTGGCTGCAACTTGTTTTTATCCCTCTTTTTCTGGAAGATTAGAAAGACACAGAGCAATGCAGTGTTGGATATTTGGTTAGACTTACCTCTTGTCTCCGTGTCATTGCAGAAAAAAAAGGGCAGAAGAGATCGCAGGACAAGAGAAATATGATTTAAAAAAAGGAGATTTGCTCTATCTGAACCAAGTTTGTGGTTCGTGTTGAACACAAGCTGATTCTTGGTGTTTCTGTGCCTGTACAACAGTCCTTATACCACATGGAAAGAGAATATTCACTGCACAGCTTTCCAAAGAATAAGTTAATGGTAACAGCAAATACAGGCACTCTTACCTGAGTCTCTTTCACCTTCTCCGTTTCATTAAAAACAAACAAACCAAAACACAAACCCAATCACCAAACTCTCTCAACTTCCTGACACTCACTTCCTTTCAAAACAACAATAAATTTTCAATATATATTTGAAATTTTTTGATTGCTCCAATGCTGTTCACATTGGCTGCTGGTTTACTCCAGCACGGGAAATGTGAGATAACATGCAGACTGTCAGCATCCTTTCCATGCTGTCAGACCACATCAGAGGAACTCACATCACCCACGTTTGCTATTACACCTCAAACACTGCATCTGCTCCTACAGTTGTTTAAGGAATTACAGAGATAACTCTTCTGCTCCTGCACAAATCCCCAGCAGACACAATGCTCAGCAGAGCCCTTCAGGGCTTGGGGAACGGCTGCAAAATCAACCCACGGCAGCCTCAAAGCAGCAGCAGGATAACCCTTGGGCCTCATGTGTGCATTAAAGATTACTCTGAACTCTGCCACCCCTGCAAGAGCAGACAGCAGCTTTTCCCTTTGGATAAAGGGATGTTTTCATGGCAGCCTGAGGAGCACTGGATCTGCCTCCCTTCTGAGCTGCACCATATGCTCAGGCAGCTCCAGAGTGCTCAAGACAATGCAAAAAGCACAAAGAGATGACTTTTCACAATCACATTCACACAGCAATGATGAAAACCCAAGAGCAAAATGCTTTACTGATGGAGAGGAACGATGCCTCAGCCTGTCCCACATACATCAAGCACACGCTGGTGCAGGTTCTTACTTTACTTAGAACAGGTTGAAAATTGCCAATAAGAAAATTATAATGACTGGAGCTTGGGGGAAGCATTTTTAACATATTTAAGACGTGTCTGACAATATCTATCATGAAATATTTCAGTATTTTTACTCAAAACACATTTCATCCTCTTTATAATGTCTGGGTAAAAAAAAATAAAACTCAGATAACTGAGGACCATGTTTTAAAAATTGTGTGTTTGGGGATTTTAGTTCCCAAAGGTGCTTTAATGAGTCGTGTGGGAAAGATAAAGATCTACATCTGCTTCCGATTTGGAAACAGAAGCCTTAAGGCTACTGAAAGTCTACTGAAAATATAGTGGTAAAAAAACCACCTTTGTTTATATGTGAACAAAAAACTGTATAAAAGATACAAAGACATAAAATATACTATTTATATATAAACAAAACAATGTGTTTGTTTTCATGTACAAATATATATAATTTCGTACACATTTCAAATTTCATGTGTATAAATACACGCACATAACTGAGGAAATCATTCAAATATGCACACTGAAAGTGGATATATGTGAAGCCTTTCCCTCCAGTTCGAATGAAACCTCGTTCTGAACCAGCTGTCAAATGTGAACAAAGCCAGGGGCTCATTCAAGCCCTGCCTGAAGCTCAGGTGGCCCCTCTTTCCAACATCCTCCTGGTCAAGCTCTTCCCCACCTTCTCCAGCTCAATGTGATTTATTTGAGGTGTTATCAGAGCCCTCAAAACATCTCCTGGGATCTTGTGCCAAGAAGCCAGAAGTCAAGGCAGCGAATAACAAAAGATTATGTTAAAACCATCACATGAAACCCAAAACTGCCAGGTTGGATGGTATTTGTGATGAGTTTGACCAGGATTTTTGTGGGGGAAGAACACACAAGCACCAGATTCCCTTGGGGTTATTGCTGCAGTGGTTCTGGAGAAGAGCTCTTGTCCTCCATGTCCTTCCACAGTGCAAAGGACAGGGCTGTGAGCTCAGGGACAGCATCTGAAGGATGTTGTTCCTCTTGGGCAGCCGAATCCATCAGAGAGGATTTGGGAATGCCTGGAAGGGAGAGGCTTTACCACGCTTTGATCTCACCCTGCCTTTGAAGATCCTGACTGCCCTGAGCAGGAGCTCACCAAGCACATCTCAACACAGTAAATCCCAGGCATGGAATGTTGATCCACAAGATCCTGGCCTGGGGAAAAAAAGAATCCTACAGATTAAAAAAAAAATGGATCTAGACAGGTAAATTAGCTCCAGCAGCCAGAGAGTTAAAACTAATTCAAAGGAAAAGAAAATAACCAATTAAGAACAAATGAGGAATTTATGAATATCTAGACAAGTCCACCTTGACTCAGGACATGAGTCCTACTTATCTAAACTGAAAATGAGGAAAACTGACAGTAAAAACCCATTTTTACTGTGTATTTACTCAGTAAGATTTTAATTATGGGACAATTGTGGAACTTGTGGAATCCACTGCAACGTTTTGAGGATAAAAGAATGAGATGACCGATAGATAATGGGTGCTCAAAGTACATTGAAAATCCAACTCCGTTTACAATTTGAATCTCAGCTGGAGAGTAAAGGCTTTGAAAATACCGACAAAAGTATTCACAGGGAGATTTACATCAAGAAAGCAAATATACTCTCAGACTGATGGCCTGAAATCTAGAACTGTAAGAACATCTCCTCACCTGGAAAAAAGGGCCAAATGCTCATTTTCTTGCAGAAAAATGAAGGGGTTTTGTTGGGTTTTGGGAACAGTTTTACATGTAAATATTCTATTCCTTTCCCGTTCTTCTCCTCCCTCCTCTAATAAAGTACTGTTCAAAAAATCAAACTAAGTCATTCTTTTAAACTGACAATTTAAATTAAATGGAGGTACAATTTGAATAACTAGGGCAGTGGAAAGCACAGAACACATCCCAGCTATCTACTCAGCATGGACTACGATTTATCAGGTATCCCACAGCACAGAGGCCACGGAAGTGCAGCCAAAAAATATCAGGACTTCGGAGCTGCACATTCCCAGTCAAATTCTAAACACAGTTCTCAGTTCTGCCAGACCTCAGTATTTCACGACATTTTTTCTCTCATTTTATTAATCAAACTGTTAAAATAAAAACACTTCAATTGTTTTTTTTTTTATAGTAGACTTCTCTCTTTGTTCTTAGCTGGGAACTGAAGTGGGAGGTGCAGCTGGATCAGGTTTTTTGCTGTTCAAAAGTACATTTTGACTTGCAGACATCGGTAATGCCATAAAAAGATTAACAGCACCATGGATAGGGCTTGAGGGAAATAAGCTGCAACCACAAAGTTGCTGAAGACTCACGATTTAATTGGAAGTGACTTTCTTACAAGATGCATTAGTGACACTGTATCCTGTAGCTATGGGTCTCAGAGTGATTTACCCAATTTTCACGGAAATAAAAGAAATTTGAGCAAAAATCACATTAAAAAAAACAGCCTCATGATTTTTATCGATTTTACGAGTGATTTTAAAGACGAAAAAGATCATTCAAGCCATCTAAGCAACTCTGTTAGAAACAAACTCATTAGAAATGCTGTGTCTAATCAATACTTGTTTCCTCAGTGAGATGAGCCACAGCACAGGGTCGCTTTCCCAGCTGTTAAGAGCTGTGGAATTCCCTGGGAAGAAGCTCTCACACTTGGGCGTGCCAAGGCTTTCTACCTTTGCCCTGAGCGCTGCTTCCAGGCTGTGAAAGGCACCCCCACATGTGCGCCAGCCACGTGGCAGATGAGAACCCCTGAAAGGTGCTCGAACAGCTGAACAAGTTGAGCAAACCTTCTCCTTGCTTCTCAATCAACAGGGCAAGCGCTGGGGCTGTTCGAAGTGTCATCACCCACAAGTGGCACTCAGCCCTCGGGTCTCCCAAGGGCCACGTGCTCGAAGAACTGGAATTTCTGGGGTTTTTTTCCCCTTGGAGGCTGGCGGGGAGCTTGTGCTGTCAGATGCCACAATACGCACGAGGGTGACTGCCAGGCTTGAAGAGTGTAAAGTGCAAAACGTGTACAACATGGTGGTTGTGTAATTTATTTAATTTACCCTGTTTATTCAGAAATAACCCCCAGTTAAGGCACTCCCCGTTCCATGTGCTCACGCCCCTGTGAAACTCTGAGAGCCAGAAATCAGCCCAGTTCTTCTGAAAAGCTCCCTTTGAAAGCAGAAGAACAGAGATACTTCTAAGTCCTTTCATCTTCAGTGAAAGCTCTAAGTAATTTTCCCTTTTTTCCCCTGCTCCGGACTGGTGACAGGGATTCAGTTCAGCAGAAGAATAATCTCTCCCAAGTCTTCAAAGACAACATGAGAAGTTCAGTGAAAAATTCTTAATCGGACCTGCTGATTACAGCAGAGCTCAATCACACAGCCACGTTCTGAAGAGACAGAAAGTTTTTAAGTCAGGTATTCTTTCATAAGCACAACACTTCACTTTGCTGCTCTGCTTCCAATTTAATTGCCAGCATTTCTCCTGACATGTTTTCTCTCCAGCCCATGTCTACTTTAACAAGTCCTGCAGCTCTGGAGAGAGAAACTTTGTTGAGCTCAATAATTAGTGTTGAAGAGTCAGTGTTCACACTGTGCACTTTTCAGAAGGTTTTGTTTTGAATTATCCCATCCTGCTGCCCCCTGGCATTTCATGTTTGTCAGAAACGCATCTTCCAGTTAATTTGCACCCAAAAGGAAATCAGCTGATTTACTCTGACATTGCTCCATGATGTGAAAGACAGCATGGGAACCATGGAGAATTGGGAGAGTCGCTTTCAGAGTGCACTTCTAATCTGCAAATAATGTCTGCCTAAATTTTAGGCGGCTGAAATCCGTCACTTTTCAAAGTGTGACTGTTTTCCCCAAGACAATTCAGATCCACAGGATACAAGATCATCGTGACCAGCTTGGCAGCAAAAAGGCAGCTCACAGCAAAACTTTCTGCTACCAGAGAGAAGGTAAAAAATCTGAAAACGCAGAGAAGACAGTGGTCTTCCTCAACTACAGGGAAGCTTTGTACAGAGATAGGCAGGAACAGGATGTTTGAGAAAAAAATTTAAAAATCTGAACTCACACCTCAGAGTCATCTAAACAAAAGCAAAGGACTGCAGCTGTAGAACCTTGATGAGATTTTTCTCTCCACTCTAGATGCAGCTTCCTGGTTTCCCCTTGCACTTGACCTCTCTGAGCAAGGTGGTCCTAATCAAGCATCGTTCCCTGATTACTCTTAATGAATGTGTGGAATGATTGAGTATCAGCTGACACCTCTAATTAGCAAACAGGGGTTTCAAAGTCATCTTCCAGTAGAGTCCTGAGTGCCCATTTCCCGGGGTGGTCCCAAACAAGTACACTGACAATTCTGCCTCTCCCAAAGTGGCTCACAAACCCATAGACATAATTCTTTTCTTTCCAACTCCCACTAAAATCCCCAACAATGGTAACCTCGAGTAGCTGCCGTCAGCCATATCCCACCTGCAGTGACAACCAGGTACTTTCCTCATTTTCCCCACGCTCCCCCACTCACCAGTGTCCCTTCTCTGTGTGCTTTTTCTCATCACACACGCTTCCCAAGGATAGAGCCTCTTTTTAATTCCGGGCTCATGCAGCAGGATCAAAATCCATGCTGAAGTTTCACAGGTATTACAATAATCGATAGCAACCACACCAAACCTGGACTGCTGGTGGAAGAGTCAGGCAGTGCATGTCCTCACTGTGGTAATTTGCATATAAAGGAAAAGCCTAATGGAGTAGAAAGCACATCCAGATTAACAGTGTGAAAAGCAAGTTAATGCTTCTGTGGGATCCAAACCCATATCACATTTGACTTTGAAAAGGTTGAATTCATCCTCTAACCATCAAGGCTTGCAGCAGACCCCACACTGTCCCTGGGAACACATTGTCAATTTGCTGTTCTGACAGATGATCGAGAAGATGAGGAAATGATCCAGAAAAGTGGCATTGATTTGGAAGAGCAGGAAAATTTGCCAGTCATTGCTTGTTGCTAAGCTGCAACAAGAAAAAAAAAAACGTCCATCAGCTCTCGGTGTGTCACTCACAAATATCAATGAGATGTGGTATTTACAGTGATTGTGCAAGGCCCAGGGAATGACTGAGACTGCATCCTGCACTCAGAGCAGTTTGGGTGGGACCTTAAATACTAGGAAAATCCTCTCTTGGTTTCACCAAACGAGCTGTGTGATCTTTTTCTTTGGGAAATTGGTGCTTTTCATCTACAGGCTGTGATCCATTTATAAAAATGCAGGACAGATATTTTAGAGAAAGGGAAAACTACATGGCTTGAATGAGTCTGCAACTTACACTGCAAGCAGGTGTTCGTCAGACCCTCCTCTTAGAAACCACATGCCCTTTAGAGCATTAAATCTCAGCTCCCAGCCTGGAATTTGTTAACTAGAGCTGGACAGTAGAGCTGCAGCCAGAATAAACAATTTTTTATGGCAAGGAACCAGCCTCAGAGGTCTGTTCTTTCTTCCTTGCCCTAAGTATTGTTCATCTATAACAAAACCCAGCTGATGACTTTTCCCCACACTCTCTATGTCCTCGGAAAATCTGATGCAAGACACACACACTGGCCACAAATTTCCACACAGAAAATTTCTGCTTGCTTTGTATCCAGGGGAAGGAGGGATATGGCACAAAACTTTTAACCCCATTCACTGAAAAATCCCTGGCTAGTAGCAGGGGAGATTTCAGAGTAAATAGCTCCTTAATAGTTTATACCTTTTTATCCAGCTCCTTTATATTTTACACCTTTTTACCCAGCTCTGCAGACAGTGCCCATGGTCAATAAGTGATTTACCAGTATAGTAATATTAATTACATGAATAATATTAATATTGTAATATGAATAAACACAGAAATCTACAGGTAGAAGCTGTTTCTTTTGACAGAGACCCCATGTAAACGTGTTATTATATGTAAGAAATACTCTGTGCCGTGACTAATGGCTTGCAGAAGCAATTTGAAGCATAAAGCTCAGAGCAATGACAGAAAGGTTTCCCTGCACCCCTTTTTTCTTTCTTCTTCTTCACGCCTCTCACCCCTAGATTTACACACAGTATTTTTCCTTTTTACAGAGGTCAATAATATCTGTAAACAAAGTAGGGAGTGGAAAATGAAGCACAAACTTGTCAGGTGAAGGATTCATTCCTTCAGCACATGAGAGGCTGCACAGACCATGAGATAACAAAGCATTATTTTCAGATGTCCTAACGTTCAATCAAGAACTCTTTCCTTCCTGATTTCATTCTAAGGTCTCATTTTCCCACTCCTCTTCCAATTCTGCCAGATGAAGGGCTACAATTAAAACCCCCCAGCTCCCAGATTTGCTTCATTGATAAGCACCCACCTTTAACAAAGAGGAGCTTCTATTACATGCCAAAAGCTTTATTTAAAAATCACAGAATCAAAGAATCATTTGGGTTGGAAAAGACCACTAAGATAATCAAGTCCAACAATTAACCCAGAACTGACAAGGCCACCACTAAACCATGTCCCCAAGTGTCACATCTTTTAACCCCCCCCAGGGGTGGTGACTCTACCACCTCCCTGGGCAGTGCCAGTGCTTGACACCTCTTTTGGTGGGAAATTTTCCATTTCCTCTGGTCTTATCACCGGGAGAAGAGATCAACCCCCACCTGGCTACAACCTCCTTTCAGGGAGTTGTAGAGAATGATAAATAACATGGAGGAAGAGGACTCAGACTCAGACAAAAATTATAGACATAATTTGATCTCCACCCACTGTAGCAACGAATACACCTCGAAAGGAAAGCAATAGCATAAACAAACCCCAAACCCAAATTGCAGCACTTCAGCTTGACAAAAATAAGAAAGTTCAAGTTCTGAAGGCAGTATTATAACAGCATGGAAAGGACTTTTTTCCTCATAAGAGGACAAAATCAAGCTACCTAAAGAAACAAGCCCAGAGCAAGTATCGTGTACTACCAACAGATTTAAATCCTCTCTTCCTTTCCTGCCAGGCACCCTGTGCATCTGCATGAGGCATTTTGCCGTCCTTCTGTGTTATAAGCAAGAACAAGGAGTTGGGAAGCGATTGTTTCCCTGATATCAGCACTTCTGAGGCTGCACCTTGAATCCTGGTGATGGGGAAGATGTGTGCTGATGTCTTTACAAACGATTCAGTGGGTGAAGGGATGGGAGTTAACGTCTTGGAAATGGGGCTTAAGGTCTCTACCAACTTCAAGGTGCAGGTTTGTTGCAGAGCCTGGCCAGTTTGACTCCTGAAGCAGACAAGAGGGTCAGCACAAGCCTGAGTTTCTAAACTTTGGGGGTAAATAACATGTTTAAGGGGGATATGTGGTAGGCGATTCGGGAAGGCTGCACCTTCCTGGTACCTCCGCAGTGGGGAAGGAAGAGGGCAGCGTGCGGCCGGGAGTTTGGGATAAAAGGAGGCTGCGCCCTCCGAAACCTCGAGAGAGAAAACCCTGCGGGCTGTGCCCCGGTGGCCTCTCTCCTTTATTCGAATAAAGTTGCAGCACTCCTCTGTCTCCTGGATGGGCACTGGCTTTTCCCAGCGGGATTTCCTGTGGTCAGTTTGGGTCCCTCAAGACAAGAAGGACATTGAGGGGCTGGAGCGTGTCCAAGGAAAGGAACAGAGCTGGGGAAGGGTCTGGAGCCCCAGGAGCAGCTGAGGGAGCTGGGAAAGGGGCTCAGCATGGAGCAAAGGAGGCTCAGGTGGGATCTTCTCACTCTGCACAACTCTGTGACAGGAGGGGCCAGCCGGGGGGGTCAGGCTCTGCTCCCAGAGAGGAAGGGATAGGACAAGAAATGGCTTCAATTTGCTCCAGGGAAGGTTTAGATTGGATATTAGGAAAGATTTTTTCACTAAAGGGATGATCAGGCATTGGAACAGGCTGTGCAGGGAAGTGGTGGAATCACCATTCCTGGGAGTGCTCGAAGAATTGAGTGGATGTGGCACTCAGGAGGAGAGTTTGGTGGTGAACGTGGTCGTGCTGGGTTAATGGTAGAACTCAATGATCTTCGTGGTCTTTTTCCACCTTAATGTTTTGATGATTCTTTGTTTCTATGATCTGAGGGCAGTGTTTCAGGGGAGCACTGAGTGGCACTCTAAGAAGTGCCCCACTCCCATCACCTGTTTTTCTCCTCCAGGCAAAGCCTTGTCCTTATCTGCTTTTCTTCACTCCCTCCTGTCTCTCCACACAAACTGCTCAACTCCAGCGCAGGGACAGAGCAGGAGGGAGAGGTGATGAAGCAAGTCAAAGCTCTCAGTTGAGCTCAGCGATAAAACTTGCATGAACTTGGAGCCAAAGCTTTTGTTTTGCTTGAAACCAGGAACGGGAGAGGGACTGAACTCTCCCGCCTTGCTTTTATTGCTGCTCAGAGAGCCAGAAATGTCCACACATCAATAGAGTTAAAAGGCAAGGTTGTAAGAACCAGATGTTGGGATATTTTTAGATGCAATTGTGGATCAGGCCACAGTGCTTAACAGCTCCTGTCCAAAGCTAATTTTTGAGGGAACAGAGCGCTCATCACGCACAGGTTTGCTGGCTCTGTGCCGAGCCCTGCACAGCGCACAGAACGAGAGCTTCTCTCAAATTGGTTTGGCTGGTTGGGTTTTCTTGGTTTAAATCCTCCTATTAAAGCTCACAGCGAATTACATTTTTACTGCAGAATTATACCAAAAAGTCTGCAATGGAAATCGTTTAGGTATCCAGGAGGTCAATTTCTCAGTTTTGTTCAGTGATTGGTTTTATTATCCACAGAGATTCCTGCCAGCTTATTTTCTCTTGCTCACTCTGAAGTTTTTAAGATGTTTTCACATAGGGATAACATTCCTGCTGTTATTTTTACTTTCCTTTTTTAAGATGAAAGCAGCATAAAGGACATAAATGTCTCCCTTGTTCCATTTGTGAGAAATCCCAGCAAATTCACCTGTGGGATCCAACTTTCTTGGCAACCCAAAAGTCATGTTGCCACATGGGGACAGTTGGATTAGGAGTAGTTTTGCACTTGATTTATATTTCCTAAACAATTTATAGCGAAAAAATCCCCCTGGGGCCCTATGGGTGTAGAAGATGGGAAGCTGACCTTGACTTTAGTAAGAAGAACCAGACACTCTCCAGGTGTTGCCTGCTTAGGAGATGTAGGTTTGGAAAAGAGAGGAAAGAAGGAGAATCAAGGCCAGGTTGGACAAGGCTTGGAGCAACCTGGGATAGTGGAAGGAGTCTCTGCCCAGGGCAGGGGGTGCCACTGGATGGTCGTTAAAGTCCCTCCCAACCCAAACCGTTCTAGAATTCTATGAAAGAACATTTTGCCCTCAACGGGAACCAGTTCTTGTAGTTCAAGATACTGTGAGCACTGCTGTGTGAAATCACTCTTCTGTAAAATTTCTGACCCATTTGTCATGTCTTGAACCATTCAGAAAGGAACTGTTTTCTAAATAACCTGCCTTATTTATCTGCCTATTATTCAGTCCAGCAGCTCCCACCTAAAACAACCTTGAAATTTTCAACAGCTTAGATTTCAGACCTCAGTTACTATTTATTCTTGTCCCCCAAGGCCCCAAATCTTCAGAAGATAAACTTTTTTTTGCTTGAAGTTTCACTGTGTCCTTTTATCTTTTTCTTATCTATTCTTTTTTTAATTTTATTTTTTCTCCACATGCTGGTTTGGTAAAATTCCTTTTAAACATCCATCCTGTGAATGAAGGCTTGGTTCTCCCATGTCACATTGGAGAGCACACTCTAACCCAGCAGAGCTGTCACAAACACTGAGCAGATGACTACAGGCTCCTGCCTGAGGATGATCAAATTGAAGGGAAGATAATAGCTTCAACATGTCAATCACTGAGCCATTAGGACACCAACCGTTGGGCAGAAATTAATGAGCCAGGGTGTAATTTGACATGGGTAGAACTGACAAATGTTTTGACCGTGTTATTTTAGGGCAAAGAAGTATAAATATAGCTTGCTTCAGGATTCTTTCTTTTCAATCCTTTTTAATGCTTTTATTCATAAAAAGACTCTCAAACTGATTTAAGAGCAGAAAAATACACTCTTGCAGACAAATTTAAGATCAGGCTTGGTCGTTATAAACCCTACAAGGAGAGGTGGTTGATAGAAAACCTAATGAACTATTTAATTTCAGGCAGTTGGGTGTTTGCGTTAAAGGCCTGAGCATCTTTCATAGTCGAGGGAATGAGGCAGCTGTCCCCAAAGGCAAATGCAAAGCATTGCCCCTGCCTGATTCATATAAGGTGACGGCAACACTGACCTAACCTCACCTGCCAACTGCTGTCAAAAGCTTTTCCACATCCCCACTATTTGTCTTTCTCCCAAATGTGTGAATTTTGGTCCCTCATTGGTGCCAGCTCCATCACCGGCCACACTCTTGCTATGCTGAAATTAAAAATAATCTTTCACTAAAATTTTCCCTGAAATTACAGTCGATCAATCAATCAATCAATCAATCAATCAATACTTCAGTCCTTTCACCACAGAAGTAGTTTTCTCATGATCTGACATTTAATGGATGAGTTGGACTAGAGGCAGCAGCAGACCCGTTTGGGATTAGGGGGTAGTAGTGTTATAAATAAAAACGAGGAATTCGTGCTTAAATATGTAATATGTACCAAAGTTAAGATNGCTGGGCTCTCTGGGTGCAGAAATGCTGGAGGTTGAAAGGACACAAAGGACTCTGAGACCTCCCCCGTATCCTGTATCTGACTGACTGTGGTGCTGTGTAGAGCTCTCAGCAATTTAGGCCAAATCACATCTCTCTCTTCAACTGGAAAGCATCAGCCAAGAGATATGAATGAGTGAAACCCCACAAAAACCCCCAAAGCTGCCCTAGGGGAGGCTAAAGATCAGATTCTAAGTACCTCAGTCAGCACAAAGAGGGCAAACAAAATATTTGCGCCTGAAATAGAGATTATAAACACAGCTTTGGTACCAGTGGGCTCCTGTTCAAAAACCAGAATGAATACCAGAACCTGCCCAAACCAGGGAAAGTGGCATTAAAGGATGTGAAACCTGTATCTACATGATAAATTAATGACACAAAGGATTCCCTAGCCCTGAGTCTCCTGTGCTTTGAGGTTTCATACTGGATTTTGCTACTAACTTGTGTATCTTCCCTGTGCACCAGTGCTCCAAGGCAGCCCTTGCAGACGTGTCATATGGGCTCCCAAACTTGTTGTGACTGCAAGGATCTTTATTTTGGCAGAACGGGCCTGGGGAGGGGAGAGGATGCTGCTGGAAAGCGAAATCCAACCCGTTCTCCTGTCAATACACTAATTAACAGTTGGCAAGATTATGCTAAATACGACAGATCTTTAATTTTAACAAGATGTTCTTCATTAAGCAGGCTAATCAAACATGAGCAGCACCACGAGAGAAAGCACAGACGACCAACACAACACAACCATCTTCTCCTGCTCCCGCTTCTTTGCCAAGGCGATGCCAATCTTCAGCCATGGGGATGAGGAATTTTCCTCTCCTTTCTCCAGATAATGGGAAAGGAAACGTACAGGGAAACCAGGATAACTGAAGAAGGGAAGAGACTTACCAAGATTTAGTGGGGAATCTGCTGCTTGCAAAGAGATTTGTGTGAATTAAAACAAAAAGCAGGGAAAAAATGGTATTTTTCAGTGTGTGAAATCTCAAGCACAAAAATAATTTTTTGCTCCATTTTTGCTCCTTCCAAATAGGAAAGGAAAAGAAAAAACTCGTCCTGAAACAGAGAACTTTCCTTTTAAGTTCAGTGCAACACTTAGGTTTCAAGCCCTTTCCATTTATTTAAAGTCTTAGAATGAATCAAGAGAAGTAGCAAAGGATTTGTCCAATTCAAATATTTTGATTAAAATATTTTTAATTTAAAATAAAATATTTTTGTAGTTTGAGTAATGAGACTTCCAGATTCAAGACAAACAGCTCTGTGAAATAGATAAATTACAGGTTTTTGCTGCACAGCCTCTCTGGGAAGCCTTTTTAACTCCTTGACTGTTCCCAAGGGTAAAATGTTTCTCTTCACATCCACTCAGAATCCTTCTTGCTTTAACTCATATCAGTTCTCTCTCATCCTTCAATAAGCACCATTGTTTTCATTATTAATGTTCATTTCTGCATCCTCCTGTATTTCACTTAGAATTCCTGGTGTCAAAGAACACAAATGATCAAGCCAGAACTGCACCGAAGTTAAACCCATATGTGTACCAAGTGAAAAAATATAAATAACAAGCCAGGACTCTTCAAAATTCAGTCATAAGTTGGAGTAAACTTTATGCTGAATCTCAGTTTCTAACTTCAGGAGGGGGGAAGAAAACCTGCAAGTGAGATTCTGTCTCTGAGGTTATCAAGAAGTGTGACTGAGATGTGTGAAGGTCACAGCTGTGAAGGGGAGCAGGAGCAGGGAAAATGCAGCTCATAAGTCAGAAATCCAAGTAATTACCAAGCTCCCCATGGAGCTTAGAGACCTCAGTTCCCTCTTACATTGCCAGGCTTGGTAGTGGAGACAGGCAAATTAAAGCTGGAAGAGACATGGCTTTGCATCTTCCCTTTATAAAATACAAACTAAAGGGGATCCCCGCGGAGATCTAGCTCCTCTTCTGCCATGGAATTGTGGATGTTTATTGGGAACTCTTCACACCTCAGAGCTCTGCTTCCTCAGCTACGCCGTGCAATGGCTGATTTTTCTATCTCAGCACAAGTTTGCCACACCTATGGAGGAGAAAGCAGACAAACACCATTAATTTACTGCCTGTGAGCATAAGACCAACCTGTTTTCATGCCTAGAGCTATAATATGACAAAAAACCAGATTCCCACCTGGTATCTTTGTGAAGGGGAGTGTCATATCCAGAGAGGTACAAAGTGGACAGGTGATGACAACCCAGACTGGAAGTCTACAGTGCTTCAGCTAATGTTCCAGGTCTTCCAACCCCATCCTGCAGGTTCTCACACCTGCCTCTTTCCCAGGAGCCTTGTGATGCTTGATCTTGGAGTGACTTCAGCGGGATTTCATGGCCATGGAGGTCTCTAGTGCTTCTGAGCATCTGGCACGAAGCTCCTTAAATTTATGCAGCACTTTGAAATCTTTTTCTACAAAACATGAAACCAGGGTGAACCATCTCCCACTGAAGGTTTCATTAGGGAGGTTTCAGAGAGCTCAGCTGGCAGAGAATGAGCAAAGAATAATCCTTAATTTATGAATTTTCACTCTGAGCACAGAGACTCCCTGTTCAAGCCAAGCTTTTCATATTCTGTTGTTAAATCCATGGCTTCAGAACCTGGTAGCAATTTGAGTTGCTGTTCTACACAAGTATCCCTTAAATAATCTATCAAGACATTTGCACATCCAGAATGAATGACAGCCTTTCAAAAAAAAGGAGCAGGGAGCTTTAAGTCTTGGTTACATTCTGCTCAGTCTCAGCTTTATTCCCTTTGCTTTGTCTCTGTCCCATTCCACCACAAGTGAGCAACACCCATTATTAATCCCTCTCTTTGGAGCCAGTCCCTGTGTGTCTGTGTCCTCCATTCCATCAGCCATCTGGAAAACGACAGCTTCCTGACAGCTTTAAAACATTTTCCTTTAAGCTGCAGCATTGTTCACATGCAGAGAGCACATTTGACACGATGAGGGCTTTAGTAGAAGGCTTTGGTAGCAAGTGGGGAAAAAAACATATGCACAGTGATTAAAAACCACAACAAACCAAAACACAAAGCCTTACAAAAAATCCAAACCAAAACCAAAACCAAGGCCAAGACCAAAACTAAAACCAAAACCAAAACCAAGACCAAACCCAAAGCAAACAAAACCAAGACCAAGACAAAAACCAAAACCAAGACCAAGACTAAAACCAAAACCAAAACCAAAACCCAAACCAAAACCAAGACCAAGACCAAGACCAAGACCAAAATGAAAACCAAAACAAAGACCAAAACTAAATGTAAAAGAAACAAAACCAAGACCAAAACCAAAACCAAGACCAAGACTAAAACCAAAACCAAGACCAAAACAAAACCAAATCCAAAACCAAAACCAAAACTAAAACCAAAACCAAAACAAAAACGAAAACTAAAACAAAGACCAAAACTAAACGCAAAAGAAACAAAACCAAGACCAAAACCAAAACCAAGACCAAGACCAAAAACAAAACCAAAACAAACTAAACCCAAAACCAAAACCAAAACCCCAAAACAAAACAACAACAAAAAAACCCCAAGCTCAAACAAAACCCCCAAACAAAACTACACAGAAACAAAAACCCCCAACTCAACAAACAAGAAGCCCACAAAAGGGATGATTTCCAGTTACGTGACAGTTGTCAACCCAAGTAGTTCTACCTTGATTTCACTCGTTTGCAAACTCCAATCAACCTGTGCCTCAGGACAACTGGACTACTAGAATTAAGATAAAATGTGGGATAAAAGCACTGGAATTAGTCATATGGAAATTTATATGAATAGTAATTTCTGGGACAGAGGGGACTGAGGTAGAAGGAGTTTGTTCCTGTCATCTACCAGTCAATGCTTAAATAGCTTCTAGTTAATGCTGTGATGTATCCAAGAAAAAGTCTCAACTGCAGATTTTTGCTGAAGTGATAACAGTTTTAGCCAAAGGAGAAAAGACTCTTTAAACTGAGAAGAGAATGAAATTTTATATTACAGCTGCATGTAGGAAGAAGTGACATCTCAGTATTGCTCTTTTCTTAGAATATGACATTTTGGATGACTTGAGAGAAAGAAATTTAGAGTGGGTTTGTCTTTGAACAACAAAAATAATTTAGAGGTGTTGTACAAAAATAAAAGATAAGCTGAAAATCCACCAATGGAAAAAAAACATCCTGGAATATTTCAGGATATCAAACTCTGACATAAGTCGAGTTATTGAATTATTTTTTATTTAATATGCAGTTTATCTCACATACAAGTTGCACAAAACTTGGCTTAAAACACGACAGCTCTCTGAAATCAACGCTCTGACAGGAATAATTGTAATTTCATTTTAAAAAATTTACAGATTTCAGTACTTGTAGACTAATAAAAAACTTTCCTGTTTACTGTTGAGTATAAAGGCAGGCACACCAGGAAAAACAAATTGAAAAGTAAACCAGTTGAGCTTGTGTTCACCTCATCTCTCCTAAAGAACCAGCTGGAAGCAAGGCCAGCACTGCAGATCCCCTCTGAAGCCAGGGTAATGGAGAGAGAGGGAAAGAAAAAGAGAGATAGGAATGGTTTTTACCCTTTGTCTCTAGCAGGAGGACAATTTGATGACGAGGATTCTAACTTAGGCATCAGCTGAATGCCTGGAGTTTGCTGGGATTTATCTAAAATTAGGTGCTTATGTCCAAATGGGGAAGAAGACGCAGCAGATGGGAAGTGAAAATGGGAGGGTGTTTTGGCAAGACGTTCGTGTCGTGCTTCATGGGAGAAACATATTTTAGGAAGGGACAAAAATGTCCACACAGAGAATTCCAGACATGTGGAAGAGACAACATGTGAGACTGCACAGAGCCTCAGGAGAGGAGAGGCAGACATAGCAAGGATCACGTCGTGCTCGTGTGGAGAGCGTCCTCCTATGGAAAATGCTTTGGAAATACAACGCAGCAGATCAGCAATTACGAGCTCTCAGAACTAAAGGTATGTCAATGTGACTACTTTTTTATTTTCTCATTGTTTACAACAACATGCAAGGATGAAGTTTCAGTATCTGACTGTGTTTGGGTTATTGGTAAAAACATAAAAGTTTTGGGATGCTCTATGAGAAGATTTTGTGGAGTCTGAAGATCGATGCTTAAAACTGCTCTAAACTGTAGAAAGTTACCATTTCTTAGAAAGCACAGAACACCAATGTAATAAGCACACAGAGAGTTGTAGAATCATAAAATCACAGAGTGGTTTGGATTGAATGGGACAATTAACATCATCCAGCCCCACCCCCTGATATGGGAGGGACACCTTCCACTATCCCAGGTTGCTCCAAGCCCCATCCAACCTGGCCTTGGACACTTCCAGGGATCCAGGGGCAGCCACAGCTTCTCTGGGCAACCTGTGCCAGGGCCTCACCACTCTCTGAGTAAAGAATTCCTTCCTAGCAGATGATCTAAAACTGCCCTCTGTTAGTTTAAAACAAGAGGAAGTCCATTTCCCGCTTTTTTATGAGCCCCTGTAAGGTATTGGAAACATCCCTGGAAACATTCAAGGTCAGGTTGGATGGGGCTGTGAGCAGCCTGGTCTGGCTGAAGATGTCCCTGCACATTGCAGGGGGTTGGGCTGATGCCTGAGGTGGCCACCTTAAAAACCAGAGACTAGACAGGAATAAGGGAATAAAGGCAGGTATTTATTGGAAGCCCCACCCTGGGCAGACCAAAGGTGACACCCAAGATGGACCCCGAGTCACGAGTTCTTCACACTTTTATAGGTTTGGTTCATTTGCATATCAGGCTTAATTCTCCAGTTAAAGCTGCAGTTAATGATGTAATTTCCCCAAGCTTTCCCTAAGCTTCTAAAGATGTTGGTTTACACATTTTTGGGCCTAGGACAGTCTGGGTGTCCTTGGAGAGCAGGCTTGGAGAGGCTTTGTTGTGTCTGTGAGAGAACAGAAGTCAGCAGGCTACAAGAGACTTCAGAGTTACACACCGGGCAGTGCGGGATTTGAAAATATAAAAGTTAAAACCTAAGGCATCAGGACTGGATGATGTTTGAAGGTCCCAAACTGCTTTAGGATTCTTTGAAGACTCATTTTGAGCATGTCTTTCGGCAGGAACAGTTAAGACAGCCCCATCTTGGATCCACTGTGTTAATAATGGGTTTAGATCACCACGCAGCAAGAACCAGCAGGGAACAGGGATGCTGGAGGGAAACCTCCCAGGGAGTGGTGCAACCACTGAAGGTAAACACTTGGATGTTCCAGCTATTAGTGATAAAGAAAATAAGTAATTGTTTCACAGTTTTAAGGCACATTTTCATCTTAGGGAAGTTGGGTTTAAGCTTTGCAATGTATTACATTCTTATGGGTTTATACCTCAGCTCAGTTGAATATTTTTTTTATTAAAGCACTGCCCCAAGATGCCAATAAATCCTCATTATTTGAGTTCAACTTATCCACTAAAACAGTGTTGATTTTGGCCCTTAGTTATTCCCTTGAATTTACTCTCCTAAATCAATGCAAAGAGCTCACATTTTTCACTTCCCTGTACAACTCCAGTATGGTTTTGGGGGAATATTTTGTTTCAGAGTGCATGCCTGGGCCACAACCTCTCTTCTGAACCTCTAAGCCTGGCTCCAACTCTAACTCAAAAAACCCTTCTCATTTCCTCATCATTTCAGAGAGTCAAAACAGCCACATTTCTCAATGGTCACTTGTCTGAACGTATCCCCACACACTTTAGTTCACAGTGTTTTAGCCCATCATTTTTATTTAAGCCCAGCCTGAGATAAACAGAAATGCATGGCGTGGCATCAGCAATACCAGTAAGCAAATGATGATTAGGCAAGAGAGGCAAAAAATAGTCTCATTGCAAAGGGAAAGAGAAGGGAAATAAAACCTAAAGGGGAAAAAAGAAAAGAACTTCTTATTTAGTGGTCTAAATCTACATAGCAGTTTAAATTTCAAAATTGAGCAGGCAACTCAATTATTACTCTATAAAATGCAAAAAGGAGAGGTATCTCGAGCTGCTATTTTAAGTCAGAGTTTTTATGTGATACAAAGAGGCCCCATATTCTATTTATTTCAGTTGGATTCACTTTGTATTTTTTTTACCACGGTAGAAAACTCTCTCAGACACTCAATCTAAAGAACTATATTTCCTTTCAAGACAAATCACCGCCACCCGAGCAGGTGTAACAGCCCATTTCTTTGTGCTCATCAGCAATATCAGCTGCTCCTTTTTTGCCATGAAAAAAGGATGGGGAAGAACAGCAGTGCTGAGGAATCAGGAAATATAAATTCCAGCAGAAATAGCAATGTGTGTTTCTATCCCCTTTAAGCAGAGGGCACTGAGGCCATGTATTAGAGGCTGCTCTTAATTGCCAAATATTTGCTGTTCCTCTCCTATCCAACCCTGAATCGGCGGTGAAGTGTAATAGCAGTATTTTCTCTACTGTAATATATATCTTGAGGAAAAAAAAAAGATGTTGGGTGCTTGGACATTTCAGACTACACGGCCCCAAGCCATGATTTCAAAAACCAACAGACTTTTACAGGAATGTGTTTCTGGAGAAGAAGAGAGTTTAGCACCCTCTTCTCTTAAATTGTCACTATTGTGGAGAAGCCCGGAAATGAAATAAAATGTGAATGAGGTTGTGAAACTTTCCTCTGCAGTCAGAACACAGCCTTGGGCTAGAACTGACCCAGAGCTCCCTTCCTAGCCAGACACCTCATTGCTTGCACGGCTTCAGAGAGGGAATTTTAACTGCTGGTGGCTGGTGAAGAACCTGAGGGAGCTCTTCCAGAGATCCTACACATCTCATGCACCTGACATCATCCCCACTTCCCAGATCTATCACACACACCCCCAATACTGCCACATTCCACTCCCAGCTGAGGGCCAGGGAGGTCAAAACATCGGAGACACTTACATCCAGCACAACAGGGTGGATCCAAATCTTCACACCAGATCATCCAAAACATCGCTGAGTGCACAGGGAGGTAGGACCTGGTTGCTTTGGGTCGTACGGATTTAAACTGTTCATCACTGATTATTAATTAGTTAGTAGCATCTATTTCACTTTTAAATAGCCCTGTATGAGGGTTCACTCAGTAACTGAGTAGACACAATCCACAGAGAGCGAAAAAGATCTGCAGAAGGCCTTCAGTTAAGCCGAGGGTCTTAAATCTACACCAGGATTTAATCTGAGCCATAACTTTCCTCAGCCACGGGTTTCAGCTGCAGATTTTTATTCTGTATTGATCAATGTAATGAGGAACCTCACTTCATTTGAATTCTCCTGGGTAAATGCTGCCTCAGAAGGAAGCTTTCATTTCCAGCAATAATCTTTTCAAGCCCTCCAGGTAGATATGGGATAAGGCGGAGCTTAGAGAATGTTTAATAGAAAAGTCAAATCACTGGCGAGGTATCAAAGCAGCACCTGCCTTTGTTAAAATCACCTTTGACAAATGCTTTAAAGTTGTTCCTTTCATTCCCCTGCAGTGACAGGCTGACAACAGCCCCAGCCACAAAGAGCAGAAATCTCCCAGCAGATCGTCAGTTCCACACTCAGCCAAAGGGTTCATATTTTGTATTCTCCATGGTTCCGGGTGCTATTCTGACACACACTGTTGATGTTTCCAGCCAAGCCAAGCGAGTGCTCCTGAATCCATGGGGGTCCTCCCTTCTCAGGCTGTCTCAATTCACTCAGTTTAGCAGCTGGGGTCAGGTTGTTACTACAGACAAAGGACAGGTGAGGTGAGGGCACTAGCACTTTCTCTTTGTTGGAGGGGTTGCTGCTTTTTCCTTTCAATCATTTTTTAAACTCTGTGCCCTTTCTGAATCCTCACATAGTTTGGCCGAGGATTGAATTTCATTCTTCCTCTCAAATTAAATAAGTATTGCTGTAAATAGGAACCTAACTGCCATCTCTGTTTGGCTGCTTATGACCTTCCACTCTAGGGGAGTTTCTCAAAATTCTTTCCCCCTTTCCTGTTGAAATCAGTCCTCTGTGACTCCATGACTCCTTTCCCAGCCCATTTTATTCATCAGTTAGAAAGACTGAAAAATTTCTTTTCTCTCCTTTGTATTTTGTTCTTGCTTTGAAGTTTCTTATCAGCAGGAGGAAGGAATGTGGCAGCAGGTCTTGTTTTGGTGTCTTTTCCTTCTCTGTCAACTTAGACGTTCATGTAGAGTGTTCACATTGCCTGGAGGACTCAGCCCGTTCAGGATCTCATTTTTATACGCATAAGATTTGCCTAGAGAGGGATAAGAGTGAGATCAACACTCCCAACCATCTCCTCACCCTTTTCTAAACCAGTAAATGCTGCTTAACTCACTCAACATTTTGTTTGTACCCTAATTTAAGGTTTCTAGTCTGGTAATTTTATAAAAAGGACATAAAGGGCAGACACGGGGTACTGGGGAGACAACACGAATTCATAAAGTTGCAAGAGGTTCACTCTTTTGGTAAATTTTCTTTCACAGAATCACAGAATCATAGAATGGTTCGGGGTGGAAGGGACCTTAAAGCTTATCTCAGTCCCCCCCCCTGCCACGGGTGGGGACACCTTCCACTCTCCCAGGTTGCTCCAAGCCCCATCCAACCTGGCCTTGGACACTTCCAGGGATCCAGGGGCAGCCACAGCTTCTCTGGGCACCCTGTGCCAGGGCCTCCCCACCCTCACAGGGAAGAGTTTCTTCCCAATATCCAGTCTTAAACCAGCTTTCTTTCACTTTGCCTTTTTTTTTTTCTATTTTATCACTCAAGGCTCATGCGGGTTTTGGCCAACTTTTAAATGATCAGCTTTATTTACTTCACTGAGGGAGCTTTTACACAAAAGACCTGCAAAATTACAACGCTGTCCTTTCACAAGTGCTCACCCAAAGGTTGGATTCACCCAGCTCAGCTCGTTCTCGCTCCCTTCACAAATGTTTTAATGAGGCAGTGGCAGGAAAAACTGCTTACATAACAAATTGTATAACGAATCTTATCTTCGCCTCAGAAAAGTTGGGTCACAGCAACCATCTGGGAAATAAAAGCCTGAATCATCTGCCATGCATACACACACACACATATATATATATATTTATATATATAAAAATATATGTGTGTGCACATTTGACTCTTACATGAATCACACCCAAGGCTCTACTAAAATGCCACGCCAGCTGAAATCTTCCTCCAAAGCTGTTATTTCTGAATGAAAGCTGTCCCCCTTCAGTGAATGATGCATTTGAGCCACTATAGATATGCAAAGACATCTTGTCTGCACTGTAGAGAATCTTTCAGGGCTCGACAAAGCTTTAATTACTCATCTCCTGTGCTGCTTCAGCACATGACTCAGAGTAGGTGTCACCAGGACCAGTGGAAAGGAAAATGGGGGGAAAAAATGTTACTTTGATGAAGGGACAGATTTCTGCTCATTCTCCACTGGATTTGGGAAATATCTGTGATGTCATTAAACTTCAGAGGGCAGCAAAATGTGACAATTATAAATTCTGTCACTACCACCATACCAAATTTCTCAGGACTTTGAGATAGATACTCATGTCCCAGATAAAAACGAGGTGCAAATGAGTCCTCAAACAGAGAAATCTTGGCTAAATCATGACCCAACTGCAGCACATGAGGCTCATTTTTGGAGTAAAGTGATGTGTAAGACAGACTGCTTTTATGGGTGCGAGGTGTGTGCACCACCAGGTTGCCCATCATAACGTATTTAACATGACCCAGGTGTGGGTACACACTTAAATTCCTTTCAAATTGATCAAAAAACCCTCCCATGATTTAGTATTTACAGCAGCTGCTGTCTTAAAAACGGAATGGTATCTGCTGAAGGGTACAGATGGTATTTGAGTTGACCTCAAGACTGTCAGGACATATTGCCCTGTCACGTTCATTGTTCTGGTTTTGGGATAAATTTGGAGTGAATCTCTACATAAGTTGATATTCTTGCTCGGTGAGGTTCTGGCTGTTTTGATCTGGTGTTAAGATGCCTCTCCCCAGATTTCTCATTAAATGGAACCATGGTCTAAGGGTGTAAATGTTAAAGTATCACTTGCATTACAAACCTTACACGTGGTGTACGATATTTAATAAACTCAATTAATATAATATTGAACAACTACATCATAGGAGTAGAAAAAGAGAATATCAGTAAAATAGAGAGATTAAATATTGTGAATAATAAAAACCACCCTGAACTGCCAACAAAAGGAGGAGAAGTGGTGAATCAGAATCTCCACTGAAAGGAAATGAGGACTTTCTCTACAATGAATGCAGAAATGTTGATAAAAGATTTTTCAAGGAAACCTGAATATCTGTGTAAAGTTGTGGGCTCTCAGTTTAGAGCTTTCTTCATCTACAATTTGTATCATTGCAAATATTTCACCAAATAGCAACGTGTATGGGATCAAAGTATTAGTTTGCAAAACACTTTCCTGGGATAACTCATATTTTCCTTTCATGATCCATTCTCACTTTAGGGAAACTCACCCTTTGTGCTCTGTTCACTACAGATTTTCCCATATCAGAAGCTTGAGCCAAACAACTGTTGAAGAGGCTGTCAGAGAAAAGAATCACTGCTCAATTAGAGAGAAGGACATTATCTGGTTAAAAATTTATGTAAAAAGTTGGGAGCTGATGATAGGAATAAATAATTATTTCTACCAATGGGTGATGTTGGCGGTGGGATGCTTCTGAGTGCTCGGCTGTAACCTGGGATGGTCAAAATATTTGTAACTGATTTAGAACAGGAAAGGGCAGCGAATTGTGCCGTGGCATTTTGCTGCTGACAGTATTTGATTGAGTAAAGAACAAGTACTGCCGGGGGGATTAGAGAAGGGTATTTTGCTTGAGTAGGAGATGACAAAAATACAGCACAAATAATAACCTATGAAATCTAAATTTGAGAATTATGATGAAAATAATGGAGAACAAAATGAAAGTATCAGCATGGTGCTGATCCATGTACCTTGGGGATGTTAAGTTCTGATTTTTCATGGTTTATGGAAAACAAGAATACAGGATAACATCATCATAACAAAATACTTGATTAATTTTGTGAGGAATGAAAATTATTTGTAGTTGCTTCCTTGGATTAAATAAAAGCTGCAAAATTTTTTATTTCTATTTCAATGCATAATTCTGTGAAAAAGTTTTTAATCAATGTGGGTTTATTAAATAACTTCCTGCTTCCTTCAGCATTAATAACATAAAATGTGCAGGTGATTTTATCACTACAGTTTCATAAAAAATATTACATATATCACCATGTAGTTAACTGTAACCTACTTACAAGGGAAAGAGCCTAACACCCAAAATATCTTTTCCAAACACTGCAATCTTTTGTATTTTTGGCAACATTCCCAGTAAAAAAAAATAGGGGATTGGAAGAAGCTGGATATAATATCCAAAAATGATTGCCTGGAGTTCTACCAAGTTTTCTCTCATTAGCAATGAACTCAGTGGCTTTAGCCAATAGGAAAAGAATCAAAATCCGGTGTTAGGAAGATTTTGAAAAATCCTGGGCAATGGTAAATGAGTGGTTGCTGCTTGAGGTGGAGAAGGCAGAAACCTCCAAGGATTTGTTTTCGTTTACGACCTATTATCTAAGCAAGGTCATCGGCACAGAAATCAGCATCAAGGCCAGCTAAGCTTCTCTCATGTGATGCAAATATTGGGCATCTTGCACTGATGCACAACTGCATCCCCTTCCTGACAGGAAGAAACAGAAGAAACAGTCTGAGAGAGCTGGGGGTGTTCAACCTGGAGAAAAGAAGGCTCCTCAGAGGTCTTAGAGCTCCTTCCAGTGCCCAAAGGAGCTCCAAGAGAGCTGGGGAGCGACTTGGGACAAAGGTCTGGAGTGACAGGACAAGGGGGAATGGCTTCAAACTGACAAAGGGTGGATTTAGATTGGATATAAGGAATAAATTTTTCCCTGTGAGGGTGGTGAGGACCTAGCTCAGGGTGCCCAGAGAAGCTGTGGCTGCCCCTGGATCCCTGGAAGTGTCCAAGGCCAGGCTGGATGGGGCTTGGAGCAACCTGGGATAGTGGAAGGTGGGACTGGATGATCTCTAAGATCCCTTCCAACATAAACCATTCCATGATTCAAGGAAAAACAGTTCCTCATAGGCTACTTATGAGTATTTTCTGTGCCCTAATTCATTAGAACATACGGCTTCTGCATGATTTAATATTTGCAAGATACCGTCAAAAACTCACATCCTTAAGCATGCTGTAAGAACTTGCCATTTAAGGGGGATGGTACACAGGCAAAACCTTTTGAAACTGTTTGAAAATGCATTGTGATATTGGCCATGGGATTTTGATTTGGATCATCTGAAACAAAAATACACAGATATTCCTTTTCCCCTGGTACAGAAACTGATGAGAGGAAAGGGAGAGATTAAGATATTTTCACCCCTTTAAGTAGTTGGAATTAGAACTTTTTTCTCTTTGTTTTTCTACTCTTTCAGTCCTTTAAATGCCAGTGTCAGAAACATCATCACTGGGGCATATGGCACAGAAAAAAGATTGACTTACAGCTAAGCAAGGGTCCAGCTCCCCAGCAGCATTCTGCAATTATGTGCACTTTATATTAAAGGATTTTCTTTTTCCCCTCAATAGACTTGAGGTATTTTTGACTCCCATTTAATTGCCATTCAGGCTGCATTTCATATGTATACACACACAAGGTAGGCAGAAAAGAAAAATAAAATAACAGCAGATTTAAAGTGACTTTGGCAAAACTTTCTTGTGTGACAAAGCCTTTTTTCACTCCATTCCTTTTACCGCTACTGAAACCTCAGATGAACAAGTCCCTGGGCAGCATATTCCCGGAGCCTGACATCAAAGCCAGCCCCACACCACGTAGCAGGATGTCTCAACACACGTTCCAGCAGGCAGCAGGCCATGGAACACTTTTACATGTGAGGAAAAAAAGAAGTTAACTTTGTCCAGTGTGGTTATGGTGCATGCAGTGGTTACTGACAAAGTGTGGGATTTACTGATAGGGTTTAGCAAGTTGTTTGCCTTTATCATGTCATGATCACAGGATAATACCTAAAGGTATAAACTCTGATTATTTAGAAGATTAGCAGCTCTATTTATTTATTTTCAATTGTGGAGATACTGAACTTGAAGTTCGGGCCTTTCAGAGTTGCCATGGCAACGGGACACTTTGATGGGTGATTAAAGTGGTACCATTTTGGCATCAGGCGTGAACTTTGATTGCTATGGCAACGCCACAGCCATAACTTCTATTTCATTCAGCTCATACTTTGTTCCTTAGGAGCCTCTTTGCCTGCCATTCGTGAGGAAGCTGAGAACTGTGTCAGCTGCATCAGAGAGGAGCTGTTAGGAGCAACACAAGATGGGCTTTCCCGGTTTAAAGAACATTTCACATCAAGGAACGATTCACTCAGTGCTCTCATTATCCTTAGGAAGGAGCTGAGCTTCTTGGCTGACGTAAATGGAGGTGGCTCCATTAAGGGCAGCAAAGTCCCTTGAATCCAAATTGGGCACCAGGGAAAAAACCACATTGCCCTGGTTGAAAATGCATTGCTAGAGGTGAAGAATCCCCCTTGTCTAGTTTGGCATTCAAACAGTGAACGACAGTGTACGGGAAAGGGTGGGGATGACAGAGATCAGAGGAAGAGAGGAGAATTTAAAAACAAAAAAGCAAATAAACAACAAAAAACCCTGGAAAAACATGTTTACCAGACAGTTTAGCTTTTTGAAATTCATATCAACTTGGAGATAAAACCAAATTAGTCAATATTTACAGAGTTTTAGCATTAGAAAATTCATGCAGGTTTCTCCAGGTGCAATGACAGGAAATTCACCTGAACTGTGGGAATAAAAGAGATTCTGAAAGGAAATATGGAAGTGAAGGCTTGTTGTGATTCATTCAGAACAAGCAAAAGGACAAATTTCTTCATATAATTCCTAGTTAAACTCCTACTTTTCACCAAAGGATGTTCCAGAGGCCAAACACTGCCATGTACAGAAAACTCTGAAGAAATTTAATATGACAAAGTCCACTGAGGATTATTGATACAAATATATCATTTTCTTTCAGGAAGTCTGCAAACTACAATTCACTGAAATGAACACGGCAGGGTGATGTCACCGCACAGCTGAGCTTCTCCTAAACTCTTCCAGGAACGAGCACCAGTGCAAGTGGGGTGCTGAACTTGGTGAGACTTTGATTTGATTGCTTGTGGCCATCCTCCTTCTCTTAGACTCATTCAGCTGTGAAAGGGTAAATAAATAAACAAGGATGTCTTCACAAAATCATAGAATGGTTTGAAGGGACCCAAGTTAATCTCATCCCAACTCCCCTGCCATGGACAGGGACACCTTTCACTAGATGAGTTTGCTCAGAGCTCCCTTCAACCTGGCCTTGGACACTTCCAGGGATGGGATATCCGTGACTTCTCAGGGTAACCTGTTCCATTGCCTCACTACTCTCATAGTAAAATAAAAATTTCTTCATTATGTCAAATGTAAACCCACCTTATTTCAGTTTAAAACCATTTCTCCTTGTCCTTTCACTGTGGGCCTTGGTAAAAAAAAAACCTCTATCTTCCTCCTAAGCTCCCCTTCATTTACGGAACAGCTGGAATAAAGTTTCCCCAGAGTCTTCCCTAATTCAGAATGAACAACCCCAATTCTCTCAGTCTCTCATCATAGCAGAGGTGCTCCAGCTCTCTGAGCATCTTTGTGGCCCATTTCAGGACCTGCTCAGACACTTCCATGTCTTCCTTATGTTGGGGACCCCAGAACTGGATGTAGAGTCAGCATCCAGAATTTGGTGCTTGACTAAAAGGACATTTATAGGCTGTGAAGCACAGGTGACAATCTGTAACTCCTGGAGGTGCCACATCTCACAACCAGCTCTACTCCTTCTGACATCTGTCTTGCAGCATTAAGGAAATGCACAGACATACTGATTTTGCTAAAAAATTCAAGCACAAAAAATGATGAGTTGGAATAATTATGATGTTTAAAAGTCTGCTCAGGCTTTCTTAATTTATTACATCAATTTCAGTTCACACTGCTCAGAAAAAATGTCAAAATTCATCAGCGAAGAGCAGGACTTTCCATGAGTTTCAAACCAGAAAAATATGTGATAATTTAACAGGCTTATAATATTACTCATCTGTATCTCAGTGTAGGTATTTCTAGAACTGAACTCACCTCTCCCTGGTACAAGTATGTGAATAAATTCTACCTCTATTTAAATAAATAAAGAGATGGCAGCACTGTGTGGGCTACAGCAAAGGATTATTCATCTATCACACAATGTCTGCCAGATGCTTTGAAGCATTAGTTCCACCTGTGTATTTTAGCATCTAAGACTTTCATGTTTACACGGCAACAGGATTTAATCTGTTCTCTTCAGCTCAATCTCACACTCCAGAGTTCTACTCCAATACCTAAAGTGATCTGGAGACATGAAGCTACTCATACGTGGTAAATGAAAGGTCATCACTACAACCTGAAATGTGCTGGGCTCAAATTTTTAGTTCAACATGAAGCTGCACAGCAAAGGTGCTGGAGCTGCAGCTGCGTTGGGCACTGGATGTGTTCTGTATTTATGTTTCAGAACCCAGCAGCCCAACCTGCTCCTTCACCAGCCCCACTGGCACCCAAGGGATTGGTCAGAGACACCCAGGGATGTTACCTACCCACAACCTTCAAGCACTTTCAAGCCCTGTAGCAGGAGACAAAGTCTTTTGCCAAGACCTAGCCCTCACTGATTTAGGATCTTTTCCAGGTGCTGAGGAAATAAGAAAACTAATGCTACTGAGAAAATACGTATCTGTTAAGCACAGCAAGAAGAGCACACTTGGTAGAAGGTGCAGGAGAAGGACAAAAATAAAATGCTCATGACTGTAACCATTAAAAAAAAAAAAAATCCTAAACCAACCAAAATAACGTCAGATCCCAAACCATCATGACTTTTTAGAGTTCCAAGAATTCCCCTTTTGATAAAACAGTGAAGGACAGAAACCAAAGTAGCCAAAGTTTGAAGTAACTCATGAGTGTTTGGAGTTTCAGCCTTTATTCAGTCCCATTTTTTAGTTCTTATAAAAGAAGTTGAATTTTAGCTGGGGAGCTGAAGTACAGCTTCCTTCTGGGAAAGCAAAAGTGGTAATCACTTAGATCAGTTTGTCACTGATAAAGCTGTGAACCCTTGGCACAAAGAGTCTCTGTAAGACACTCAGGCTCTTTCTCTGGCTCAGGTCAAAGGCTGTTGGCTGATGCTCATCAGTTACTTCACCTCCATGTACTCCTTTCTTCCAGCTGTGATAATGTGAATGATGGGATGCCCGTGTGTTGTTCACAAGTTTTATGTTTTATGTATGGGAAGAGTTGTCTGTGTTTTTTACTTCCTTGCTGGGGCAAAAGAGGTTGATTTTGTTCCTTTCACTAAAAATACGGGTTTTCAAAGTGACAGATGGCCTCGCTATTGTCAATTGTCAGAGGCTTTTGATCAGCAGTGAAGCAGAAGAAATGTATAATTGATTTTATCAGGTGTGCTATAAAAAGTCTCAGCACAGGAAGACTTTTTGATCAAAAGCACAAAGCAAAACATCACTTTCTTTGGGCTGCACGTGTGACTCTTCATATACATGAAAAATGTGGGCTGTTCTGCAAAATGAATTTCATCTTTTCAAGAGGGGCACAGATTTGCAGGGTTGATGCTTCTTATTGAAGATTATGAAGTGTCAGTCAAAAAACGATCACTAAAAATGCTTCCATGCAAGGGAAAGCACCTGAGTCAGTCATTCCTGCAAATATTCATAGAATCAGGGAATGGCTTGGGTTGGAAGGGACCTTAAAGATCACCTAATTCCGCCCCCCTGCCACGGGCAGGGACAGCTTCCACTATCCCAGGTTTCTCCAAGCCCTGTCCAACCTGGCCTTGGACACTTCCAGGGGTCCAGGAGCAGCCACAGCTTCTCTGGGCAGCCTGTGCCAGCTCCTCACCACCCTCCAAGTAAAGAATTTCGTCCTAATCTCTAATCTAAACCTACTCACTTTCAGTTTGAAGCCATTCCTTCTTTTATTTTTTTTTTAAAATAAGGCAAAACTTGTATGGGAAGTGGAATAGTTGATTTTACTCTGTTTTCAGACAGAATAGGGCAGATTTTTACCCATTTGAAGCTGTGTGAATTTTGGTTCTGCCAGACTTCCCTCTGCAGTTTGTTTATCCTGTGCCATGTCCTTTCACAAGTGTCTGGGCTGTTTCCAGTGAGAAGCTCTGGAGAGGTTTATAAAACATTCCCATAAGATGTGTGCATTCAGTGCAACTACAAAACCCAAAAATCCCTGCAAGTGGTGGGTGGAGAGAGGATGTGTGAATCCCTTTCAAACCAATGTGTAAAGAGGCACCTGGGCTGAGGGATGAGTCGAGTTATTGTGAAGGGCAGAAGATCTCATTCTTTGTTTTGACCTTCCAACACAACCGATGTACACGGTGCTGGTGCCTGGCACGAGGCTGCCATCATCCCCCAGACCCCAGCTCAGGAGATCAGGTTTGCTGGGTATTTCCTACCATGCACAAATACACCGTGTGAGCAGAGCATCAGGGAGAGAAAAGCCCACAGCAGATATTTATTGGCTGACACAGGCCGTAGAGAGACAGGATCCTTTCTCCACCAAGTGAAAGATTAATATGGGCACGGCCCTAAAAGTGACACCAAGAGCATCTCTGCTGGCCAGGCCTGTTTGCCCCTTTGTCCCACTGAGCTGCCAACTTTCAGTTCTTTGTTTCTTCCCTGATAGTTTTAATATCTCCTCATGCCCATTGTTTTCAGTCCTGGAATCCCTATGTACCAATGGCTCAAAAATTTAACTTCTCTCACATGGCTTTAACACACAGGCTTCCTCACACAGCTCCAAATTATCTTCCCAGTGAAGATCCCTCAGCTCTGCTGCACCAAACTGGGCCAAATGGGATCACACTGATACAACCACAGGCTGTGGGTTACAAGGCTCCTGGAAGAGAAGTGATGAGGGGAATTTATCCAGACTTCTGACAGCTCTTTAACAGAAAAACCAAGTTTCAGAATCTATTACATATTGGAAGAAGATGCTGAGTGGTTTTCCTCAAGCCTTACAGTGTTTAGATTAGCAGAACCTACAGGAAATGGGCTTCAGAAGATTAAAGTTAGTCATGCATAAAGAGTTCATCAGAAGAATACACATTTGAAAGCGAGGATCTTGATCATCTTTCAAGGACTATAAAACAAAATGAAACGACAAAAAAAAAATTTAAAAAGTAGATCAAAAAGAAGAGGGTATTAGTAATTCTTAAAAAGCCAGTTCACTTTCCACTGAAGCTGAAAAATTACATCAATAGAATTTATTGCAATCAGAATAACCCAGGATGAGGTACTAGCAAAGCAATGGACAGCATCCGATCTGATCTGATTCCTAACATGGATGGGCTCATAAATAAATGCAGAAGTGGTGGCATAAATCTCTCCTGAATGCCTAAAACAGGATTGTTAGCACCCAAACCTAAGCATAAAATATGTAGAGCATCTGACACCTCAGTAGGACCTGTTCAGTGCAGCAAGTGAAGAGCAGAAAAAACTCTCTACAATCAAGAATTGATTGATTTTTAGGAAGAAATTCTTCCCCCTGGGTGTGGTGAGGCCCTGGCACAGGTTGCCCAGAGGAGCCTTTTACTCGCCATAAAATCAGAGTCCAGATGAAACTCTCCAAAAAATTAGCAAAACCAAAGGAGAATGACTGATGGGCTTCCAAAATTAAGGATCACAAGCCCTAAATGAACCCTGTTACAAGTTGAATATATCCCCTATTTGTGTTTAGGAAGTCCTGAGAAGCACAGCACTCATTCTGCTGTTCTTTCTTGATTCATGCATTCTTTTCTTCTTTAGTTTGTTTTTTGGAAGTAATTAATGCACGACACCAAATATTCTGTGTCTACAGAGTGTCTCAGTATCGTTTTCTTTAAGGAATGGATGGAGAAGAATCATCTTCTTTGGGTCTGGGACAAAACTGAAACATGAAAGAAATTATGAGGAACTAAACCAAAAAAAAATATAATTAGAAAAGGTAAAAATAAAGGTTTTATGCTCAGCTGTTTTAAACCCCCATGGATCCACTGGCTGGGTAATACAGGGAGTTGTTCCATGTTCCTTCCTGTAAGTAGGTGCTGAGGGAAAAACAACCACCCTGGAGCCTGTTGTTATAATTTCTCTGCCAAAAGTTGCTTATCCACAGCAGAATCGGCAGAGATAACAGCTCCACAGTTGCTCCAGTGAAGATTTTGATAACTTAGCTCAAAGCTACCTCATGAGGAACTAATTTGTGGCTGACTGATTCTTGGGCTACAGCGGAATGCTGTCCTCTGATAAGCAGCCTACAGTGGTAAAAAGCTCCAGGAAAAGGTGAGTACTTTGTGTTTTAAACCAGTGGTGGGAAAGAACAAATGAAAAAATGTGAGATTTTAATAAATTAATTTGAATAAATGTAGCCATATTGCACTGGAGAGGTCATCATAGACTCATAAAACAGCTTGGGTTGGAAGGGCCCTTAGGGAATATCTGGTTCCGGCTTTTCACCTGGACAAGAATGGACAGTCAGTGGTGATCTGGCCTGTGATATTGATGGTTTTACAATAAGTGTCTAATATCAGACCAATCATAAGCTGAAATGGTTGTCTGCTATGGGATTAAATGGAGTTCACGTGGCTCCAGTGCAGCTGGAAACTTCTCATCGGTGGGGATTTGAAGTGAAGGAAGATGAATCTCAGCCTTAATGTCCTGATTGACTAATCCAGCAGGAAGGGACTTCCCACCCTGAACAGCCCAGGGAAGTTTTTTTCCCAGGCTGTCGGGGGAATAATGAACCTCAAGTGGCTGCCCTGATGAAGAGGCTCTCTCAGGGATGCATGGCTGTGCACAGTCCCTGGTGTTTGTGTGCTCGGGTGATAAACGGGAGCTGGGCGCATGGGTGAGGGCGATATCCCAACTCCAGCTGTGCTTCTTAGCTACAGGGCTGGAACAGCTGATCTGCTCCCAGGGAGTCTCATCATTCTCCCAAAAATATCAGACAGACAAAATCAGGCTGCACCAGGAACATTCCTGTTAGCTTTGGGGATTTCTTGTTGCGGTGTGTGGAGGGTTTAGGGGTTTGGGCACATGGGAGGTGTGAGTGAGGGACAAAAAGCAATGCCCGGGGCATTTTACTTGTTAATATAATGTAACCCAACCCCTTGACATGGATTCCAAGCACGGAGCCAGTGGGTGAACCCACACCAAACCCAAAGTCTTTCTTGTAATTAACTGATTCCCAAAAAGGTTCTTCCCCTGTGAGTGTCTCTCTCCTCCCGTGGAGCACCTGGCACAGAAATTGTTCTCTGCCTCAAAATCCGTCTGCTTTGGTGCTTAAAATGACGCACACAGTTAGAAAACCTGCACAGTTCTTGTGGGTGTGTCATTCCTTTCAGTCTGTCTCCAAAAAGGACAGAATTTATCCTGTTTCTGGAGAAAATGAAGCATTTAGGAGGGTGCATCTTGGAGATGGTGGTCTTGAATGGCAACCTCTTGCTTAAACGAAATATTCCCAGAATATTACAGGAAAATTCAGGAGGCAAATTTGAAAGTTCCCATCACTTGTGAGTCCCAGAATGAAAGAGCTTGGTATAGTGTGTTGAAATACTTGCTGAAATTTGTTTTTTTTTTGCAATGCATCATGTATTCCTACGGGAAATTCACATATTTTTGCCCTCCCATAAGTGCAATTCCCTACAATATTTATTTTTCAACATCTTTTACTTCTCCCCCTTTTCTGATCCTTTATTTTCCCCTCAAGACTCTCAAATACCAACATCCTGGAGGTTCTCTTAGCCTGAAGCAATGAATCGAGAGTAAAAAACCCACTCAATTCATAAAGTCAGTGACAAACAAAAACCTAGCAGACAAATCTCTTTGAAAAAACAGAAAGAGAGAGAGAGAGAGACTTGGTTTTCACTCAGTGCTGGGTTTCATTTTGGAAATGTAAAGCTGATCAAAAAGTTGTGCAGCTCTAAAATAAGACATTAGTAAAGTACGTATGCCCTCCAAACACTTGCTGGATAAACAACTTTTCAAGCTGGGAGTCACACATTTGGATAAACCGCTGGCAAAACTGAACTTCCATAATCCAAACTATTCCACGATTCATCTGCAGTGCTGGTATGGCTCCATCATGTTTTCTTCTGAATTTTGTTCTTTTTGGTGCTGGCTTTCACTGCACTGGATTTCTCAATCGACCCTGTATCTCTTTCAAATCTGACTTATTTTTCTTTTCTGTGCCTTGGCATCTAAATACACGCTTCCTCTTCAGCTGCTACATTTCAATTCCACATCCAAATTTACGGTCCATTGTTTCCCTTTAACCTTTCTTCTTGGACACTGAAGATCTCTGTCCTGCGGTTCCTTCTTGTGAGTAAACAGCAGCCTGATGCAAAGGTCAGGTCAGTGATACAGGCTCCTGTCCTCCTCAGAGAGCAGCCTGGCCTGATGGAGATCCCCTTTGGGATGACACATCCACTTCAGGTGTAGTGCTGGAGAGGCTGGAATCAGCAGCTCTTTGTGAATTACTGATACCCATGTTTCCCCCTGGAAAGAGCATTATTCACATGTGCAGGAAGGCTGAGCTGGCCAGCAGCTCCTCAGGGATGCGGCGTTTATCCCAAAGGCAAGAAGCAGGATCAATGCTCTGGGTAGCTGAGCCTGGAAGAGCAGTAAATTCATCACCTTGCTCGTATTCTCATGTTTGTATTCAGTTTGTACCATCAGCTCTGGGGGCCCAGCAGAGGAGGGACCTGGAGCTGCTGGGGCCAGTCCAGAGGAGGCACCAGGGTGATCAGAGGGATGGAGCAGCTCTGCTGTGAGGAGAGACTCAGTGAATTGGGACTGTTCAGCCTGCAAAAGAGAAGCTTTGGAGTGACCCAACTGTGGCCTTCCAGTGCCTGAAGGAAGCTGACAAGGAAGAGAGAAAGAGGCTCTTTACAAGAGCCTGGAGTGACAGGACAAGGGGGAATGGCTTCAAACTGAAGGAGGGCAGGGTTAGACGGGATATTAGGAAGAAACTACTCCCTGTGAAGGTGGTGAGGCCCTGGCACAGGTTCCCAGAGAAGCTGTGGTTGCCCCTGGATCCCTGGAAGTGTCCAAGGCCAGGTTGGATGGGGCTTGGAGCAACCTGGGAGAGTGGAAGGTGCCCTTGCCCATGGCAGGGGTGGTGGCACGGGATGATCTTTAAGGTCCCTCCCAACTCAGGCCATTCCATGACTCTTTTATGATTCCATGATCCTGTGGTTCTGTGAGTCTATGATCACACCTCTCAGAAATTCTTCAGGGCAATTCTGTCAGCACTCCAAAAATAAGTGGACCCCGTTTCATCAGAATGTTCCTCCTGTCCTGAAAAACAAGGTAAAAGATGGAAAACTTATCAGCAGTACCCTGCTCTTGTCTACCTGTGCTTATTCTGCTACTAACCGTGATGTCTGCCTTGCCTCAACATCATGGAATCATGGAATCACAGAATATCCTGACTTGGAAGGGACTCCAAGGATCATCGAGTCCAAACCCTGGCCCTGCACAGGAAAACCTCAAAATAATCCCACTCTGTGCCCGAGAGCATTGTCCAAGTGCTTCCTGAACTCTGTCGGGCTTGCTGCTGTGACCACCTCCTTTGGGAGCCTTTTCCAGGGCCCAGCCACACTCTGGTAAGAAAGAACATTTTCCTAATATCCCACCTAAACCTTCCCTGGCAGGGCTTGATGCCTTTACATGTGGAATTTATGGATAAATACAGACAGAATCTAACCTTCACTGTTAATTTTCACCCTCTCCTTTCATTTCTAAGTGGATCTTTATTGTCACTTCTTCCCTGTTTCACTTGTAGATATTTCACCTTTCACTTTTTCTATTCCACTCCATCATATAAGGGAACCAAGGACATCATAATTTTTTTCCTGTTTTGTATTTTTCCCTCTGTTTGGTCCAGCTGGAGAATTTCACAGCGATCCTAAATGACACAGGAAGCAGTTTCTGCCTGATTGGCTCAGTCTTTGCATAACAGGAGCCGCACTGGGAATCTTCACTTCAGTGCATAATTGTGGTAATCCAAAGGCATTCTCAGCAATGTGCATTTTCTTGTGTATGAAACACACTTGAAGCTGTTGATTGATGCACTTAGAACTGCTTCGTGCACCATCTGTATCCATCTGTGCACGCTTGAACACTGTTTAAAAACCTCACTTGATCACCAGCACATTAGAGAGAAGTGGTATTTCTGTTAATAGAGTGCATTAATAAAGCTCAAATGACATCTCGCTTCATTCAGCCCTATCAAATACACTCCTTGTATGATCAGTTTAAAATTAGAGAAGTCTCACTTAACATGTGTTAGTGCTTCAAGCTCCAACTCTCATCAGTCTCACTAAAATCATGGCACAGAACCACAGACTTATTTTGGAAGAAGTCAAGAAGGAGCAGTTAAAAAGTTTATGATTAAAAACTCAAAGCATTTTTAGAAAGGCAAACGTTTAGAAGTTTTTCTCCCCTTTTTTATAGACCTTCCTTGGCCTAACAGGAAATCTGACCAACAACTTTGAAAGTTGTCATAAAAAATCCTATAGAAACATTCTTCAAACAGAACCCTTTTAACCCAGGCCTTCTCATTTACATATTAATTTCTATCTATCTAAGGACATACCAGTAATGCCTTCTTTCAAAAATTATCAGTTCCTTGCCATTGAACATCCCTGTCTGGATTTTGATGGGAATAGAATGACCTTAACATCATTACAAACACAAAATGATTTTAAATATAGCCCACCCTAACAGAGGTCCTCAGATCCTCTCTGGCATCTCACACAGAATCATAGAATCATAGAGTCACAGAGTCACAGAATCATGGAATCATGGAATCATAGTGCTGAGACACTGGAACGTTTTCCTGGAGATATTTTGGCCGCCCCATCCCTGGACGTTTTCCCAGCCAGGATGGATGGGGCTTGGAACAACCTGGTCTGGTGGGAGGTGTCCCTTCCCATGGCAGGGGTGGAACTGGATGATTTTTAAGATCCCTTCCAAGCCAAACCATTCCCTGATTTTATGATTGTGCCATCCATCAGCCCTACATGGGGTATCTGGATACCTCTGAGCATCTCGAATGACACCAGAGGACTTTCTGAGGACAACAGAATCGAGTCCCCTGTGAGGAAGTCCAATGCTTACCTCAAAACACATCTCTCTGAGGAGCTGAATCACTCCCTGAATCCCACAGACAGCAAAGAGCAGCTCTGCCCTGACTGTGAGGGCAGTGCAGGAGCCTGGTCTGCTCCCAGACCTGCACGAGGATGCCCAGCACTGACGTCTCACTCCCTCAATTGACTTTCACCCGGGGAGAGGCAGTGAATATGACTCAGAACTTCATGTCGTCAAGTTCAGCAGAAGTTTTTTATCTGGACCATTTTTAATGACAGACTCATTTTAGTGATTGTAATTCCAGGTAAAATCCCAAACCAAAAAAAAAATATGGAAAACGCCATCCATGGATGCAATGGGATTATCACCAGACAGGATTCTCTGCCTCCCCAGACACAAGCTAGGGATGGCTCCAGCTGAATATTTTAAAAGAGGAATTCCTCAGATGTGTATGTCACTGGCTGCATAATGTCACCCCTTAGTCCTGAATCTGGAATTTTTTCCCTTGACACAGGAAGCTCTCAGTCCACCCTGGGCTGCATTTCTCTGTTCACAGAGCTGCTCCCTTCTCAGGAGAGCTCATTTCCCAACAACACCAATTACTGTCACCTCCTTTTACTTGACATTAATCGCAAGACAAGCAGAACTAGCTGTACTTAGGCCTGCCAAGCTGATCTGCCACTGATTTAGCAGCTGCATTTTTGCTTGCTCTTCAGTGCAGCAGTACAGAAAACAGCTGTGGTGCTTTTAGTTTAGGGGGGAAAAAAGCTTTCATTGGCTATTTTATTTTAAAGAATCCCATCTAAGGCATATTTTTAAAGGATCCTGGCTGAGACAAAATGCTCATTGGAAATCAGGCAGCACAGGCAGCATCTCTCATGTATATATTTAATCAGTAGATTGTTTTTTGGGGGGGTGGGTTTTGGTTTCTTTCTTGGTTATAATAATCTTGAGGAAGCTGATTAACCCAAAGTGAGTGATTTCAGTCAGAATTTGCTTATAGGGAGGGAAAGTGAGGGGGTACCAACCATTTTAGCTAGTCCTTAATATCAATACTAAAAAAAAATTATTACTTTCGTTATCTTTTGCTCAGCTTTGAGAAAGCAAGAACTGACACGTTTTATACAGATGATATAATGATATAATTATTTCTATAGCCGTGTTTACATGCATTCAGTCCCAAGGCTGGACTGTCCTCATCCTGCTGACTTTCAAAGGGTCAGCACATCTCGGCAACTGAGATAATCTGCGTATAGAACCAAATTTAAAGCTTTTGCTCTATAAACAGGAGATGGACCATGAACTTGAATCTGTGGCTCTGCTCAGACGCAGAGCAACATCCCTGACCTTGTGTGCCTCTGTCTCTGCCCCTGTCTCTGGGTTAAGCAGGACTTTAATAGCATCTATACCACACTATTTGAATGCAGTCAAACAATTCCATGGGAGTGAAGTCCAGGCATTTCCTCAGGGTGCAGGGAGTGGGAGCTGGCTCTGTTTTTAATTACAGTAATTGAGTTCATTACCCATAGCTGTCTTTTGCGCATACACAGGGTAGGAAGGCAATATGACCCCCTGGGAGAGGAAAGCTCCAGAAGTCTGATGTCTGAGATGATTTTGTTCCTAATAGGGAGCATAAAAAAAAAGGCTCCTCACCTCTGCCATCCTTTATCTTGTCGTCTCACTTCAAGTATTTTAGTGTTAAACAACGCCTGTCCTTCATCATATTTTTATATAATACTTTAAATGATGTGTCTCCCATCTGAGCTGGAATAGCTATAAAGTGCTGATATAAAACACCAGGTTATGATTTCATACCATGATAGGGGTCTTTCCACTCAATTGCCTAGTTCTGCTATTTAGGTGTGTGTGGGAGTTTTGGCCTCTGCACAAGTCCAGGTTCTTTATCTCTCCCTCCTCTGTGAAGCTTTACCTT